>JAJEJO010002208.1:21266-226825 GCA_020662805.1 Glaucomys volans | reverse complement strand
GCCTCTGTAACTTGCCCCTCTCCCCCATCATCACATTTGCCTGGCAAAACTGTTAAGATTTAGGTCTGCCTGCTCCACTCCATGGACCACACTGAAGAAGTAAACCACTCTGAATGATTCAGTTAGGATCCATGCCTGTCCCTGCTGCCATTCAGCTTCTGATCTCTGGACAACCATTTCACTCTTCCTCCTCAACCTCCCAAATGTCCTCCTTTATTCTCACTTTGGGTGATGACTTAGCTCCCTGTTTTCTGTAGAAAGTAGAAGAAAATGTACACTCGCTCGCTCAACTCGTGGTCCACACTGCCAGGTGTGAGCAGCACAGGGGAGTCTAGCCCTTCCCACCAGCCCATGCTCACAGCTCTGCCAATTCTCGAGTACCACCAGCAGACAGGGAAAGAAGCACCCTTAACCCTTAGCTTCTTCATCCTCAAACCCAACTCCCTGTTTCCCTTAGAGCAAGATTTCCTGAATGAATTATTATTCCCACAGCCCCAATACCTTGGTTCCTATTCTCTCTCAATTCCACTCCAAGCCAGCGTTCCTTGGCACTCCTCCCTAAACCCACATTTTCCAAGGTTTTTGCTTCTACCATATTGAAAATCCAAAGGCAGTGTCCAGTCCCCTCAGCTGCACAGATGTAGATGGAGCTCCTCTTGGGAGAAACAGTTCTTCTCTTGACTGCATTACCCCACTCTCTGCTGGTTCCTACTTTGCTGGAAACCAAAGTTCCTACTTCTTCCCAGTCTTTGTTCCTGGTTTCTGTGCCTCTCCCCAACCTGTGTACATTGATGGGCCCCAAAGCTCAGACTTAGCCCCTTCTTTTCTCTGGCTATGCTCACTGTCTGAAGGCCTTTGTCCAGTCTCAAAATTTAAAATACTATCCATATGTTGAGAACCCCCAAGTTACGTCTCCAGTCCCAGAACTCCAACTGTCCATGGCAGTCTCCATTTGACAGGCCCCCAAAGAGACTCCTGCTTGTCTCCCATGGCCCCATATCAAGCCTGCCTTCTTTAAGGTCTTCCTAGTCCGGGAAACACATCCCGCACCCCCTGACAGTGCAGCACTCAGCCTGAGCCTGACCATTGCAGGGAGCTCTGCTTTTTTGGTCCACTCTCTACAGTCCAGCAGTCCCCAGGGGCTCTGCATTCAACATGTCTACCACTCACTAGTCCTATTCCCACCCACCGCTATGGTCTGCTCCCTGCAGAGTAGAATCCAAAGCCTTCATGTGGACCCCGTGGCCCTGCATGGCCTGGAATCCCTACATCTGGGCCCTCGTTTCTTGCATCTCTCCTGTTAATTCCGTTCCAGCAACAGATGTCCCTGCTGTTCCTGGAATGTCTGGCTCCCACTACAAGGAAATTGCCCTGGCTACTCCCTCTGCAGGGACACACCTGCCCAGGTCCCCCATGACACTTTCACACCAGTGTTTCCTTCTCTTTCACAGGGCACTCCCACCCCAGGGGCCCACTTTGCCTTCCATCTGAGAGCCTGCAGGTGTCTATCAACGAGGTCACCTGCTCCCCCATGCCCAGAATATAATCTCCAGGACAGAACGGACTCTGCCTCCCTTGCTGCTGAATCTCCACCACCCACCGCAGTGGACAACACACAGCAGGAACGTGACACACACACGCCTGATGAATGAACAAATGACCGTGCAAGTGAAGAAAGAGGAAAAGTCCTGTGGACGTGGTCACCAACTGAGCTCTGTACATGTCCTGCACACCATCTCACTGCGTCCTGGCACCACACCAGTAAGGCAGGCTGGGCGCTACTTTGCTCTGCAGGTCAGGGACAGAAGGCTCAGGGACGAATCCCACTAGCACCTGTTTGGTGGCCGGGGAGGTTGTCAAACATGTTTGCCTGTCCTATTCCTCCACATGGGAGGCATCACGATCACCATTTTACACTGAAGGGCTAATGTGCCTGGCCAGGGTCATGGAGCAGGTGAGCCACGGAGCCCAGATGCTAACAGGACAGACTCACTTAATGCACTCTCTGCACATGTCCCAAGAGGGCTGGGGATGCAGGGAATGGGTCAGCAAGGGCACATTCTGGCTCCCTGGAGCCACCTGGGAGCTTCTGCCACTCCAGGTTAGTGACCCTACCTTCCCAGCCTGAAACAGGTCATGGGAGTGTTTACACCACAGCAATTGGTGAAGGCGGCACATCAGGCCAGAATCCATCCCAGGAGAGGGCGATCGTACGTTGGCCAGATCATGCTGCCTGGTTCCTTCAGACCACACCCAGGCTGATCCGCAGGCTGACCCGAGCCTGATGTTGGGGCAAATAAGGGGCACTGACCAAGGTGGTCTGAAACTTGTGTGAGCTTGACATTTGAAAACTAAGTACCGTTCCAGCAGCATGCACGGAGGCCCTGAGTGCACAGCGGAGGGGACTGAGACTGAGTCTGTGCCCAGGAGGAGGCTCTGGTCTGGCAGGGATGCTGCTCCCAGGTGACAGCATGGTGGCTGGCAGGTGGTGAGTTCCAGGATGGTGGTGTTTGTCCTGGCAAGGCGGACCAAGGGCCATGTCCAGAGATCCGGAACCAGCTCAAGTGTGGGGAAGGAAGCAGATCAGGGAGGGCTGCTGCGGCTGACCCAGAGGCTGGGCCCAGGGCTCTAGGAGGCTGTCCTGCATCTGACATCTGCTCAGCCAGGCCCTGTCTACCATTCATCCTCTCCCTATTCTGAGAGGCTGGCCAGTGTGGACTGGACTCCATGCTCTCTGGCTTCCGGGAGGCATGATCTGGGGTACTGTTCCCTGACCCTTCTCTGGAAGGCCACCTCAGGCTAACCTATCCTGGACCAAGGTGGGCCTGGCCTCCTCTAATGGGGCCCTGCTCTGACTCCCCTCCTGCCTGGTTCTCGTCCCTGCTCCTGGGAACACCTTCACTGCTGCCAGTTCCAGGTTCCTGGGCTGTCCCTGGTGATCCCTCCACCTGCCCTCTGGACACTTCAGTAAATGGTCTGGAAGCAAACTTGCCTTGAATTATTCTGGAGTGGCAAGCCACCTGCTACCCACTGGTCCTGATGTTGTGATGCTGGATGAACGGGCTCCTCCTGCCGAGAACCTAACGGTGTGGTCCTGAGACAGGCAGAGACCTGCAGTGGACTGCCTGCTCTGCCTGGACTTGGCTTCTGCACTTGGGGTGGACCTGTCCTCAGTCCCTGGACCTCAGCACTTGCCCATCATCTCCACTGCTGAGTGAACCTGGGTTTGGCCTTCACCTCTTTGGTAAAGCAACCCAGTCTGTGGAAGGGGGACAGTGAACTGTCCACCTGCAGGCAGAGGCTGGGTGGCAGGACCCATCATCCCTAAGATCTTGACCTGAGGACCCCTGATGGGTTTCTACTCACACCGCTGGCCTGTGCCTTCTCTGTCCAGCCTGTGTCCTGCGGCCTGCATGTGCGTGCTGGGCAGGACACAGTGCTCTAGAGGTCTGGCAGCAGCCAGAGCCCTCCCTGCATGGCCTGGCCTTCCTCCCTCTGCACAGCCCTTCCTGGCGCCTTCTTCTCTCAGGCCCTCCAGGCCAATTAAGCTAATTGCTCTCCGACTCCTCACCCCTGGAGAGAGGGCGCCGCGTGCCCGAGGTCCGCAGGCCAGGCTGCAGTGGAAGCTGGGCACTGGGCCATTTCTCCCCACCCCGGGGCAGAGCTGGCTTCGAGGCAGGAATGAGAAAGGAGCAGGGGATGACAGCCCATGACCACTGGCATGTGCACCAGCCTGTGCCTGTCCCGAGAGGCAGTCCACCCACCTGCAACCGAGCCTGCCCCGGAGTGGACCTCGTTCTCATGGCCACCCCCACCCATCCATCCTCCTGACCTTTAGAGGTGGACATGAGGCCAGGGCCTACTGGATCAGTGGGCAGGAAAGCCCCCCAGCCCTAGCCCCAAGTCCTGGGGGCTCCAAAGTCTTCCTGACTGCACCCTGCCACATTGCCTTGTGGATGTGGTTGGAATACAGATGTGGAGGGATGACAGAGGAGGGGGCTTGGCCTAGATCTTGAGGCTGTCAGTCACACCTGCCAGTGATGGGGACCTGAATAGGATGCGACATGTCAACTTCCAAAGCCCCAGGCAGAGTCGGGCTACAGCCCTGTGGCAGGCAGCAATCCCATGCTGGAGAACAGGTGGCATGCTCTAAGCATCCCTGGTCCATTTAGTGGCCCTCCCTGAACTGCAGAGGCCAGTGTCTGGAGGGGAGGCTGGCTGCCCTGGGGGCTAACCACTGGCAGTCAGGAAGCCTGGGCTCAGTCCCCAGGACCCCACGACTAAGGTGACCTCAGTGCTCTGATCTCCCCCACCTGGAAGCAGGATGGTCCTTCCCCTGCCCCTACCTGGGGGTTTTATGTGTGGGGCTGGTCCTGTCTCTGGGTGCTGGGGACTCTGCAGCCACATCTCTGGCTGAAGTGTGAGCAAACCAAATGCTCCTGCAATTCCCAAGCCCTAGAATAGAGGTGAGTGCAGGAGGCAACCCAGCAGCCATGCTCTCCCTGGCAGGCACCCTTTGACTGGTCTCAGAAGACTCTGCCGGAAAGCCGTGCCACTTGTGGAGCTGAAATCTGCCTTCTGGAAATTTCCACTGGATACCCAGCTCTATGCATGATCCAGGGACAGGTCCTCAGCAGGCTGACCCTCAAGGATGCAAAGAATCCACGTAGCTTCACCCATTCTGGCTCTTCCTCATGCAAGCCCGTGTTCACCCCAACTTTCGGGTGAGGAATTGCAGCCAAGTGGTGCGGGCGGATCTGAATCTGGGGGCCTTCTGAATCAGCACTGCCATCACTAGAATGTGGCAGCGTGTGCCTGAACTCTGGCCCCGTCCCTTCCTCAGGGCTGAGAGCCTTCACTTCCTGATGCCCACCTGCAGAGAGGGTAGCTCCAGGCCAGGCTGCCCAGGTGGCCTTGTGGAAAAGCAGATGGAGGTAATTCCAGGAGCAAGAGGCCCGTCCAGGGGTGACGTGTGAATGGGAACCAGGAGAGGAGGTGATGGAGGGGGCAGGTGGGGAACAGGGCAGCCGGGACAGTCTGGGAGGACACCCTTGGTGGTGTTTTCTTGAAGGTGATGTTCCTCTCCAGTGTGCACATCACAGGAGAGCGAGGTGGTGGGGAATGGGGGTTAGGCTGGGAAGCAGCATCGGGAAACGGCCTGTCACTCACCCGTGGTTGGTCATTGTCCCCTGTCAGAAGAGTCAGAGGCCACCACACCTGAGGGGAAATGTCCTGCCAGGATCACTGGCTCTGGTCAGGGTGAGCAAGAGCCGTCTGACTATCCACAGAGGGTGGAGGTGGCCCTGCTCACGACAGACCTGTGACCACCCATCCCAGGGGGCAGGAGCTGCAAGGGGCCTGGCGCACATTCTGTGGCCCTGTGGAGAAGGAAGGGGCAGCTGGTCACTCTGTTGCAGGGCCTGTGTGCTTGTGTCCGCACCAGTGGGAGAGGGGCAGTGGTGTGCATGGGCTTGCTCACCAATAGGTACCCGGTTCCTGTCCTCAGGGAGTGGTCACCTCGGCAGAGGCCCCATCAGCATTAACTAATGCAGGATCCCATTGGTGTCCGGGGCCAGCTGATGAGCCTGCTATGCTGGGATCTGGATGACATTTGAACTTCCTGGGTGGCCACTGGCAGCAGATGCTCCAACATGAGCATCAAGCAAGGATACTTGACTCAGAGGGGACCCGACACACAGAAGATGGGGGCTCTGTTTTCCCAGAAGCGTGGCACAGAACCGAACCACCACAAGAGTGTTGAGGGCCTGTGGAGAAGCCAGAGTGGGCTCCGGGGCTCTGTGGATCGGGTTCAGCTGGGGCCACCCGGGGGCAGCAGCCAGCGGGAGAGGAGGTCACCCTGCTTGGCCACACGCTCCCTCTCCAGCCCGCTGCCTTCTGACTCCGTTGCTCCTCGAGCCCAGGGACAGGCCACCTTCATGACTCATGGGCTCCTGAACCCACATTTCAGTTCAGGAGGGATGGGGAGGGTGGAGCAGAGGCCTCCAGCCAGCTCGGGCGCCCCTAGAAAGCCAAACTGCAAAGCAGGAAGGTGAGTGAGGCCCAGGAGCCAGGGCCACCCCCTCTGCATTGGAGGCCCCTCCCTGCCCCTTGCAGCCAGCAGCTCCAGAAGGGTAAGCCAAGGAGAGTCCCTACTCCAGGACAAATGGCCACTGCAGGACAACATATGCCTCCTTTCCAAGACTTCTTCAGGGGCATCTGGAGGTACTGGCCCTGCAGGTCAGCACTTTGAGGTCACAGATTCAGCAGTGGCCTAAGTAGCGGGTGCTGGCACAAACGGCTCAGAGCAGCGAGGCTGCTGTCCAGGTGTAGGGACCCCTGGCGGGAAGTGCTGTTTTAGCACCTGGGCCCATCTGAACATTCCAGAACTCTGGATCAGGAGACCCTGAGCACAAGGCTTCAGCCTCTACCACTAAGTCATCATGGACTGACCTGGCTCAGGTATACAGTAGGTGCTCCAGACATGCTGAGTGATGCTGGTGACAGTGATGACCATAGTGATGCCATTGACCGAGGGCTGACATGTGCCCTATACGGGCTCCAGCAATAAAAATACCTTGTTTCAGTTAATCCTCAAACAACCCCCTGAACTGGCATCTCCGCACGAGGGAAGAGACTGAGGGGGAAGCAAGTTGCCCGAGAACACAGCCAGGACCTGGCTGGCCCTGGCTGAACCCAGGCTGACCTGCTCTGGACCACCTGATGCTGCCCCACAGGAAGGAGCCGTTGCCCAGCTGGGATTGAGGAGGGGGTGTGCCCTCCTGCCCAGACTGGAGAGAGGGTCTGCAGTAGTGGTCCCTTAGGCTCCTGCTACGTGACATCCTGGCCCAGCACCCCACCAGGCTTCCTGAGTGCTGATCCAGGTCCACCTCTGTGCGGGCGCTTTGCAGTGATCACAGGACGCTGGCCTGTGTGGGCTGATCTGCCTTCCTGGTCTCGGCCTGGGAGGCTCTGGGGAAGGACCCTCTACGGTGCGTACCCATTTCCTTGGTGTAAACGTTGCAGCACTGCGAATTTCGAGCTGCTGGCCTGGAGTCACCATGGCTGCAGCTGGGGAGAGGTGCACAGTTGGGGCTGGTGCCAAGGACAGCAGCACCCCTGCGGGTGGGGAGGACCTGCCTCGGGGGGGCTCCAGCGTACTGTCCTCAGCCCCACAGGAGGAGGCCTGGGGAGGCCTGGGGATGGGGCCTCTGTGGGAGGCCAGGGCAGAGGCTGCATCAGAGGTGGGAGAGGAGGGCTGGGGGCCAGGAGCGGGGAGCTGGGCAGTGCTGACCACTGAAGCGGGTTTAAGGGGCTGCCCGGCTGGGGCAGAAATCCGCCTGAGTGACTGGCTCCTCCCACCCCCTCTAGTCTGCCCTGTCCCCGGCAGCCAGTTTAATATCTCTTATTAATTAGGGCTGTCGGATAGCCCGTCACATGGCATATTACTTCATTCAGGGACCATTAGATCCCCGTGCTCTGCGGCCACTGGCCCTTTGGCCCCTCTCCTGTCTCCCTCCCACCTTCCCCACAGGGGCCTGGTGCCCAGGCTGTCCTGACATCCCAGAGGGCCTGGGTGGGATGAGTGTCTTCTCACACGCCTTGTACCTACAGGGCCTCCAGGGCTGACCTAGGTGGGACTCCCCATGGGTGACCAGGACCTCGAAGCCCAGGGCCACTCCGCAAGTTAACAACCCACCGCGAGTCACATGTCCAGGCACGAGCTGCTGGCAATGAGGAGCAGGTGTGAGCCGGTCCTAGGTCCTGGCCTCCCACCTCTCTTCTCTCTTCTTTTGCTCCACAGCTTCCCAGCCTTCAGGGAGGGCCTCAGGTCCCTGGCTCTCCACAGAGGCATGGGGGCAGATGGCAGTGTGGAGGCTGAGGGGTGGGCTGTGGGCCTCCCTGCCCCTAAGTGTGGAGTCTGTTGGCCACCCCAGGGGATAAGCCTGGGTCCCCGCTGAGCCAACACAGGGCTAGACCCCTGGCACTGGTCCCTGGAGAGTGCCAGCTGCCCTGTCCTCAGCCCAGGCTTGGCACGGGGTGGTCGCCACCCTCCAGCTGTAGCCTCTGTCCCCAGAGGTGGGGCAGCTGCAAACCTCTTTGCTCCTGGTTCAGTTTACTTGTCTGCACTGGGAAGGCCAGCAGCGGCGACCCAGGGCTGCCGCCACACCAGAATGAGATGGGCCCCCTGAGCATGGCATGTTCCTGCTCTGTGTGCTGTGCTCCGTGGGCCCCTGGGGACAGAACCCAGGATGACTCTGCTCCGAACAGGTGAACGTCCTCCATCTCCCCCCACGCACGTGGCTGCAAGCCCTGAGCATGAACAGGACCCCAAACCTGACACCAGCAAGACCTCAGCTTCCCAGCCTGCTGTGGCCGCCCGCCCCTCTGCTTCCTACCAACTTTCACATTGGCCAACACCAAGCCTGGGCGCCACCAGACCAGCGCCAGGCCTGGCGTGTCCTGCATTAGTTGCGAAGCTGCGGCGTCACACAGCTGTGTGTGGTTTAGTTCTCTTGACAATGAGTTTCAATATCACTGGTTTCCTTCACATCCGGGCACTTCATCTTGTGCATTTGAGACCATTATTCAGAAGAAGGGTGCTGTGCCTCACTGCCTGCTGGGGGTTCAAGGCACAAGACACGTAGCAAACTCTGGCCTCGCGACTTCCAAGGAGCCCCCCTCTAATGACAGAGCCGCCCAGAATGGAGCCTGCCACCGGCCAGAGCCCACCCCAGCCCCTCAGCCCAGACTCAGCCCTTCCTGCTCAGGCCGGGCTCAGCTCTCAGCTGAAAAGCCCCAGGCGAGCCGACGGATTTTCACACGATTAAGCAGTAATTCCCTCTAAGCTCCCTGCATACCAGCCATAAATAACGGGGTTCCATAGACCGTCTTCCACCAGCCTCGCCTCCACCCCATTCTGCCTGGGGAAACGTGCAAGGAACTGCCAGCCTCCTGGCTGATGGGGCTAGAAAGCGGGGCTGTGGCACGCTGGGAATGGGGGTCACCTGATTGTCAACAGGCTGATGGAAACGCCGTTGGCGGCCCCACCTCCCAGGGCCCCAGGCTGGGGCCCCACAGGCACTGCACAGGCGGAGTCTCTGACGGGGCAGACGGGCGCTGCATTTGGGATCAGTGATGGTGGCAAGAGAGCTGGGCCAGTCCCAGTCCCTGGGCTTGGCCTGGGTCGGATCTGAAGCTCTGCCATGTGCAGGCACCACGTGCGGTCAGCACCAGGCACTGGGCAGTGCCCCTCTGGGGACAGGTGAGGCCATGGTCAGCAGTAATGGTGCCCGTTGCTGGTCTGACCGGTGAGATGGCTAGCAATGCCAGAGCTGCGGGGCCAGAACTGGGGGTGAGGGCAGAGGTCAGGGTCAGGGGAGCGGGGGGTTGTGCACCCTTGCCCAGGCAGTGCCAGCTTCAGTGGCTGCTCACTGGCCTGCCCTCTGGGGACACAGGAAGCCCAGAGAGAGGTGACGTGGGAGGGAAGGAAGGGGCATGGGGGCAGGAGGGAGGACCCCAGCACCACAGGGTGCCTGGACGTGGCCCTCCTCACCATGGAGGACACGAGGTGCTGGCCTTGGAGGCTCTGGGTCCTGTCCCACTGCCTCTTTCATGATGGGGCCTCCCCATTGCCTCACGAGAGCCAAGTGAGGCTCTGGGTTCAACACCTGGCCTGAGTCATGCTAGGGGAGGACAGCGGCCAAGGCTCCGGGCCCACAGACCCCAGTGTGGGGGCAACCAAGGCCCCCCACCCCCGGGGCCCTCTGCCTCCAGGGACGGGGTGGGGTTCCTCCAGCAGCAATAGGAGCTGAGCCCTGTGCAGGGACACGGACCGCGAGCAAACATTCTGGCACCCGTGGGCCACCAAGGGCAGGGCTTGCGGGAGAAGCCAGAGGGCAGGGTCCACGACAAGGGCCCAGCCCCAGGCCCAGCCTCAGCCAGCCCGTGTCTGCACGTTCCGCTCACTCTGTGGGGAACCGCCTGGGCACCGCCTCGGAGCTGGGCCTGCTCAGACTCTGCCGCTGTGACCCAGCCCTCCCTCCTCCGGTGGCTGGAAGCCCCTAGTCTCGCCCCCACTGTGATCTCCACTTAGTCCTCCTCCCTCCTCCTTTGGGATGGCACCACGACACATGGCAGGTGAGCATAGGCAGCAGGCTCGTGCACACGCCGCGTCTCCCACAGGGTCCAGGGTAGAGGACCAGCAGACACTGGTCCTACTGAGGGGGACAGAGAGAATGTCGTCTGGGCCAAAGCTCCCTTCCAGGGTGGCCTTGTGAGCACAAGGCTGAGGGTCAGCTGTCAAGGGGGCCCACTCAAAGCAAAGGGCCACAGCGAACCGACCCAGTCCCGGGGCCCCCTGCCAGCCACGGTGGCATCCGGGCAGGCATTGAGCAATATTAGCATTATTAATGGACCGTGCTCTTCATTGAGCAAATGGAACAGGATATTAAGCACGGTGCTCAGGACATGAGGTGGGCAAGAGGGTGGCCATGGAGGGTGGGTGGGGGTTACCAGGGGTGGCTGTGCAGGCAGGACCGGTCCTGGGTGCAGCCCACGTCGGTGCCCCAAGTCGCAGACCTTTCCCTCTCCCTCCCGCGGTGCCCTCAGGCTTCCTGCAGCCGCGTCCTAGTGAGGTGAGCTCTGGGAAGACACCTTCAATGAGAATTGAAAGTGCAATTAGCAAGGTAAATGACCTGGCAGCGAAGGAAGGTTACGTAAGGCATCCCACGCCAACACCCGCCGCTGCAGCCGCGCTTGGGAACTGTGCATCTATTCATCATTTGGGACAAGCCCCCTGGAGGTCCCTTCTTTCACAGGGACCTGCAGGAGTTGGTGGCGCAGACGGTGTCTCTGGGAGGAGACTTCACACCTGGTCACAAGTATCTACGCAGCGGTATCCGGGCTTCTCAGCCCTGGACTGGGACACAGGAAGGTCCTATCACGTGGTGATCTCAGATGCCTGTCACATCCCCTGGAACTGTCAAACACAATTCTCCAACCACAACCTGACCTGCCAACAGCCTGTGACCCAAAGAACTATGCTCTGCTCACACATCACAGATGCCCAGGGGGCAGGGCCTGGACCCTGGGGACCCTGGGTCCAGCTGCAGTCACCTGTCCTGTGATCCCACAAATGCAGGGCAGGCAGGAGCTCTTGTGGAAGGCCAGGGCCTGGGCCTAGGGACATTCATTAGGAGCAGGAGGTGACAGTGGTCATGGGTGGGTACTGGCCTTTCCATCAGCAGTGCCAGAGAAGAGGGTGGGCCTTGAAAATGGGTCCAGCGGAAGAATGCAGGCTGCTTGGGAGTCTGCACTGGCCTCCCACACACTCCCAGTGCTGGGCAGAGCTTGAAGGTCCCTGAATGTCCCTGATGCTGGAGGGACTCTGGGTCACCCCCTGGAGAATAAGTGACCCACCTGAGGCTGTCGACAGGGAGGTTTGGGGCACTGGGCACACCCAGAGGAGGAAGCTAGGCCGCTGGCTTGTGGTGCCACCTGGCCTAGGATCCCTTGGCAGGGGCTACAGGTTCTTGTTCCTTGACCTGTTCGTGTCTGAAGGCCAGCAGGGAAGACTGAGCCGGCACACAGGTGGTGCCCAGCGGTGTCCAGCTTGGAACTGGGACAGACAAGAGGGTGGAGATGCTGAGGAGGCAGGCAGGTGGGGGTGGGACCCCGGGGCACCGAGTCAGGGTCCCATGAGCTTTTTCTCCTCTATGAGGAAGACTGCTGCCCAGACTCAGGCCACCTCTCCCGCAGCAGGCACGCCCTGCCCTGAGCAGTCCCCATGAGGGCCAGGGCTCACCTTGGAGGGAAGTGGTCAGTCTGGGCACACGCAGAGGCCTGAGCCCCATACTTCCAAAGGGCCCCTCCCAACAGCAGGAGCAGTCCCCAGGGTGGTGGGATGTGTGAGGGTCCATGCCACGTCCCTCCCCATCCAGGTCTGCTGCGAGCCATAGCCTCCCACTCCTTCCTCAAGGCTTGGGAAGGGTCCTCGCATGTCCCCACAACCCTCGAGTGGCCTGACGCCCAGAGTTCCCGCTCTCCTCCCCGTGACCAAGCAGAAGTCAGGCCTCAGAGATGGAGACGCCTGGGCTGGAACACACAGGTCGCAGCCTGTCCTCTGCCTCTAGAGGGGACCACACAGTGCCCACACAGTGACCCCTGAGAGCTGTCACCTGCAGAATGTACACAGCCTTGGTCTCATGCTGGGGGCCACTGTTCCCGGTGTCAAACCAAGTCCCTGCTGCTGTGGTCTGAGCCCCTTTCCTCTTGCCCTGAGGTGGAGGCTTGGGCCTCCCTCCTGCAGATCCAGCGGTCTAGAGCTCAGAGCCGCCTGCCTCCAGGGACTCCCTGCAGGCTCCACCTCCCCGAGCCCCAGCTGCCTTCCTCTCAGGTCCTCCTCAGCTGGCCCTCAGCACCAGTGCCCACTGCCACCCTCCCTGGCCAGCCCACCTCTGGGCAGGGCTCCCCTCCCATGGGCCTCGCCTGCTAGGAGAGCAGCGTCTCCTGCAGTGGGAGGAGGGTCACTGGGGCCAGGCCATGCCCAGGCTGGGGGTGGGCTCAGGGGTTGGCCGTGACAGCTGCCCGTCTGGTACAAGGAGTGGCTGGAACACTGAAGACAGGCTGGGTCCCCATGTGGGTTGGGGGCTGGGCCCGAGCCCAGAGGAAGCCGGGGGTCCAAGCAGGACCCCCTGCCTGGAGGAGACGGCCCCCCCCTCCCATGCTACTGACCTTTCCAGACACTTGGGCCCCTCTTGCCTGTGTGTGGTGCTGCCTGAGTGGGGGGAGACAGGAGGGAGCCAGAAAAGCACAGGGAACCCCACCATGCCTGGCAGGGAAAGCGCTGGAAGCTGGGGCCTGCAGATGTGGTGGCGTCTGCCACTCCCTGTGTCCCCAGACAGCCTATCTCAGGGTGGGTGCAGAGACCTGTGGGAGCCCCGTGAGTCAGGGCCAGCTCTTCCTAGGCTTTGATGGACATTTCCCAGGAGACAGATGGGTGGGGCCCAGCTCACAGCCTTAAACCTGAGTGGCCAGTTCTCCACATTCCGCCATGGTTTGGACCTGGAACGTCCCCCACAGGCCCATGTGCTGACGACCTGGCCCCCAGCCTGTGGTCTACAGGGAGGTGGTGGAACCCTTAGGAAGTCAGGTTATTGGGGGCGTGCCCTCGAAGGGCCCTTTCCCTCTCTGCCTCCTGCCACTGTGAGGTAAGTGACTTGCTCCACCCATGTCCCTTGCCACAGTGTGCTGCCTCGCCTCAGGCCCCACAACAACAGAGCCCAGCAACCACGGGCCGAAACCTCCGAAACTGAGCCAGAATGAACCTTCCTTCCTTCTGAGATGTTGGCCTCAGGTATTTTGTCATAGTGAGAGAAAACTAATACACACACTGAGAAACAAGTCTTCCCAGGGGCTCAGGGATGCCTGCGTGGTCTGGGGCTCTGCACACTCAGCCACATGCCTCTGACCCTATGACCCTGGCCTGCCCAGGTCTATGGGGGTCCAGCCCCTTTGCTCAGCTCACCATAGGTGCCCTGTGCTCTGTTCTGAATCCCAGAAAGGGCCACGGACATGTTAATCACAGATGCACACACGTGCTCACACACGTGCATTCCTTGTGCACACATTAGATGCCAGCAGCCCCCCTCCCAACTGTGACAGCTCAAGGTATCTCCAGACACTGCCCACTGTCCTAAGCGGGGGTGGGCGGCCCCCAGAACCGCCAGCCGGTGCTCCTCCCACCCTCTCGGACAGGCCCCCTTGCCTCCCACACACCTGCACATGGCCCCTGCGGTCCCAGTGCCGGCCACACAGCACCGCCCTCCCCGCCAGCCCCCCAGTGCTGGGGCTGTGGGTGCAGGAGGCGCGGGGGAGGCGCCGCTCCTTCCCGCTAGGCGCCTGGCTTGGGGAAGAGGCGAGTGCGGATCCAATCTTGGGCTGATTAAATGTCCCTCATTAATGAGTTTCTTTAATTAATGAAGTTTTTGGGTCTGCTCCACTTGCTTTATTCCAGCCACACTCTGCCTCCTCAGCACAAAGCGGGGCCATTTCCTCCCGGGTAATTGAGGAGCCGCGCGATCCTGCCGACGCGGCACTTTGCTGATTGCGCTTGTCAACCCGGGGCTGACAACTCCATTTTTAAACATTTTCTTCTCCAGAAGCCATGCACACATGCGTGCTTGCACACGCCAGTGGGCGGGGCCCGGGCACCCCACACGTGCACCGCCTGGTCACACGCACTCACACCCACCCAGACAGGGGCACGCTGAGCGCCCGCTCTCGCTGGTGTGCAAGGCTCGCTCCTGTTGGAGCATGACGTGGGCACAGCATCCTGGCCTGCAAATGTGTGTGTGGAGCACACTGGCACATTTGCACGGAGCACATGGGTGCCACGTGCCACCCTCAGGCCGTGCAGGCAGACACCCTCTCACACGACACACAGTCACTCCTAGTGTGCGCCCACGTGCCTGTCACCCCCACGCACTGCATGCTGCAGCGTTCACACTCACTCCTGAGCTCGTGCGCACACTGTGCCACGTCCAGGGAGCGTGCATGCCCCACACTGCATCCACACACACACTGCTCACGCAGCGCACAGACCCGCACACCACACCGCACCGCACCTGTGTGTGTGCACCCCGACCCTGGCACGGGCACGGAGCACACGGGCTCTCGTCCTGCCTGGGTCACACCCCCACCTGCCGCTCACACACTGATGCAGAGGACACAGTGACCCAATTAGGCAGGGCCACCCCCACACCAGTGGAAGTGGCGCTCACTGTGGACGTTCAGCACGCCAGGCGGCCACAGTCCCAGGCCCACCTGTTGTCCAAACGGCTGCCCTTGGGCCTGGGCTGCCCACCCTGCTAGACAGGCATTGCTCTGGGCTCCAGTCCGGAAGGATGATGGACGCCTTCTGTTGGTCACAATGAGTTCTCGGAATTAAAAGCATTCATCTTCTCTTGCTGACGAGGATCTAGGCTCCCTCCCCACGGGGCTGGCCAGAGCCTGGGTGACGGGGGCCGCCACTGCATGGCCAGGGAGGGCACTCTGCAGCAGGGGGCACGCACGGCACTGGACAGTGGGTGACTGGACTGGACGATTCTTTAGGACCAGGAGGCAGCCGTGGACCCCGCACGGCCAAACTGGGCCCTGACCGCAGGAGTCAGCTGGGAGGATGGCAGCAAGAGGGACGATGTGCCCACAACACGCACCAGGAGAGGCAGCCATTGGTCCTCAGAGAGGCCGTCCTGCCCCCGCCACATGCCATCAGGCGAGGGAGCATCGCCATCCCTGTCGTCCATGACAAGCTGGCTAGGGGCGGGGCCGGCCTCTGAGCACAGCCCCGCTGCTCCGCCTCGCCCTCGTGCCACCTCAGGCTGCTCCACCTGGGCTCCGGGTCCTGCATCCGCTGACTGCCACGGATCCCGCATAGGCTCCTGGCATACTTGACAGGCACGCACTGCTGGCCCCACTGTACGGGGGACACCAAGATCATGTGACTCGCCTGCAGTCGCTCCTCACTGTGGCAGAACGGAGCCCATCTCTGGGTCCAGGCCATTCCCCACCTCCACCCAAGCCCAGGCAATGGCACACTGAGCCCCTGCCAGGCACTGGTGTCTCCAGGTGCCACGTAATCAACAAGTGCTGAGCGCCTACTGCATGCGGGCACTTTGGCCTGCCCGCGCTGCAGAGTGTGTGATGCCTCCGGGAGGATGCCAGTCCTGTTTTGCAGGCAGGGAAACAGACTCAGAGGGAGAGAGGCACCGAGCTGAGGCCCACAGCCCACAGGCTCGGGAGGCGGCTGCAGCCCATTCGCAGCTCTTCCCTTTGGAACAGCTCTCTCTCTCTCTTACGAAAACACCTTTATTTTATTTACCTATTGATTCTCACGTGGGCCTCGTGCATGCCAGGCGAGCGCTCCCCCACTGAGCCAGCCCCAGCCCTGTGGGCCAGCACTTCCCAAGGTGTGTGCATGGACTCCACTCCTGTGGAATGCTCTAGAAAACTGCCCATGGACAGACTTCGCCAGTGAAGCGCCTCCCTGGTGACCCTAGAAGCACTGCCATGAAGAACGTGCCCCACTGTGCCCAGGGCCCCCCCATGGCCCTGACCTGGAATCCGGTGTTTACCCAAGGCCCATCGGACATGGAGGCCTCTGGGAAAGGGGGTCAGGAAGGGGGTTGGTCCCTTAAAGAAAGCCATCACTCACAGAGGGTCCCCTCCTGGGTGACACCGAGGGTCCGTGCCAGTGAAAAAGGCCAGCCTTGTGGGTGTGTCCCCCAGGAGCTGGGGGCACAGGAGGGAGATGGAGGCAGTGAAGGGCTTTAGTGGGCGCTGGTTTCCCGGGAGGTCCCAGGTCCTAAATGCAGTGACCACGTCCTGAGGACCCACTGGGGACAAGGCTCTGTACTGGGAGGGCGTGGGGGGGTCACAGGGCCCCCACCGGCATCAACACAGGCAGAAGGATGGTCTCGGGGTCAGAGGGTGCATCTGAGAGCCCAAGAGTGGCGACCACTGCAGGCTGGGCAGGGCACTCGTCTAGGCCTCCTCTGGTTAGCAAGAAGGGTGGCCATTCCTCCTGAAACCAGGGCCAGGTACATCCCGGAAGCTGGAGGGGGCTGCTGCTGGGGTCACCTGAAGAGCAGGGGAGGCTGTGGCAGAAGGGCAGACAACAGAGGACCCACCCGGGGTCTGGGAGGGGGTCTCTCCTGGGCATCTGATCCTGAAGTCACAGTTATATCATGAGAAGCCAGGGTTAGCTCTCTCTTTCTACAGAGGCTCAGAAAGGGTGGCCAGGGGGCCTGAGGCCACACAGAAAATCAGCAGGTGAAGGTCAGGTGGTTGGGATGGGGTTGAACGTTCTGATGTCCAAATAGTCACAAATAGCCACAGCCTCTGGGCACAGTGCCTGGGTCAGGCTGGCCCGAGTCTGAGTCCTGAGTGGTCAGGAGGCCCTGGGTGAGACCCTTACCTCCTGGAGGGGTTTTCTCACCCATGAAGCAGGGTCATAACAGCCCACCTGGGCTGTACGAGGACTGAGGAGTGGACGCGGGTGAGCAGAGGGCACAGGGCTGGACCACAGGCACCCCAATCTGCAAGCGATCCTGGAAACAGGCACGTTTGTAATAATTCTGCTGCCGGGACACCCCAGGGAGCCTCGGAGGCCCCACAGGAGGAGAGAGGAGCGCAGGCCCTGGGAGCCAGGGTGAGGCTGTGCGGCCCAGTGAGCGGGGCTCCTCCCGAAGCCTTGGAGTTTGTGGGCGAGGGAGGTGAAGTGGGAGTCGATCTCACTCAGTGATGCTTTTGAAATACTGTTCGGATCAAGGAAAATAAAAACTGCGGCTTTTAACACAGAAAACGCATCCTGGCAGTAAATAAAGGTGGGGTCTACCCCGGCGACACTTCCACTTAACAAAACCCCCCGTGCGGCTCATTTGTACTTATTCCCAAACGCAGGGAGGGATGGGCCTCCGCCCCTCACTGCATCACCCCTCTCAGGGTGGGAGCCGGATGGGCGGCGCAGGGCCGGGGTGGGCCACAGCGGGACTGTCCGGGAGGCGGCGGGGTCTGAGTGCGGTTCATTATGATTGAGATCAAACTGAAAAATCAATTTTTAATTGGATGTACTCTCTGAACAGGCCTGCTGCCCATGGCTGAACACTAATGGGGTTTCTACCCTGATGGGAGCTGCCCTGCTCCTCCCCACCCTGCTGACCCCAGCAGACTGACCAGGTGGCCGATCACCCCCTCCTGGGGCTGCCGCAGAACTCAGTGGTGGGCCACAGGGCCAGGCAGCTGGAGACCACCTTTCAGAGTGCAGGTGGGGAGGGGACAGGCTGGCGGACAGCTGGCCTTCCCAGCACGCACTGGCCTGGTCAGTGGCGGGTGGTGTGGCTGAGCTGCCCACTCCCTGCCACCTCAGCATGCGGCCCCGCCTGGTGCCCCAGGAGCCCAGGCTCCAGGACTAGATGACTAAGGGGAAGGGCCCCTGGGGAGGGGGCTCCTGGGGCCAGGGCTGCAGAGGGAAGAAGGGCTGGTCTGGTCTCCCTGTCCCTGCCCCCCGGCCCTCAGAAGGGAGTCCAGCGTGTCCTGCCCTGGGCTGACAGCGCAGGGAAGGGGCCCTCTGCTCTCCATCTTCTAACGGGAGCACCTGCCCCGCGAGGCCGGGCTCCCAGCTGCAGCTGGACAGCACATCTGGGGTGAGGCCAGCACTGGTCCCTGCTGGGCGGCTCCACCTGTTCTCTGCCCACCACCTTCCTGCACAGGCCTCTGGGAGCGCCACGCCCCTTCCTGGGTGGCTCAGGTTCAGGGGAGCAGTGAGCTGTGGCTGGAGGAGAGCCTGCGAATCGAGTCTGGGCCTCACGCGTCCTGCCCATCTCCCAGACCTTCACCTCTGGTCTGCCTTCTCCACTGCCCACTGCCCCCAGTTCCTGGACCAGCCCCTGGGAGAGCTGGGGGCTCTCCCCAGGCATGATGCCACTCTCTGCCACGCAGGGCCTCGGCCACAGGCGATCCCTTAGCCCAAGCACTGGCTCAGCACCCCCAAGGGGTCTCACTGGGGCGGGTGGCCGTCCACATGCCCTTGCAGGGACGCTATTGAGCGCCGAGGGCTGGGCGAGTTTTCAGGGTGAAGGCAGATGGCGCCCTGGAGCCCCTCCCCAGGAAGCTAACTTAGGAGGACTCCCACCTTTTCTGTGAGGATCCGCCAGGGTGCTCCTTGTGGCCCCCCTTCCTATTAACTCTCCACTGCCCAACAGACCCCCATTCTTCCACTCAAGGATGGCCTCAAGGGGACACTGGCAGCTCAGCAGGGGCCCTGCAGCCAGCTCTGCCAGTCCCTCCCCTGCAGAAGAGCCATCTAAGAGCAGGCCAGTGCTGGCTGCAAGGGGCCCGGAGCTCTCCCTGGGGCGGGACTGGCATGTGTGCTGGAGGGACAGTGAGCCGGCAGAGCCTGTGGCCTGCTCTCCCTGCCTGTTGGCCAGCCCAGCCCTCCTGAGTTGCCCTGTCCGGTCAGTGAGTAGAGAATGGCCTGCCCTCAAGACAGGCCTTGGAGGCCTGAAGAACGGCCCCATCTCTGTCCCTGTCTCATTTAAAATGGCAGATACTACAGGACAGCCAGGGAGGTGAGGGTGGTGGGGGTGCCTGTCCCAGGCCCTGCGAGCTCCAGGTTCCCCTCTATCTGCCTCTGGAAGGCAGAGCCCAGGAGTCGAAGACTGGCTCCAGGACTGGTGGACAACCTCTCAGTTGTCACCAGGCTCTAAGTCAAAAGAGAAGAGCCATCTGCACCCTCCCAGAGCCACTGCAGCCCCTGAGGGCAGATGTGGGGAACCCACACCAATGGCCTCCGGGGCCGTCAGTGGGAACCAGCAGCACCACAGTCCAGGCCTTGGAGCTGCCCGTCCTGAGCCAGGAGACATCAGAGTGGAGGACGCTGTGGGGCAGATCCTGTCCTGGGTCTGAGCGCCCCTGGGTGCAGTAGGAACTGGCGCCCCACCTGCCCAGGTGCCCTGCCTCCCCTGGACGAGATTCTGATCCAGCCGCCTGGGGCGGGCTGGGTGTCTGCACTTCAAACAGGTTTCTGGGGACGTGGCAGCCACCCCTCTATGATAGTGGCTCTCAGATGTGACCACACTGAAGTCTTCTGGGAAGATTCAAAAGCTACTGGTGCCTAGATCCCGCCCCAGGGGTCTGATGCCATGGATCTGGGAGGAGCCAGGGCACAGGTGGTTCTGAGCTAGGCAGGGTCCAGCGGCTCCTGGAGGGGCACCCTGTCAGCCTGCTTCGTCCTGCCTGCATGGGCCCTGAATGCCCCGGGGGGTCCAGGCTGTGGTTGGTCCTCCAGGTGGCTCAGGATGCTCTGTCTGACCCTCCCCAGCTTCTCTTGGATGCTTTATTTCCTGGAAGCCTGTTGGGCCCCTGTGGCTCGGGCAGCCCCGCTTCAGGGAAGCTGTGTGCTCCCATGTTGGGCCTGGGGCCCTGCTGACGGGTGGGGTGTGGGACCATTCTCTGTGGTTGGACTGACTTGGGTGCTGCAGGAGGTGGAGTGGCATCCTTGACTTCCAGCTGTGACAACCCACACTGCCCTGGGGCACAATCAGCCACCTGAGCACCCTCAGTGGCTCAGGCCCTGGCCCACTGCTGAGTGGACCCATGTTAACTTCCATGGCAGCTGGGTGGTTCATGTGGGGCCTGCTCCCTGCCCACTAGTCATTCAGTGAGACCAGTGAGACCAGGTCCCCCTGTCCCCCTGCCCCCCTGTCAGGACTGCATCAAGCTGATTTGGGGAAGGAAAGCTGAGGGGGCTGGGTCCTCAACAGGCACTGGTGGACTTGGGCTGAGGGCCCGGGGGCTTGGCCTCTAGTCCTCCCAACTCTGGACCCTCTGGTGCAGCATCAGGGGCTGGAAGATACAAAACCAGTCAGCTCCCAGGGGCTGGCAGGGCAGCCGACAGGCTGTGCACCCAGCTGGAGGTAGCTGAGGGCTGGTTCGTGTGGCGTGTGTCCAGTGCGGCACTGGGAACCTGGGCACGTGAGCAGAGCCATGGGCCGTGGCCGTCCCTGAGTCTAAACCTGACCTGGAGGCAGCCCGCATCCCCTGGCTCCGGAGTAGGCCTGCTGTCCAAGACAGCTGCCCACAGAGGTCCGCATCTGCACCTGCTGCCCAGGGCGGCTGCTTGCTGGAGAGCCCACAGAAGCTGTGCCATGAGATGGCGGGCCCCTTGCTACACACTGACCCCGCCACCGGAGGGGTGGGTGGGTATCCCCTCCAGCCCCCTCCAGCTTCAGCCAACTTCCCAGGCTCGAGGGCACAGGAGCCAGACCCCTTGCTCCCGATCTTACAGAGACGGGACACCATTATGTACACGAGAGGCCTCACCCTGGCCTCTGGCTGCTCTGGGACTGGCCCAGTCCTGCTTCCCAGCCTGCCGTGCTCCATCTGGACACAGTCCTAAGTTGGCCCCCTCCTGTCCTGTCTGCATTGCCCTGGGAGGCAGTACTGCCCGAGTCCCTGGACACTGTGGTCATGGAAGGGGTGCCCGTACCTGTACTAGGGTCTGGCCACAGGGAAGGGTGCTACGTGACCTTCCAGAGGAAGTCACTCTAGTGTGCCTCTGCAGGTGCCCGAGTGCACTGGCAACTCGTGCCAGCCCTGTGGAGCCCATTTCACAGAACCCGGAACCAAGGTGCAGAGGGCAGCTGGGGTTTGAGCCCAGAGCCTGGCAGGGGCTGTAAAGGCACTTGGCTGCCCCCTGCCGCCCCCACTCCTGATCCCTCCTGTGCTGTGCCCAGGAGAGTCCTGGACAGAGTCCTACCGACCTGCAGCCAGGCCCTGGCCTGAGACCTGGAAGAGCTCACCTGAGGAGGGTGGGGGCTCCTGGGGCCTCAGCGAAGCCCAGAGCAGGCAAGCTGGCAAACCCAGGAGGGCAGGGCACCTGGGGCCACCTGCCAGCTGTCCATGCCCCATGTGCCCAGCGCCCAGCCAGGGCTGCATGCGACACGGCGGCGGCTCATGGGGGCCTTGACAAGCGCCTTCGATCCAGCCTCTCTCTCATGCTAATGACTGTCAACATGAAACAGAGGCTGTGAAGGGGAAGAAAATTACTCCCTGAAAAGGAATTGACTGATCCCATCATTTCTCAGGGAATCACTGACCTGTGAATATTTCATTACCCAAAATGCCGCACCATCCATACCAAGCAGCCTCCGCAGCACGGCTGGGGAGCAGGGTGGACACAGAGGGCCAGCAGGTGCAAGGCAGGTGTGGCACGTGCAGCTGGGGACCTGGGCCACCTGAGGGTTACGTGGCCAGCGAGTGCACTCTTGGGGCTGGCTTGCCTGCACCCCTCTCGGTCCTCCAGGCTGCGGACGGGCCCACTTCTGCCCTGGAGGGACAGCGCCTGCAGAGGGCACCCGGGTCCAGGGAGCACTCTAGGCGTGGGATGGTGCCGGCTCCCTGGAGGCCTGGAGGTGCCATGCTGGCACCTCCCAAACTTCCACGAGAACTTGGCAGAGTCCTGGGGTCCCGTTGCCCACCCAGGTTCCCTCCAGAGCCTCGTGCTCCCTGCACAGGCCTCACTCCAGCTTCTAATTTTGGGCGGGTCTAAGTGGAGATGGTTCTGGAAGCTTATGCTGCTCTCCTCCCCAGGAAGGGGTGGGGGAGGCAGTGCAAACCCCACAGGCCCCCAGCCTGGGTTCAGATCTCGCCTCAGCCCAGCCTGTGGAAAGCCCCGCCCACAGGTTACTGGGCCTGTCTGGGCTTCCGCTTCCTTGGCCAACACCGAGGCTGGTGATCGGAGCCCCCTGAGGGTCGCCAAGGATGAAAGACAAGATCTGGTCATGGTGCTGAGCATGAGGGTTCACTATCTGGAAGGGAGTGACCAGGAGACTGCTAGGGGTGCAGTCCCCGGGGACTGAGGGCACAGAGGAAGCCCACCCTTCCAGGCTCCCGGTAGCCTCTGAGGGCCTCTATGGGCTTGGCTGGGGTCCAGCGAAAGCCAAGTTCCCCAGATGATGGGAAAGGCCAGGGTGCCCTGTGGGGCATGCGAAGAGTTCCTGAGTTTGCAGGGCCCTGGGGCGGGCAGGGACGTCTGAGGAGCTTCAGGGCCCAGGGAAACAGTCATTCAAGAAACTCTAACAGTGAGCTGGGCGTGGACTGGTGGGGTCTGGACACCCAGCCCTGGCTGCTGCCACACAAGGACAGGGCACCCTTAAGAGCTTAAGGCACGCTTCAGGGACTGGGGGGCTTCCGCAGCCCCCAGGGACAGACCCCAGCCGGCTGCAGGGAAATGTGCCGGCTGTTATTATCGCTGTGGTTACATCGGGGATGGTGTTTCCAAATTAGCAAACGCTGGGGAAGGCACAGCATCCATCTGGGGATTAGTAGAGCGTGGGAGGCAGCGTCTCATGACCCCTCCCTGGCATGGCGCAGCTGCAGAGCCGGGGCGCTGGGCTGGGGGAGGGGAGGAGGGACGGGGAGACGGGAGGGGCTCCGGCCCAGCCGCGCCCTGCTGCTGACCCTCCCTGGTCCTGGGGGCTGTCCTTGTCCCAGGGGAGGAGGGTCTGGATGCTAGGCCCGGCCTTGGACTGCGGCAGGAGGGACTTGGGCTGGCTGCAGGGAGCAGCTCTGGGCAGCAAGGCGTGGGAGACACTGGGAAGCACGACTTGGGGGCGTCTGTGGGAAATTCCTCCCTCAGGCCGGCTCCAGAGCCTCCTTTTCCACAGGCCAGGAGGGCGCACGCACCCCAGCGCACCGGGGGGGCCTGTCCTCACCTGAGCCTGCTCAGCCTTCTCCCACCCTGCCAGGCCCTGATCCCTGACCCAGCCCCTACCCTGGGGCCTGCGACTCCTGGACAGCACAGCAGCCATCTGTCAGGGCACACTGGGGGCCAGAGGACTGAGGTGGGTGGTGGCCCGCTCCTCCCTGGGGAGTGGGGACAGGAGGGGGAGGCAAAACCCGTAGACTGCGCCCATGTTAGGGGTGACCTGTCAGGGGGCATGGCGTGGGGTGCGCTTGGTGGGCAGGTCAAGTGGGGGCCTTAGGAGCAAGTGTCCCTGGGGAGAGGGGCAGCTGGGTGGCCTTGTGGTCAGGATGAGAGTCCCCTGCCTCGGTGAGGCATGGCTCAGTGTGGAGTGGTGGCCGCATCTGCCTCCGAGGCACGAGGCCTGGAGGCTCTGGCTGGTGTCCAGGGCAGGGTCCACAGCGCCAAGGGGCAGAGGGGTACCGCCTCCCTGCGACTGGGCACCAGGCACACAGGCTGCAGCCCCGGGCAGGGCGGCGAGGAGCCGGGAGGAGGACAGGCCCGGGGGGGAGGAGGGCGGTGCTGGGAGGAAGACTGGGGGTTCCCTGACACCAACCCAGCTCAGCTCCCCTGCACCCCCCACCCAAGGTCAGGCCCCAGCTTAAATGGCCAGCCGCAGGTGACTTCACGGCATTGGGTGTCTGAGTCCCAGGTGTGCATTCCTGAACCACACCCCCAGGTAGGCAAGTGCTCTCCCCTAAGGGCTGGGGGAGGAGAGTGGGAGGCCCAGGGCATCAAGGCTGTCACTCACTCACGGGACACCTGGCCACCTCCAGAGTAGGTGAGTGAGTGCACCCAGGCTCAGTGCTCCCAGCTGGGCAGGGAGCATAGTGGCGCTCACTCTGGCCAGAGCTGGGCAGGTGCAGTGGCTTCCACGAGCAGGGCTCTCCCAGCGCAGGGTCGCCTCAGGCTGCGCTGGGAAGACGTTCAGTGTGTACTGGTCCTTTGCCCTGCTGGGCACCTGTTCTCACACTGCCCCCCGCTGACCCCAGGTGCCACTCAGCCACACCCTGGGAGGAGCCTGGGAGACATGAGAGGACAGGGAACACGCCCCAAGAGTCATGGGGTGGAAGGCTCTGGATGGAGGCCAGGCAAGACACACCCCCAGGACATGGGCCCTGGAAAGAGACAAGGCACTGGATTGGGAGCAGCCCTGGCAGAGGAGCGGGGATGGAGCAGCTGGGGGCTCCCACGGCACCGCCGCAGGGAACTGCAGAGAGGCGCTACCCGCAAAGCCCTGATGGACCAGAGGCAGGCTGGGCCCAGGTCTGGGGGCAAGCAGAAGGGCGGGCAGTGGGAGCGCCCCAGAAGGCACCTTCTCTGCAGGGACGGAAGCGAGTCAGCCTTGGTCACAGCAGCACTAAGAGGTGGCTGATTCAGCTCAGCAAATGGACGCGGCCTTCCAGATAAATCAACGGGCTGCTGCACCAGCTGCTGGCCAGTGAGGAACAGCCAGGGCTGAGGCAGCAGCAGGAGCGGTTGGTCCAGCGATGGGGGCGGGAGCCCCTTCCTTAGGGGAGCTGCAGTGGGGTGTACATCCTAGCAGGGCTGGGGATCACCCCAAAGGTGGGACAGAGGGAGCTCATTCTATGAGCATCTCCACCCACCGCGTTCATGCCCCACCAGGGCCCTGGTCCTTGGAACTGACCAGTCTGCAGGCTACAGAGGGACAGAGGCCTGGGGAGCAGAGGGACCCCATGGGCAGCTGGAGAGCAGCGGGCGCAGAAACCATGCCAGTGCTTTGCATGAGAGGAGGCCCTGCAGAGGCCCTGTGCAAGGAAGACGGACAGACGGTCAGGAGAGTGGGCAGGAGGACAGGCCAGGCTCCCGCTGCCCCATGGCAGGAGGCAGACCCCATCCTGGACATGTAGTCCCCTCCTGACCGAGTGGGTGTGTGGCTCTCCACTGCAGCTCATCCAGAGGTGGATGGGAGGTCTGCGTGTCTGGGGTTGGGGGTGCGGCTGCCCAGACACCCACCCGACGTGCTCCCAGAACAGTGCAGCCCCTCCCTCCTGTCCCCGCCCACCACTGGTGACTGAGCTGCTCACTCTTCCTGCTGGCCCTGGGCCATCTAGGTCTGGCCCTGCCCTCCCCTGGGCCCCTCCCACCATGTCCATCCCAGATTCTGGTTGAGCGGGAGGTGTTGGGCACACGGGGTGAGCAGAGGGCCGGAAACAGTGGTCACCCCGCTTCCCTGTGCCATTTCTAATGGACAAGTGCAGAGAGTGTGGCCAGGGGCAACTGGCCTTCCAGAACATCCTGAAGCAGCTTTAGGCCTAATTGAAGGAATTTCCAAATTCTCTCCATTGGGAAATCGCGTGACTCCCTGAAAAGTCCATTTTGGGGGCTGTTGGTTAGGCAGCAGGGGGAGACCAACCCAGGCTCAGTGCCTGCTGGGGGTTTCAGAGGAACAGCAGTAGCTAAGGCCGACAGGCCCCTGCGAATCACAGTGGGCTAACCCTTTCTGCTTAACAGAGCCCAGAAAGGCAAAGGGGCTGCCCCAGGACACACAGCACTGGGAGCTCCAAACTCCAAATCCCCACCCTGCTCTTTTTCTGTTTCCTTCCTCCCGGTCCTTCCTGTGACACAGACGCTACACAAAGGAGAAGAATCGAGGAAAGGAAGAGAAGCTCCTGCAGTCCCGCAGCCTCCACCTGGCGCCTGGCTCCCCGCCTCCCCACCCTGGCCCTGGCTTACACACGTCGCTGCTGGGACCCAGAGGTGGAGTTCTGCACCTGCAGAGCAGCCCAGCCGTCTCCTGCTGTGCCCCTGCCCAGCCTGACCCCAGGCTGCTGGCCTCCAGGCCCCAGGGTCAACCCCTGCCTCCAGGGACGGGCCTGGCCCTGGCTCCCACAGCAGTCAGGGAGATGGCTGGGTCTCCTCCATCTTCACCTGCATCTCTGAAGAACAAGCACCTCTTGCCCCTGGTCTGCAAGGCCTGCTGGTCCACCCCTGGCTCTCCAGTGCCCCCGCTCGCCTGGCCCGGCCATCGGCCTGCTTTCAAGTCTCAGCACACCCAGCTCATCTGCCTCAGGCCCTTGGTGCATGCCATTCCTTGTGCATGCAATGCTGTCCCCTTGGTCTTTCTGCCCAGTCCGTCCAGTCCTTCTATTGAAAGCCACCCCCTCAGAGATGTCCGGCCTGGAGTTGGGCTCATCTGTCACCTCCATCTCAGGGTCCTGTTTCCACAGCACTGAGCCCAAATTGTATTTTCTTAGTTGACTGATCTCTGTGCCCCAGAAGATGGCATGCCCACGACGGCAGGAGCATGCCTCTCTTTTCCTCTGCTGCTTTGTGATGCCTGGCACAAAGTGGGCATTCAACAAGTGAGTGGGTGGGCAACAGTCAGGAGGTAGGAGGCAGGGCGGACGGAGGAAGCTGAGTGCCTGCATTAATGGGCGCGGGACCTGGCCCTGGAGGACGGCCTCAATGCTGCTGGGCAGAGGCCCTGTGCCTCTCCCAGTGAGCCTGCTGACCTGGTTGCTGCATGCTGGGACATCAGGGTGGGGTCAGATGGCCACACCGAGGGCCTCGACCTCTAATTTCTGGTACATGTCCTGTCCACCTATTCTTGCTTTGATGAGGCCGGGGAGGCTGGGCAGGGCCATCCTCAGGAGTGAGGCCTGCACACTGTTTGGTGGCCCTGCGTCAGGTGCACACTGGCACACACACACAGTGGGCAGCACATCGGGGTCTGCCCTCCCTCCCTGCTCCCCTGCAGGCCCAGGGTCCTCCTCTTCCCAGGACTCAGCCCTATGTGGCCCCTGGAGCCGGCAGCCTGGCCTCCGGGTCTGAGGAGGGATGCAGTGGCCCTGTCAGACATCCCAAGGGCCAGTGAGGCAGGTGGCAGTGGGTAGAGGTGACATGGCAGCCACCCTGCTGGGGCAGCCTGACCTCCATGCCCAGAGCCTCCCAGGAAGTTGCGGCCACTGCTCGGGCATCACGGGAAAGCAGACAGCCCAGGCCCTTGCTCCCCACCCGCCCGGGGCTCTCTGTCCTGAATACCAAGCCCACAGGTTGGGCATGGCTGCCGGGGAGCAGCTCGGAGACCACCCGCGCCCCTAACCTCAGTGGTGCCCCCAAGCCTGCCCACGCTCTCCACACCACTCCTCCCACCTCCTCAGGCAGCCCCAGCCCGGCAGCAGCGCCGGGCACTGCCCTCTGTCGGGCAGGACGCCAGTGGGCAGGGAGGGCCGGGCAGCAGGCTGCACTCCTCAGACCGAAGCCTCCGAGCGACGCGGGCATGAAATATTCATGCAATAAATGGTGCAGTTTTGTCTGCGTTCAGCCAGCTTCATGCATATTTCAGAGTATTATGAAATGATAATGTGCAACACAGACGGGACCGGCGGGGCCGGAGCGCGGGGACAGGGAAACCTCGGGGTGAAGACCAAGTGGGTGGGGAGAAGGTCGAATCCCTCAGGATCAGAGGCCGGGACGGCAGGCTCTCAGAGTGGCCATGACCACCGGGCGCGGCCAGCTCCAGGGCGGGTGAGGGCTGGCTGGGGTGGGAATCAGGCGGGAGGTCCCTGGGCGTCCTGCGTCCCCACAGTGGAGGGGCAGAGCTGTGACCGCCTGCCCACCCCCTCTGCTCTCTGAGGGCCACAGGCCTCGGGTTTCGGGCCAAGGCCAGGTGCTGATTCAGCGAGCGGCAGGCCTCTGGGGCATTTCCAGCCGTCCGCAGAGCTCCAGCGCAGGGCTCCAGGGCCTGGGTTTGCAGGAGGGCGCTGCCTAACCAGGATGACTCTCCTCTGGCCCCTGAGCCCTGCTGAGGCACTTGGGGGCTGGAGGGAGACCTCCCAGGAGACCCCAGCCCACCCGCGGGCCTCTGGGCCGTCTCCTGGGGTGCTCAGGTGCAGAAGAGGCCGCCGTGAGGAGCTGCTCCTCAGCCGCTGACACCCAGCCCTGGAGCTGGGCGGGGCTCAGGTTGCGGGGCTCCACTGTGGTCACCGGTCCTCACTTCTTCATCCACCAAGACCCCAACTCTGGCTTTCCTGGAGCAGCCTCTGTGGGTCCCACAGCAGAGGAAGCACCCCTGACCAGGGACCCCCTGTTCCCAAGGACAGTGTCTCCAGAAGCCTGGCAGCCCACCTGGCACTGGTGACAGCAGGAGAGCCCTCCCTGTGCTGTGTGGGCTGGCGCCTTCCCCAGCCGGGCAGGTCGCGGGCCCCACGGTCAGCTCCATGGGGGTGGGTAACTAGAGCCCGCGGGGAAAAGCAGACCCACGGCGCGGCCACAGCCCGCTCGGGACACACTGCCCAGCCGGGTCTGCTGCCACAGGCCTGACCTGCAGCTGTCGTCCCTTAGGGCAGGGTGTGTGGCCCTGAGCGAGGCAGTGGGCACACGGGCTTGCTGGAACTGGCCCTGCTGCTGGGGACCTGAGAAAACGGGGCATGTGGCGAGAGCAGGGACTCCGTGCCCTTGGCTGGCTGCGCAGCCTGCAGTGTGGTCACTGGGCGAGAGTGAGTTTCATCCCTGGCAAACCACACAGCCACACTGTCTGGTCTGCAGCCTCCCTGCCAAGGTGGTGTCCCCTCTCCCTCTGCCGGGGAGGGGTGCGGGGACCCAAGGGCAGGTGCCCTTGGAGTGTCTCCAGGTGCGTCCTGAGAGACCCTCGTGGTGCATGCGCCTCCTCTGCCCCCCACTCCTGCAGCCTGGGTCTCAGTCCTGGCACTCCTCCTCCCCATGCCCCGTCTGTCTGTCCTGGCTTTCTGTGTCTGCCCCGGCACCATCAGCACTGGGCACTGTCCAGCCTGTAGCTGGCCCCTGCAGCGTGAGCACTGACCAAGTCCTGGCCAACAGCCTTCCGGCTGGCGCCCTGCCAGCAGCCGCCCATCCCCTCTGCCACCAGGTCTGCCCCTTCTTCAGGCTCTAAGAGGCCACGGTGCCCGCGTGCCCTCCACCCTTCTCTCCCACAAGCACTAACTGTGATGTTCCTCCCTGAGGAAGCTGCATCGGGGCCTCTGGGTGGGCAGAGGGCTCTGGCCACTCAGTCAGACCCTGAGAGCGAGACTGGCCATGTCATCCCTGAGGGGTTTGGCGCGGTGGCTTGAGGGTAGGGAGGGTGAGGCTATGGGGGCCAGCTGAGCTCCCAGTGCTGGAGAGGCTGGATGTAAGACCACCACACAGGGAGCAGATGTGGAGGAGAAACCAGCCCAAGCCCACACCGTCCACCCCTACAGCCCAGAGGCGGAGGGAGCTGCACTGTGTCCAGGGCGGCACACTGCGGCACAATGACCAGGCGGCCTAACAGACATTCTGTTTGTGAATCTCCTACGCCTGGAGAGGCCGGTGCAGGGAGGCCACCGGCTCAGATGGGCTGGAAGGCAGGAGAGCGGCCTCCACTGTGGTGGGCTATGCCCCAAATCTGCAGCACCTCAGGATGAGACTGCTTGGAGACGGGCCTTCATAGAGGCCACTGGGGCACACTGAGGTCATGAGGGTGGCCCTGGTCCAGTCTGACTGGTGTCCTTATGAGAAGGGCGTTCAGGATACGGACACAGAGGGACAACCACGCGAGGAGATGCCCATCTGCCAGCCAACGAGGGAGGCACCGGAGGAACCGCCCAACCCACACCTGCACCAAGACTGTCCCTGCCTGGCAGACCGGGATGGCCCCTCGCCAGTCCACTGACCCACACCCTCTGCCAGCTCCCTCCCCTGTAAGATGTGGAAACCACATGCCTGCCTCACGGCTGGGTGGGGACAAGAGTAGAAAGAGCTGAAGGGCCCTGCACACGCGCCCTGTCCTGGTCCCCTGTCCTGGTCCGGACACCCTCACTACCAAGGCCAGCAGAGCTCCTCCCACCTCCCAGCTCTCAGACTCACTGCACCCAAGTGTCCCCAACCAGAGCCCCAGCTCAGGCAGCCCAGAAGAGGGGGAGAAGGGGCCCTGGAAAGCATGTCCAGCCATGGCCGGTAAGGTGGGCGCAAGCTCAGGGCCATGATTTTCTGGCAGGAAAATGAAACGAATGAATGAAACAGTCCAGGTCTGAGCAGGAGTCCCCATGGGCAGGGCACTGTGGGATCTGGACGGGTTCTGGCCCAGCTGTGCACCTGTCACTCATGGCCACAGGGCCTCCACGGGGCTCCTGGGACGGGCACCAGGGCATCCAAGGCAGATGCTGGGGGACAGCTGAGGGTGGAAGTCTCCATTCACCCATAGCAGTGGCCCTGGGTGGCTGTGGCCTGGTGTTTGCATGGAAACTTGTGGAGAAGCACTTCCCCTGGGACACTCAGGGAGAGGGGACGAATGGACACAGGTTAGCTTGGAGAGGGGGCAATGGAAGTCCCTGTCTGGCCCCAGCCAGCACTGCTGAAGGCAAGCCACGGAGTCCAGGGTCCCCACACCTTGGCCTACCCTGCTGGAAGCCGAGGTCCCACTGGCTCTCCCCTTTCTCGAGTGTCCGGCTGATGGCCAACGCCTCTGCAGTCCAGTAGCGCCCACCAAAATGTGGATGATGCACAAAAGCAGAGGGCAACCGGGAGTGGGAAACGTCCAGCAGCCAGCCCGTGTCCTCTGAGGGGCCTGTGCCCGTCGCCTGCAGCTGCCGAGGAGCCTGGCCTCCCCAACTCAGAATCAGCTGACGCAGGCGTGTGTCCAGATGGCAAGAGATCTTTCAGAGGCCAAGGAAGGGACAGAGCGGGGTGCACACTGCTTGAGTACCTGCTGTATGCCACATGCACTCACATGCGACGGTGTCTGAAGGCCCCTCGGAGACAGGGGCAGCAACAGCTGGCAGGGGCCGAAGCTGCCCAGGCACACAGGGAGCACGGCAGGCCTCTCTGTGAGGGGGGTGGGGGTGGGTGAGGCGGGTGCTGCTGAGAGAAGACTGGAGGCAAAGCTGCCCCCGGGCCCCGTTCCTCAGCCTGCTGGACATGGTAGGCATGGTCAGGGAACGGCCAAGGGGGCCTGGAAATGAGCAAGGGCTGAGGGTCTGCTCATCATGGCAGGCCAGCTCTGCACCCGGGCACACACCCCCGCGTCTGCCTCTGTGGGTCAGAGGGCACCTTGCACCCTCCCCCGTCACCCAGGCCCCACCACATGGCAGTGTCACCCCTTGAGACTTTTGCGGAACAAGGAAACAGACGCTTGGGCCCCCACACACTTGGAGTTCACCTGGGGCCATGGAGATGGTGCTGGAGCCCAGGCCACCACACTCCACAGCGGGCACCCCGGGGCATGGCCACTCGCACACCCACACACACACACACACACACACACTGCTCGCACACACCCACTGCCCCACTCCCGCTGCGGGGACCGCTCTTCCCACCTCCCTCCTCCTGAGGACGAGCAGGGAATGCAATGCGTGTGTGCTCACAGGTGTGTGTCCCGTGTGCGCCCAGGAAGCCCCGCCCTCTGGTCCTGGCCTTGGGGCTGCCGCCCCTGCGCTGTGCTTCAGTGATAGGAGTCTGCTGGGCCCTGGAGCAGACGGAGCCAGGCTGGGAGGAGGGTCCAGCAGTGATGTCCTTCCCACCGGAGGAGGGGCGGCCTGGAGCCGGGCGACCCAAGGGCACAGGCAGCGGCACGCAGGCCCGAGCCAGGAACACGCGGGCGGGCACAGAGCTCAGGCAGCCACGGCTGGCTGCGCAGGGTGGACCCCTGGGTCTTCGGGTGGGGGTCTGCCATGGGAGGCCAAGCCTAAGTTCGGGCAGCCGGAGTCCCCTTGCATGAGGGGCAGGACGGAGTCTGCAGCCGTCCCTCCTCTGTGTCCACCCCTCAGGCCTGCCCTAGAGCTGGGCCTGGACTCCCGGGGTCCTTGGGAACCCCTTACCTCCACCTCCCACTTCTTCAATGGCCTCTTGGGGCAGAAGCTCTCTGAGGAGGAGGAGGGAGCCCGGGAGGCGGTGGGGCAGGACCCGGGTTTGCCGCTTGCTGGCTGGCCTTTCTGCCAACTCTCCTGGCCACTCGGGTGCTCGGCGCTGGAACTCCTGGTGGAAGCTAGTTTGCAGTCCTGGCCACCCGCTTCCCAACCCAGAATCTAGGGGTCAGAGACACGGCCCTTCTGTGGTGTTCTGAAGCTGTGGCAGGACAGAGAAGCCTGCCCCTGTCAGGGGCTCCCTGGAGAGGTGGCTCAGGGACCCCTGAAGGGTGTGCAGGAGTGGCAGAGGGCGGGCAGAACAGGGGCTGGCAGAAGTCAGTCAGAGGCACCAGGCCACACTGCTCCCCGAGCCCAGGGAACAGACGGGTTGGAGGGGACACACCAAGTCCCTCAGGGAGCCCTGGAGGCACCCAGGGGTCTGCACACACTCCCACCCAGCTCGTCGTCCTCCGCAGACCAGCGTGAATGCTGCTCCAGGGCCTGAGGGGGCCTCGGCTGTGGACACAGGTGCTCTCCTCCAACCCAGCAGTCCCCTGGGTCCCTGGGGCCCCAAAGCTGCCTGCCAGCCTGCAGCCAGCACTGCCTCCTTGCTCTTCCCGTTGAGGCCCCTTCCCAAGCCACACCCCCGCTGGGGGGACTGGTGCCTGCAACACCCAAACCCACAACCGTCGGAGGAGGCTGCGGGGCCACAGCAGACCTCCGGGATAGAAACGGGAAGATATCCTCAGGCCCAACAGCTCAGACGTAGCGCACAGCCATGCTCCCCAGCTGCCCCTGCCGAGCACTGGGATCAGAAGAGGGACGGGGCTGACACTCAGGATCCCTGAAACCTCTGGTCCCACTGAGCCAGCTACACGGCCCCAGCTGCACCTCGAAGAGTCAGACACAGTGGGGCATTAGGACAGAATTGAATTTCCCCCTAATTAAAATGGCCCACAGACACTGTTTAATTTGCAATCTGGAGTTAATGTGGTCTCCCCTCTGGTGATCGCTGGCGCCGCCCGCACAGCCACCTTGGTGTCCACATGGTCATGGCCGCTCTGCAGGGCACCCACCTCAAGGAGGTCCCCTTCCCGGGGAGTACCCCAGCACCAGACCCGCTTCCGGCCAGGCCCACCACACAGAGGCCAGTGTGTGCCCGTCACATGTCACACGGCGCACACATGCGTGAACCGTCCTAATAGGCAGGCGGGAGCATAATTTTTCCTCTAATTACATATTCAGCACTTCTGAGAAAATGAGATTTTAGTAATTCAATTGGACTGAGAAGCGGGGTATAATAAAATGAAATTTGTAACAATCGTGCAGTTAAATTAGTTAAATGGAGAGGAAGGAGCGGTGGAAAATTGACCCTGCGATCTCCTAAAGACTAATCAGACATTTGAACCCGGTTGTGCTAACAAAGCCCCCGGGGCATGGCGGAGGGTGGGGTGGGAGGTAGAGCTGGCTCCAGTGGGCCAGTGGGCTGCAGGCCCAGCGCCCCGAGGGGAAGGGCGGCCAGCTGGAGTGGAAAAAGCCAAGGGCAGGGTTTCAAATGGGGCTGTTCTCAAAATGCAATGCTCAGAGCATCCCCTAGTGCCACCTGCAGAGGGACAATGTCACCGAGGAGACCAGCATCTGAGCTGGAGAGCTCTTGGGCTCTCCTGAGCACAGGCACAGAGGGGGCCGTTGGGCGAAGAGAGGGTGACCACAATCGCAGTCTCCTGCTCCTCCGACCCCAAGGCACAGAGCTCAAGCTGGGGGACAGGACGGCCACGCCTGCTCAGACCACTATGCCACACCACCTGCAGCAGCCTACCCCGGCCACGTCCTTCTCAGCCCAGCCACTCTAAGAGCACACGGCTAAATTGGGAGTGGCAGGTCCAGGGCCCAGGTCTCAGTGTCAGGACAGCAGCATGGACACTGGGCCTCTGCAGGACCAGGAATTCCAGACCCCAGGCTCCAGAGATGCTCCCCAGGCGGGGGAGGGAGGGGGCCCTGGCAAGGTAGGAGAGGGGCAGGGCCTCCGGTAAACCTCTTTCTGACCCCAAGGGAGGTCCTCTGCTTTGCTTCCTTCAGGGGGGACATTCTACTCAGAAGACCCGGCCAGGGAGCCACTGGAGGCAGAGAGTTAGCTGCAGGGCAGGCTTTGAACAGGGAGGAACCCAGCTGCTGCGGCCACCTGGGGTCTGGTCAAAGCTGCCTGGATGGGAAGGCCAGAGGGGGCCCCTGGCCAGGCCCCTGCCCACCTGCTTCCTGCCTAATACAGACAGGGTGGCCCACCTCCAGGGCTTGCTCAGGGACTGCCAGATGCAGAACACGTCCTGGGTGCTGAGCTGTGCTTGCCTGGGTGCTGTGGGTCTCTGGGCCAGATGGTGTCCAGACATGCTTGCTGGATCCCACCCCTCCAGGGCCTCCCTGGACCCTTCTGCTGAGCCATGCAAACAGAAGAGGGCCGGCTCTGAGGAGGGCAAATCATGGCCCCTGCCCTGAGGCCTGAGCATACAGCACATTCTAGAATGTCAGCAGAAGCAGCTTCCTGCTCTCCCTGGCTGGCAGGGCCGGCTCTACCCCAGCAGCTCCGGTTGAGACAGCGGGAAAATCAATACGGAAGTGGCAGGTGTTGGCGTCAGGAATCCTTCCATCAGGTTCTGGGAAGAGGGAGACGGGGGCTTGAGGTTAGGGATGGGGCCTGGGAAAGAACAGGCCAGGAAGACTCCAGGCGCCCTCTGGGAGGGGATGGCTGCACCCTCAGCTTCCCGACAGGGTCAGGCTGCAGGGACACGCATCGGTCTGCAGAGCCAGAGATCAGGGAACAGGGAACAGCAGCGGGTCAGGTGAGGCAGGAGCCCAGGGCAAACCAGGGCAGGAACAGAACCAGAATTTCCTGCGTGGGGCACCACACTAGCTCTTGGGGGTTCTTTCTGTGAACCCTGAAGCACCCTAAGGCAGTTGCTGGAAAGTTCTGGACCTAGAGGCAGCAGGGTCTGCACCTCAGGTGTAGGACAACTGGGTGAGTGGCATCTCAGCCCAGCCGTCTTGGTGGGAGGTGCTGGAGATCAAGTCCCTGAGCACCGATGCCAATGGCCAACACCATTGCCAAAAAAGGCACCATGCGCTCTGCGGGAGGCCAGGCCTTAGGTGGGAACACAGCGGTTCACAGGACCTGCCTTCACGTACAGGTGTGGGCCCTCAGCAGGGCAGGGGAGCAGGGGGCCTGCTCTGGACCCTCCCAGGAACAGGGAGCGGCCCCAACTCATCAGCTGGTCCTTGGAGAGCCTGTGCTGCTGGAGGGGAAGCCCCCCTGCTTCAGGGGCTGGAGGGGTGCTGCTGAGACCACTGCACACCAGGCATCCCCTCACGCTGCAGGGGAGGAAGATGACCCAACCTGGATTGCAGACAGAGAAACTGAGGCCCAGGGGGGTGGAGTGACAGAAACCCAGGTGGGCCAGACCAGAGGCAGGCAGAGCGAGATGGGGGCAGGCTCAGCCCTCTTCTCCCTGCATCAGAATCGCCCAGGGGACCCAACACCTTACTCTTCCTTTCCACCCCGGGCACTGGGAACACCCTGGGTACCGAGCATCATCTGGTGAATGGAAGACAGGGCCACACCCTCACTGTCCCAGGGCCAGGAGGAGGGGCAGCTCTGAGCAAACCAGCCGCCAGGCACCAACCAGGAGCCACGGGGGAGGGGTGCAGGATCCCACTGGCATCCTCTGCCCTCCAGAGCGCCACCTCCGTCGCCTGAGCCGGCTTCCACCTCCCAGGCTGCCGCCAGCCAGTCAAATATTTATCCTTGTTTCATTTTCCAAAAGGGGAATGAAGAGAAAGCAATAGGAAGAGAGGGAGAGAGGAGAGAAAATCCGAGTTTCTCATTTGAAAGTTAATTAGTCTAATTAGGTCTAATTAAGAGCCCCCCACACAATGCAGCTCACAAATGAATTGCCGCTCTCCTCATTTCCTTTCGTTCTCGTTTCAGGCTGAGCGGAGGAAAGCCTGGGAAGGGAGCGGGTGGAGCAGGGTGGGCACTGGGAGCCGGGGGCAGCTGGCAGAGGGCCCGCTGAGGCAGAGCGGGTCAGGTGCAGATTCCCATCCCTCCACCCCACCTTCCCGCGACTCGTTGGGAAGCGCTGCCATCCATTCTCTACCTGGTTCTGCTTCCCGCCTCCAGGACCCTGAGGGGTTATGGCTTTGCAGCTGGGGTCCCTAGCTCCTGCAGCCCAGGGACACAGACTGTCCACACCCTGCTCGACAGCGGGAGGCTGGAGCCTTCACCCTCTCCCCAGTCCACAGTCTTCCAGAAGTCAGGTGGGGGTCCAATGCCACATGGAGCCCTGGGTCCGTCTGGTCACTCCCATGGGGGATGGTGCCACCTGGGGGGAAGAGCCCTGACTTCTGCGGGTTCCCTCGGCTCCCCCTGCTGAGTCTCCAGGGGGGCAGAACTGGGGAAGGTAGAACTGGACGAATGGGTTCCTCCAGGCAGCACAGCTGCCCACCAGCTCACCAGTGGCCCTGGCCACACTCCTGGTGAGACATCAGAGGGGCAGCCAGCCTGCTGCTCTGCTGGTCTTGCTCAGGGTGTGACCTTCTCCTCCCCGCTGTGGCCGTCCCAGAGGTTCCAAGGAGCTACAGGCCCAAGGGTGGAGGTGTCTTCCCTGCAGTGAGGCTGGGGGCTGGTGATGCTGAGGACCACCACGTGCCAAGCTCCCTGCAGCGGTCCCCTCACACTGCAGGGGAGGAATGTGACCCAGGCCTGGATCTGCAGACAGAGAGACTGAGCCCCAGGGAGGTGGAGTGAATGAACCCAGGTAGGTCACACTGTCACACACCTGGGCTTTGCTGACGGCCCACCCCACTTCCCACGGGCAGGCGCAAGGCAAACTGAGGCCCCACAGGACCCAAAGGACGCAGCTCCAACCAGACAGTGTGGGGAGGCCTCCCCGCATTCTGCATTGCTGGGGCTCCCACCCAGCGGGCCCCCCTGGGGTGGTGTGCAGGCAGGCCCACAGTGGGGGCAGCGCTCAGGAAAGGAGGCCAGGGCAGGCGCCAGGGAGCCCGCCAGGGCCGCCGCAGTCCCAGGCTCAGACTCAGCAGGCGCACCCCAGCGGAGCCGCAGCAGGGATGGCTGGAGGGCCGGTTTCTGAACTGAGATCAAAAGGAAGAAGTAGGTTTAGCTCTGAGCCAGGAACGAGGGGGTCCAAGAGCCAATCACAGGGAGCTGCTGGGGCAGGGTGAGGGGGAGTCAGGAAGGCCCCCAGGGAGGGCGGAGCCTGGGGGAGGCAGAGCGCCCTGGCACCGAGGTCTCGGGGAGGAGACCCAGTGCCCACGGGTGTGCCAGGGGCAGGACGGAGGGCTCAGCCCTTACCACCCACATCCAAGCGAGGGTAGCCTGGGCCACTCAGAGCCCACCGCTCCTGCCTGGGCTGCCCACGTGGGGGTGTGAGGGAGTATCACACTGGGCTCAGGGGGACAGGCAAGGCAAAGGCGATCATTTTGAGGCGGGGAGGCTTCCTGGCAGGTTTGTGGGGAGGACGGTACAACTAGGTCTTGTTCAGAGTCACCAAACTGCCCACCTTCCAGTGGGCGGAGTTTACGGCATGTGGATTAGATCTTAATAAAGCCCTTAAAAAATACCCCGGGGAAGAGACCAGAGTCGGCTCCTCTGAGGCTGCCCGCGAGGCCAGGGGAGCTGAGCTTGGGGCCAGAGGCGCTGCTGCCACTGCCACCACTGCCCAGGGCAGCAACCCAGCATGGCGGCTCCTGGCCGTGACCAAGGGCAAGGTGGGGGCACCACCCCCATCCTGGGTGTGCCACAGGCAACCTTCTTAGCCTCTCTGTGCCTTGGTTTTTCTCTTCTGTAAAATGGGGAGATGCGTGCCATCCTGAACTCCTAGGAGGCTCCACTCCAGAGAAGCCCAGGCGCGGGGAATGCAGGTCTCCCCCGCTGTGGGGTCTGTGTCGGGCTCACAGTCCCGCTCACGGAGCACCCTCCACCCAGGCCCTCGACTCTGCTGAGGGTCATGTGGGGCCCCCTCCATGACCCACTCAGGTGCAGCACACACTGTGAGCCCCTTCCGTGATTAAGTCCACGGGCACTTAATTCTGAGTCCTCTGGTCTCCCAGCCTTGCCCCTCACCTCCACCTGCTCACAGCGGGACCAGGTCTGCCTGTTCTCCCGGAGGGAGGGTCCTTTAGCAGGTGCCTCCGTCCCTCACAATCTCCCCATCTCCTGCCTGAACTTCTCGGGCCAGCCCACCCCATCAGCTCTGGGGCCCCTACACCCCAGCTCGAGTTCAGACCACCCGGGAGCCAGAGATTGGGCAGGGAGGTGTGAGGGGTCTTGGGCTGCTGCCTGCTGGGCTGCTGAATCCTCCTGGCACTGTCCGGGCCCCATCCAGTCAGCGCAGGACAATGACCAGTCTCCAGCGCTTTCCCAGGAGGAGGGAGGAAGAGATGGCCTCCTCCTGTCCGAAGCTTCCCCTCAACCACAGGAAGGCTGGAGCCCCAGCCAGACCCTAGCCACAGGGTGGTGGTTGGTGGGGGGCTGGGGCTGGTGGTCAACTTGAGCTGGATACATCAGAGCCAGCAGCGATTGAGGACACGTGGGGCTCTGGACGCTCAGCCCTGAGGGGCACTGACCACTCTGCTGAGGCCTTCCCTCCTGGGGAGGTGGGCTCCCTGGGGCAGGAGCTGCCCAGGGCAGAGAGCACACGGCCAGGGCCCCCACGGCGCACTCCCTAACCCTGCACTGGAACCCAGGCCCATCACCAGGCTGTGAATAGCAGCCTCACTGCTTTTGCTTGAGTGTGGGTTTAAATTGCCAAATGGAAATAGTTAAGACAACTACACATTTTGTGACCTTATTTTAGCAATTTCGTCTCTTGATTTAACAGATCTGGAGTGTAAGACAACAGGAGGGGCCGGCGTCGGTGGGGCCTGACTCCACTCCAGGCCCGCTGCTGTCTGTCTGCTTTATCCTTATCCTTCAGCCTCCCAGCGGGGACTACTACCTTGTCCCCACCCACCATGAGGAAACCAAGGTACAGGGTGGGGAAGAGCAGGAACCCCTGAGCAGGGTGGGCTGGCTGGCCTGCTCCGGACACCCTCTTTTTTCCACCTGCCCACTCTGGGGAGTGCACCCAGGTGGGAGGGCTGGGGACAGGCCTGCCCAGGGGGCCCGACTACGCACAACCCAACCAAGAGTTCTGGCTGCTCCATGGGAGCTCTGCCCTGCTCCAACCTGGGGACTGGGACAGTGAAGGTGGGCGGCAGATCCTGAGCCCCCAGCCTCCTCTACCGGCTGTCTGCCTGGGAACACTGCTCTCTTCCCAGTCTACCCGAGGGCCTGGTGGCCTAGCCTGGTCGCACAGTGTTGGCACACATCTGGTGGGCAGGTGTGGCAGCCTGGACCCAACCTGGTGCATCACAGACTCTTAGACCAAGAAGTCCACCAGCCTCCTGGGTCTGCAAGCCCTGGGAGTGCAGGGCTGATGTCTTCCTGATGGGGACAGGCCCAGAGTCAGAGCCCACAGTGTAGGACTCCACGTTCACCAACTACTCAGAACAGGCAGAGGCAGGGCAGTGGGTGGCAGAGGCTGGGTCTGTGGTGTTGGTGCTGAAGGGTTGGACATGGGAGCCTGAAGGATCAGGACAGTGGCTGACACACTAACCCAGGGATTCCGGTGAGCCCCAGGAGTGTGATGCGCTGACCTGCATCCCAATAAAAACCCACAGATACACATCAGGAAGGAAAGGGAGAGGGAGGATGCCGGGCCTTACTGCTGCAGAGCATCCCTGTGCTTTGTGTCTCCAAGACCCCAGGGACCGTGATGGAGGATCTTCGTCACCTGTGGTCACACAGTACTTTCTTGGGTACTCACAACCCCAGACTCTCAGGCACGGGTGGTGGCTCTGGACATGCAGCCGAGACACACGGTGCCTCCTGGAAGTCCATGCTGCTCGGACACAGGCTCACCAGCTGCCAGGAGACCTGCAGTGTGGCCATCTGGCCTGACCCAGCTCCCACTGGCCCGGGCCTCTGTGGCATGTGGAGGGGTGCCCTGCCAGGGAGCCTGAACAGACAGCAGATGAAAACAGAAAGCAGAGCATTCCACTCAGGAGGCACCAGAGGACAGAGCACAGGGTCCCAACCACCGAGGAGCGGCTAACTTAGCATGCACTACGTACCAGGTGCCCTTCCAAGTACCTGGGCAAACAGCAGGAGCAAAACAGAAAAGAGTCCTTCAGAGAGGGGCCGGTCAGAGGGCTAAGTGAAGAGCGTCCTAGTCCAGGCATCCGTAAGAGCTCTGCAGATGGGTGGAGCAGGGCAGCCGGGCAAGGAGCATGCTGGGGGCAGCCACACTTCAAAACAGCTCAGGAAAGGCCTCCTGAGAAGGGGACCAGCAGTCTGAAGGTGTCAAGCAGCACGTCAGGTGGGGTTCTGCAGCATAGCAAGGGCCGAGGCCGGGAGGCTGGAGCGGCCAGGAAGGCAAGTGCACCCACCCCACCCAGCTATGCCCTGTTGTCCCCATCATTCCCCAGAGCACCCCTTTCCAGGTGATGCAGGGTGAGTTGGCAGTCTCCCTGTGACCTCGCCTGGTCCCTTTCCACCCAGGAGGCACTCATGCACGGCTGCCCACTACTGGCCTGGGCTCCTTCCTATGTACTTCCTGGAAGGTGCCCGAGAGGACCTGGACCATGGGCTGGAGCGTGTGCGGCCACTGCCCCCTCTGGAGCGTGGGAGTTGAGAACCCAGCTTTCCTGTTCAAATACCTTGCAAAGGAGCTTTGCAGCAAGTCTGCTTTGGGCCTGGCTGGGAAGGGGCACAGGATCCAGAGGGCGGCCACAGGCCTGGATGAAAGCTCATGGTGAAGGTGTGTGGCTTCCACAAGGGCAGAGCCAGGTGTTCACAGTTGGCCAGGGCACTGGCCAGAGAGGAGAGCAGAGGGAGGGGCACACCCCTGGGTCACCACCAGGGCTGCAAAGCTGGCCCAGCACCTGATGGAGGGAAGGCTTTCTCTACCCATGAGCCAGGCTGGGGGCACAGAAGGGCTGCTGGGGCAAGGCCTGGGGCAGTGCCAACCAGAGTTCCTGCCTGTGAGCATGGGCACCATCCTGCAGGCAGAAACCACGATTCCACACCAGCTCCCCTGTGCACCAGATTCCAGGAGCCCAGGACCCACCCTGCACCCTCCTCAAGTCTTTCTGAAAAAACTGTCACTTTCGTTTGGAACCGTCCTGCCCACAGACCCTTGTGGCAGGCCTTCATTGTACTGGGCAGGGCCCGGCTGCCCCCAGAGGCCCTTCCAGATCCCCCAGGAGCTACGCCTCCCTCTTTCCTCCAGGTCTGGGCTATCTGCTGCGGCAGCCGCCAGCCCCCTGTGGGCGCTGGAGCATTAGAAACGTGGCCGGACAGATTAGAGACGGGCGGTGAGTGACAAGCGCACGGTGGATTTGGGAGATTCAGCGTGGAAAGAGAACGCCAAGTGTCTCAATCGTGTTCATATTGATTGGACGCCGCAGTGGCAATACTCAGGATCGGGTTAAATAAAATACATCATTAAAATGCATTTCATCTGTTTCTCCCTCCTTTCGTAGATGCGCGATTAGCAACCGCCGAGGCCAGGCACGGCTCTGTCCTACGGCAGCGCTGGCCAGGCCAGGGGTTGGCAACCCTTCCCTATCAAGGGCCAGAGAGCAGATATTTTGGGTTTTGCCGCCATATGGTCTCTGCAGCAGCTGCTCCATCCTGCCACTGCCACCAAAGCACCAGGGCCGAGGCCTGAACGATCGCGCGTGGCCTGGTTCCAGGAGAACCCGTACCAGCAAGACGACGGTGGGCTGGGGCTGGCCCCGGGACCCTGCTCTAGGTCACTGGCTTCCAGACTCCTGAACAGTGCTAACTAGCAAGATTTAATTTAAAATAAAGGGGCGGGGCCAGAAACCAATTCGAATTGCCACCCTAGCGTTTTACCCAGCGAGAACATCCATCCATGAACAATAGGCATTGTGAGCACGTGACCAAGGGACATTCCAGAACACAAGGTGACTCTGTTCATCTGCACGAGGAAAGACTGAAGACATTGCTCTTATTTCCCCCAGATTGCGAGGGACAAGGGGGAGCCTACGGCACAGGCTGACATGGATGGGGTGGGGGCTGTGGGCAAGACCAGTTCCATCTGGTCTGAACCTGCGGCCACAGGATGGATCTCAGCGGCCATCCAGGCTAGAGCAGTGTTGCCCACTGGGCGCCCACTGGATGGCGACCCCCACACAGAAGGTTTGGCACCCTGGGGTCTGCATGTCTCACTGGCTTTCTGCTGCCAACAGACCAGACTTTGAGGGTGGGGGATCCAGATCTTCATTGTCCAACAGAAGGTTCTAGATCAGCCCAGTGGGATTAACTGTGAGCTCCATGTGAAGAATGGGCACTGGACATGTGGCCAGCCCCAACAGAAATGCTGTTTCTGTAAATCAACAGCAGGTTTCAAAGGCTGAGCGGGACCTGAGAGCAGAGCCCCATTCGTAGCTCAGCTCACACTGGTTCTTGCTGGGGCTGTGGACGTCGGGAGACGGGGCGCTAATAACATGCACGACTGGAATCCACCTCACCCGCTTCTTTCCACCTTTCAACGTAGCTGCTGGAAAATTTAAGTTTTCCTATTGGCCAGCACTACATTTCTGTGGGGCCAGCACAGCTCCCCGGGAGCCTCAGCCAGGACTAGCCTCTGTGGAGTCCCTGGGTGATGGGCAGCGTTCCATCTTGCAAGCATCCGGTGCTAAAGGGGATTATCAGTAAAACGTCCTTTGAGGTCATTCTTTAAACACCACTCCCATCCTCGGGCCTGCTCTGCCCCAGATGGCCAGGTGGAAAGGGCCTGTCCTCGAAGGCGCCACCCTGCAGACTTCTGAAGACGGCCAGCTGAGACCCCAGGTCAATGCCCCGTGCCCCTGGCTGACCTTCCTCCTCAGCCTTCAACCTGCTGTGACATGGCAGTCACAGCAGACCTACAGTGGGACACAGTCCTCATTCACAGCTCTTCATTTCTACCTCTCCAGGTGACGCTGAGGCACAGGTAGGTTTGGACAGCACTGGCATTGTCCCCTTAGGTGACAAGGGAAGGAGGCCCAGGAGAATGGCCAGGAGCAGAACTCAGCTTCTCCTGATGTTCCGTCGGGGCCTCCCGCACTGTTCGGACTGGCACTGACCCTTTCTCCTCTGTCGGGCTGTTTCTGGGGGTGTCACTCTGGGACCACCTGCATGGAGCACAGAGCTGTGCACATGCCATGTGTGGAAGCGGACCCCCTCAGGATCCCCTGGGATGGAGGGCGTCCACTGCGCTGACTGCTCAGCCACCCTCGACCCCAGCTCAGCCACACCCCCAGCTCCCTGTTCCTCTGGCTAGCTTCCCTCCGACCCCCTGCTCTAGTGGTCCAGTTCCTTCTGCAGTCCCATCCCACTCGTCCACACCAGGGGCCTCAGGAAGCCCCAGGGCGCCCACACCACGCCACATGTACCCACACCTGGACAGGCTCACTCCCTTACGCAGGGAGGTGCCCGTGGCATCTGTCTGCATGAGAAGGGGTCCTGGGCCGGCAGATCCCCGCATCCTCTGGAGGGCTCAGGCCGGGAGCCCCAGCAGGGCACCCGACCCGCTCCAGGCCCCGGCCTCACCACAGCCTCCCGGCAGGCCACACTGGCAAATGTGGCTGCTCCACAGTGACTTTCTGTGCCTCCCGCCAGGGCGGTGTGAGGGCTCCCAGAGGCCCAGCCCGGGTCCTGCACAGCTGGCCTCGCTGAAGGGACTGATGGCCCAGTGCTCCCTGGTGTCACCTAACCCTGGGCACCTGCCGTTCAGCCGCTGGAGTCCTTGCTCCTCCATGAGGAAAGGCTCCGAGGGACCAGGAGTGTGCGCTAGGCCGCTAGGCTGGCCCTGGAGAGCCTGGGACAGTCTCTGTCTCCACCCATCCGCCTCCAAGGGCAGGCCCACTGTCACAAAGCGCAAGGATACTGAGAGCCTGGTCATCCCAGCACTGATGAGACAAGGCTCTCCAAGGACTCCTGGTGCTGGGCCCGGGGGTCCTCTCCACAGTGCTCCAGCTGCAGTGGTGTGATGGCCTTTTCCTCCCTGTGGAGTCCAGGGACCGGCAGATGTGACACTGGGACCACCCCCCACCCGCTGCCTGCCTGCTCTGGGCCCCTGCTGCTCCCCTGGTCAAGCTCCCTATGGCTGGACGCTGGCACTGGGGCTCACCCAACTCAGAGGCTGGTCATCCCTGAGCTGCCACCCTCTGCGGTGGTGTCCCTATAGCACTGAGTCCCAAGTCAGTGGTGCTCTCTGGAGAGAAGATGTGAAATTCAGCCCCAGGACCTGTGTCCAGGACACCGGACACCGTGGCTGGAAGGGGAGCTGGTCGGCTGAAACTCCTCCTCTCTGTGCCCCACGCCCGGGGTGGGCTCCCAATGCCCTTGTAGCCTCCCACGAGGCAGCCCAGCACCAGGGGTCCCCAGAGAGCCTGTCTCAGCAGCTCCGGGATGGCCAGGCCCTCAGTGTGCTTCCATTTTATGAGACGTACTTGTTGCCCTCGGGACCAATTTCTGCAGATGAGTTGCACCTGTGAACCCAGGAAAGGCAGGACGGCTACCTTTCACCCCAGTTCTAGACCTGGGGTCTACTGCGGCTCCAGGAGTGACTCGTGGGACACTCTGGCCCCCTCTAGTGATAGCCCCTGCCACCTCTTCCCCTTCTGTCTGTCCCTTAGCTGTTCAAAGACCTCAGGGTTGGTGAGGTACAAAGACCCCACCTGTGCCAGGAGCTCCTGGGCTGCGGACTCAGCCTGGCTCCGTCTTGATGGCTGTGGGGCTCAGCTCTATGGCAGTCAGTGGGAACCCCACTGTCTCCAGGTGGACTGGGTCTGGCTACACCAGGACCCCCAGGATCCAGGGCTCAGCTAAGCAGTGCAGGCCTCCTGTCCAAGACCCAGCCCCACCTAGGTCCCCTTCTAGGATTGGACTCCCTTCCCTGGAGGGGGTACAAAAGCCAAGCACCCCGTCCCAGCCACAGCAGCAATGTGGAAGTTAGAGTCAGGGCCGCAGGCCTCTGCGAACATGGCCCAGGATGCACACGCAGCCCAGCAGACCCAGAAACCATGGTGGATGGTGGCTAAGTCGGCCAAGCATGGAAGGGCTGGCCAGAGCCCAGGGCACCAGGCAGAGCTGGAATCTTCTAGGAGGAGCAGGGATTGAAGGAAGAAGCAGAGAGAAAATGAAGATGGAAGAGAGAAATGAGGTTGGGAAGGAAGAAAATGGAGGAGGAGAGTGGAGCTCAGAAGCTTGGGAATTGCTAGGGCAATTCCAGGGGAGAAGGCAGCAGCGGGCACTGGCCAGGGGCTTAGAGAGAGGAGCCTGGAGAGGAGGCAGAGAGAAGGAAGGGACAGAGTGTGTCTCCTCTACTGGGTACCCTAGCCCTGCCCAGTCGGACGAGGCTGCAATCCACCAGCGTCCCCAGAACACAGGGGATCCCAGGTCCCACCCCACCAGGAGCCTCAGACTCCCTCCGGACACCCTGCCCAGGAGACCCTGATGCCACGGGACTGGCCTGAGTTGAGTGGGTGCCAGGGGTTGGAGGCTCCTCTACAGGGCTGGCCCAAGGCCACGGCCAGCCTTCTGTTCTTGCCATGTCCCCCGCCCCCCGCCCCAGGAAACAGACTGCACTTCAAGCCAACTTCAGGTTCCTGTCCCCAGGGCCAGAGGACAGGAGACATAAGGGCACTTGGGCCTCCTCCAAGGACAGCGGCTATGTGTGCTTCCCAAGTTGCACGGCTCAGCGTCTGCCCTGATGGTGGGGCAGAGGGCAGAGGTGCAGGTATCTTCTCTGCTGGCCACAGGCTACCCTCTGCCCTCTGGTGACCTGTCGACCGAGCCCTATCTAGCCAAACCTGCTCCTCAGGCCCACACCAGCTGGACAGTCAGGCAGCACTGCCCAGGCCATCCTCCAAAGCCGGGTCCTAATGTGGGACAGGCCAGTCTTCTTTGTCACTCCAGAACCACAGCAGGGGACCTGTCTCCCAGAGTCCTCATGGAGGAAAGGGTGCTGATGCAGGTAACATTTCCAGTCATGGTTCAAGCCTTCGTCTACTCAGTCATGACCACGAGGCTTTGAAGGCCTCTTGGACAGAATCCGAATGTCCTATAGACCCTGTACCCCATCTGCAGTCAGGTCCCATGACTGCCCAGGACCATCCACGGGCGCGCCCTGGCCCTCTCCAGCCCTGTCCACCAGAGATACGCTGATTTGAGCCTGGAGGATGCTGCACTGGGTGAGGAGCCCTGGTGAGCCTGGCCCCCGCTGCTGGGCAGAGACACCTCTGGGCGTTTGGATGTCCTGGGCTGCTGGGCTCCGTGTGGGCTCCAGGCTCTGCAGGGTCTGAGCCTGAGCATCATGCCACTCCCCAGCCCCCATCTGAGTCCAGGACTGGAGGTCTCCCCAGCTCTGGCAGGTCCCTTCCACCTGCCATGTCCAGTCCCCCTTCAGCCTAGTCCAGTCAGACAATGCTCCAGGCCCCACACACAGAAAAGGACACTTACCCCACAGAAGATTCCCAGACAGGCCACTTCCACTTTGCCCAACCCAAAAGCAATCTTCCAGACATCACCAGGAGTGGGGCTGTGGGTGCCCAGGCTCAAGATCAGCAGGAAAGCCAAGAGTTCAAGCCACCAGCCGCCTCCGGCTTCCTAGTTTGTACATGGCTCAGAAAGTGGTCGGAGGGAAGGGATTCTAATGAACCTACGATACTGGCTGAAATGCGAGGCCGACTGGGGTCTCGGTTCTGGAGTCTGGCTGCCAGGAATCCCGGTTCTGCTCCTTGGTGGCTTTCTGGCTGCATGCTCGCCAACCCTGGTGCCTGTTTCCCCAGCTGCAGGGCATGCACATGAACATGCCGTGGTAGACCTGCAGACTCTGGGACACTGGCACGTGCAAGGTTGAAATCAGGGAAGAACCCGCAGGCCAGACTGAGTCACCTCAGTAACCAGGAGCGCTGGGTAAAAGGGTTTCATTAGGAATGGACATACGAAGGCTGGGCCGCTAAGAGGAAGTGCTATCCTTTGTCCCTAAAGGTTCCAGGGAGGAAGGGCACAAAGACGCCAGGTAGATTAGTTCAGAGGGACTGTAGTTACATGTCTGGTTAAATTCTCCAGGGGACATCACTGATTTGGGGGATGAAGTTCTGGCCAGCGGGTGTACCTGGATGGTGATGGCCTCCTGAAGACACGGTGGACAAGCAGCCACTGTGTCTCCCTCCCACTGGCCATGGGGTCCTCACCAGCAACTCACATTGTGTCACCATGAGCCAGCGTGTCTCCGCTGGGGCTCCCAGAATCACACCAGGTCCACACAAGACGCGCCGACAGCCCAGGAGGAGACCACGCCAGGAGCGCACACGAGGTGGGAAAGTGGTGTCGCACTCGCACGGTGATTAATCCTTATTAAAACTGCTGTGATGAGCATGTTCCCACCTCAGAGCGAGGAGGGAAGCATTATTAATAAGAATAGAGCTTCCTGAGGAATCCCACAGCAGACCCCAGGGTCCCCCGGCACCTCCGTGGTGGAGCCCCGGGGAGACACAGTTATCCAGGACTCGGAGCAGCCACGAGGGGAAGGGAACGCTCCCTCCTCCACAGAGGCTTCCGGTGCTGCGTGTTTGCCACGGCGGTGGAGGCTTGTTGTGACTTCGTCTGAGCAATACGGAGGCAGTAAGGTCGGCAGGACTCACGTGGCCTCCCTGGGGGAGGTGGGTCCTCCAGCCCTCCAGGGCCAGTGCCCTCCTGCCGTCCTTCACCTCTGGACACTCCTTTCTACCAGACTTTGGCGCTTGCATGATTCCCCCCCAGAGCACCTGCCAGCTCTGGATTGGATGGAGCACCGAGCTTCCTTTACCAGACACCGCAGTTGAGTGACACAGAGCTCACTGGGATGCACTCCCACCTTGGAGGTGGGTTTCCTCTCATTCTCTGCAACCTGTCACCACCAGAGCCCAGGTGGGACCTTCCGGGGACCTTGCTCAGGTTCCAGAGTGTCTGATGAGGTTCTCCCTGCCCTGAATAGTGACCAGTGTCAGCACCATCTCCTGCTGGCCACAATGCACCAAGGAAATAATGTTAGGGTCCCCAAGAGGGGCCAGACCCCTAGGGGAACCATGGCCTGGGGAAGTCCTGCAAGGAGCCAAGGAGAACTGTGGTGGTCCCCAAGTGTGTGGCACTCCTGGTGACAGAGTGGGCAGGTGGGAAAGCCACAGCAGGCCTCAGTGCAGGCTGCAGAGTGAGCCAGCCCAGGACCATGAGCTCTTACCAAGTGCCAGAGCCCTACCAACCTGGATTTACCCTGGTGTTGGGTGACCCAAAGTGTCCTGGATGGTCAGAATTGAAAATATCACCACCACTGCCCAGAGAAGGGCCAAGAGCGGAAGGCACAACAGGGCACTTGTAATTAATTACAGAGCTGTGTGTCTCAGAGGGGACACCGCCCTGTCCGCAGCCTACCTGGAGTCCAGCCCTCCCTGTAGGAAAAGGCTAGTGATGCTTTAACAGAAAGAGTGGAATTTTGCTGGTTGAGCTCTCAGTTTTTAATTTTCGGTTCCAAAGACTATGGGTTGCAAGAGCTTGCCGGCTGGAGTGCTGCGTCTCAACGCCTCAGACGACACCTCTCGCCTTGCTTGATTTCACGTCTTCTGCTCTCGATATCAGATGTGCTGTTTAGACTGAATACACAGCCCGCATGTGGCCAGGCACTCACGCAGCAGAGGACCTGCAGCCCCCAGAGGAGCAGAGGAGGGACTGGTTCTAATACCTGGAGGCCTGGTCAGGGGCAGGTCCCCATGGGACCTACCCATCTGCCACATAGTAGACTCTCACTACAAAGGTGGTTTGCGACAAGCAGGGTCCCAAACAAAATGTGATTATTTGATTCATACAGGCCCTAGACCACCAGAGCTGTGTGTGCTCCCATAAAAATGTGCACCCACAAATAGCCAGGAAACGACTGCATTCTAGACCCACTCGGAGACACACGGCCGGCCACCCCTGCAGGACCGCTGCGGCCATGCAAAGGAAACCAGGAACTCCGGAGCCTGGAGCAACGGGGACAGGCCCTGCCGTTCCCAGCAGCATCCAGCTCTGGGCTGACACCCATTCAGGGTGGGTCCAGTTCATTCAAAGCCCTTCTGACTTCTCATTGCTCTCTACAGAAAGCTCCAAATGTCACCAGCCAGAAGGGACTCACCTAACCCTGGAGCAATCAGGGAGTTGGCACCACGGGTCTTGCTGGTGAGGTCACCTCAGTTATGAACACTGATCCGACGCCATCAAAACAGAACCGATCTTGCCCCACTTCCTATCAGCTCAGCCCTTGTGTTCAGCCTGGCAGGACTAGGTACCCGAGGAAGACACTCGAGTTCAGAGTGGGGACGTGACTTGCCTAAGACAACATAACCAATAAGCTATGGATTAGCCTCCAACCAGGACTTCACTCCAAATCCTAAGCTCTGCTACAGATGCTAGAGCCTTGCTTCCAGCTGGCCAGGACATTCCTGCCTCTTTGGCTGGGTGTGGCAGCCACCCCAAGTGGTTGCACCTGGGAGCTTGTTAGGTGCATGTTCTGGGGCAGTGCCAGCGATCCCCAAGCAATTCCTGTGCTCATGGAAATTTCAGAGGGTCTGGGAAGATGGTCTTTGAGGCTCATCCTGACTGCCCACAACTCAATGACAACTGGAGATTTTGGAAGCTGCTCATGGCCTAGGCTTGTACAACCTCCTGCCTGTGGGTCTGAGGGCCCCCAACAGCTCTTGAGTTGTGTCCAGGAATCCCCAAATGGCACAGGCAGTCCCAGGAAGGTGAGAGCAAGGGCCGAAGGCCCGGGGTCACAGGCCACTTCTGGGCACCATGCAGGGCTCACCACTGCACAGCTTTAGGTCCCTTCTTCTGCAGTGGCCAATATGTTTGGCAATCCCACCGCAGGGACCCTGGTAAGGGGCCAACTCAAGTGTCCCACATCCCAGGGTCTGGCTGCTCTTCTCCTGTTTTGGGAACCCATCTTTACCATGTCTAAAGTGCTCTGGAGAGTGCAAGGGACACAGACAAGACCCCACCACTCCAAGGCCAGCCCACTTGGAGACTAACTGCATCCAAGAAACATACTTTTCTATCCTGCTCTCAGGTGTGCTTGGGGGTGGACCACGAAGCACCTTCACCTGGTGGCTTGCCCTGCCTGATTCTGACCTGCCTTGGGTGGCACCCTGTACACTCTATCCAATTCGGCTCCACCCCAGGGTGCATATGGGATCCTATGGGAGCCTTCTCCCTGGCTGAGCAGGCCCCAGGACTGAAGCCCCAAGCTCTCAGTCCCCCCAGGCCTCCCTCAGCAGCTGCCCCCGCCCCTACAGGCCCAAGCAGAGGGTGAGGGCGTGAACAGAGAAGGGAACTAGCTGCAGGAGCTCGGGGAGGGAGGGCAGACCCGGAGATGTGGGCAGCCAGGGTGGGTGAGACCAGGGTACTGCAGACTCAGGCCGGCTCTGGCCAAGCTGGTGCCAGGAACCGCAGCCCAGAGGGCCTGGGGAGGTGGAGTCCCCCCTTCGTCCCCAATGCAGGCCTGGGACCGCACTGATTCCGCATTGGGTGGGATCTCAGGACCCCCACCCCTCGTGACCCAGCCTGCTGGCAGGCGGACACTGATACTCCTCGCGCACCTCCCCATGGGGCATCCTGGGGATCTGGGGGCTCAGAGTCCCTTGGTTTCCTGCTTCCTCGCCAGCCGGAGCTTCCTGCGCAGCCCCGCAGATTGAAAAAGTCTGGCCCCAGCTCCCTCCCAGGCCAGAGCTCTGGGGCCTCCCTGTCAGTCCCACCAGGCGGGTGGCCCGCCTCCCCGGAGGCCCAGCGCGCTGTCCGCGCTGCAGTAGAACCCCGCGTCCCCGCCGCCGCCTCCGCGAGGCCCCTCTGAATTCCCGACGCGGCCGGGGAAGGGTCCCCGCTCCCCGCCTGAGTCCCCCGCACCCGGTGCGAAGTTCCCCAAAGTGACCCAGGCGTCGGGAACCCCCGCCCCCTCCCCTCGGACTTCCCCCGAGACTCCGCCCGCCGCCCCCTCCCGCGCCTTCGGAAAAGTTGCGAGCGACGCCCCAAACTCCCGCCCCCCGCCCCGCGCCACTGGGCCCCTGCGCTCCGCCGCCGCTCAGGGGCGCAGTTCCCCCACCCCAGCCGGTCGCCATGACGCGGGGAGCGCAGCGGGGCCACCAGCGGCGACGCGGAGGCGGCCAAGTGCGGGGCGTGGGCGGCGGCGCTGGGCGCACGTGCGCAGGGCCGGGGGCCTTGGCCGGGTCGGGCCGGGGGCCGCTTACCTGTTGGAGGTAGAGGAAGGCGGGCGGGCAGGGCACGGAGTGCGGGAGCATGCTGCCGGAGTTGGACAGCAGGAGGCAGCCCGAGTTCGCCATGGAGCACAGCATGGGGCGGCAGGGGGGCGCCCGGCGTCCGGAGGCAGCTCTGCGCTCGCTGCGTCCCTCGGTGTGTGCGCGCGCCCTGCCTCCCGGGCGCCCTCCCGGTCTCTCCTCCTCCTCCTCCTCCTCCTCCTCCTCCTCTTCCTCCGGGCCTCCCCTCCCCCGCGTGGCGCTCTTTAGGAGGGAGGCATGGAAAGGCGAGCCGCGCGCCTCTGCCCGGTGCTCCCCCTGCCCGGGCGGGGAGGCTGGAGAGAGCGCGCGCGAGAATATGGCAAGAGAATATATGCGCGAGAGGATGGATGCGAGGGAGCGAGGGGGAGTCCGTCACTTTGGAGCCACCGGAGCCCGGTCTGCAAAGAGTGGTGCGTGTGCGTGTGTGAGTGTGCGCGTGTGCGCGCGTGTGTAGCGGTGGGAGGGGGAGTCCCTGGCGTACTCCAACATCAAACAGAGCCCCGCGCGGAGGGGAGAGAACCCGGACGACGGCACCACAGCTGATCCCACACTTAACCCCTCGCCCGCCGGCCTGCGCCGCGCTGCTAGCTCTTGCACCCTCCCGCGGGCCCTGTGCTCCCCTCCTCCGCCTGCGAGAAGTCCCTGCTCCTGGTGGTGGGGTCTGGGACCTCCCGCGGGCCCCTGCTCTGTCCCCAGCCGCTGCGGAGAGGAGGAGCGGCTCTGCGGCCCGACCGACCGGAAGGCGCTTGGTCCTGCCTGGCGTTCAGAGAAGCGCCTCTCCTCAGGGAGGCCGGCTCGGTGGCGGGGATATCGGTGATGTAATGAGGGCACCTACGCAGAGGCTTCCGCGCTGGGAAGGCTTCGCCTCTGCCCAAGGCTTGGAAACCAGCCAGAGCCCCCAGGAGTCTCACCTGCCCTTCTGCCGGCCCCCAGACCCCATATGACACCTCACCAGCTTGCCGCAGGCACATGGTTTTGTGGATACTTGATATGGGGATGGGCGACAAGGAGCACTGGCCACCATGCATCCCCCCCTTCTCACACCCAAAGGCATTGGACTTGGTGTGCACAGGGAAACCCGGAGGCCTGCACAGGTACCCACCTTCTGACCCAGTCAGGGGTTGGTAGGGCCCCTTATACCACGACTATGACGTGCTTGGGTACATCTGCAGCTTTCCCAGCCACACCACACACCAGCCTCCCTGGAGATCACACTTGCCCCACCCCCCAGGTCAATCTTGGCTTACCAGGACAAGCCACAGGTGAGTTTGGCTGGGCGTGGGACAGTGTTCCAGTTGCCTCCATTGGAGGGAGGAACCAGCCGGGGCACACTCCTAACCTCTGGGAAGGGGCAGATCCCAGACATCAGGTGCCAGTTCTGAGCTTGGCCACCCTCAGGCACCTGCAATTCCCCTCTCTGTGGAGAGCAGGCTCTACTGCAAGGAGGCAGTGCTGGGACCACCTGGTAGTGGGACAGCAGCTGGCCTGGCAGTTAAGTGTGGAGGTCCCCTCTCTTGCTGTGTGATTCAGGAAAATCACTCATCCTCTCGGGGCATTGCTTTCCACACCCAAGCTGAGAGGTTGACCGGATGCTCCCACTGCAAGGCCTAAGGAAGAGGCAGTGAGGACAGGAGGTATGCCCAGTATGGCATCCTTCCCAGCACCCCCAGCAGGAGGCAGATGGACAGGTGCACCAGGGCACCCCCTCTCAGGCACCTGTCCCTCCAGCAAAACAGCCTGCAGTTCATCTCCCTCTTAGGAGGAAGGGGAGTGAAGTTGGAGGAAGGCAGAAGGGAAGGGGCAAGGGTCAGGGAGAACCTGGAGGTGGGGGAGCTGAGCCACCTGGCCAGGTAGTCCATGCTCACCTGACCTTCTGGACTCCGGCTCTGGGATCCCCATAGGTATAGTGTTGGCTCAGAAAGTTCTGCAGAGTCTTGACTTTCGACTCCCAGGGGCCACCCCTGCCTTTGGGTAGAGACAGGTTATTTACTTGGTCTCCCAGCCTCAGACAGTGGTGAGGTGGCCCAGTGCCAAGGCCTGGCACATCTGGGGCAGGAGCATGAGGCTGGGCACAGCATTTGTGAGCGGGGCCTTGCAGGAGGGTGCCCCTGCGGGCATGGTGTGGAGTGGGTCTGCTGCCAGAGTACAGTAGTCCTACCCCCCCGCCTCCTTCCCATGTGCTGCGCCACCTCCCTGTTTCACAAACCTATCTCTCTAAGAGTCTGTCAATCATCTTGCCCCACGGCCTCTTCCCTGGAGGACACTTGGGAATTGGGGGCAGCCAGATAGCACTCGCCTAAGCCAGGGCTCCAGAGCTGCCCTGCCTGTGACTCATTCTCTCATTAATTCGCCATTGGTACTAAGCATGGACTGTGAGATCAAGACCTCCCAAGGAGGACTTGGGGTGTATTCCAAGCAGTGCCCATCACAGGTCACTCGGAGTGGATGCTCCGGCTTTTCGTCATTGAGAACCCATTACATGTGGGTGCAGTACTAGGTGCTGTAGTGATGAAGTTCTCTGCCCCAGAGTGAGCACACCGGCTGGTGGGGAAACCAAGCCAATAAACCAAGACTGCAGCCTAATATGCCGGGAGCATCAGGCTGAGGGCTGTGTCTAGACGCCTGTCTCCACCAGCCAGCGCGTCACACCCAGGCTCCAGAGAGAAGGCCCGGAGCTCCCAAACAGAATTAAGAGAGAACTCCAGCACCGGGCTCGCACAGTGTGCGTCTGGCTTATTTCTCCGGACAGGGCCGTGTGCCTGCTGCCTCCCGTGTGGTCTCTGGACCTGTGACTTCCAAAATGAGCCAATTACCGAATGCCATGGACCTCGTTCTCCCGTGATTGTTTCTGAATCTGTCATGCAGGCCTGACTGCAGACCTTGCTGGCAGGAACCCTGCCCTCTTTACCTTGTACCTCCCATGCCAGGCACTGGGGGGGGGGGGGGAGTCTGTGGGGTGCAAAGATCTTCAGGCCCTAGAGACCCCAGGCCACCCTCCTGAGCTCTGGGTGCCACACAGAGTAGGGAGGTGGCCCTGAGCAGCCTGTGGGGGAAGCCCATGCACCTGGCTGCCCCAGCTCTTGAGTTGAAGGAGCCTGCGTGCTGGGAAGAGCTGTCAATCCAGTGCGAATATTCACTACTTAAAAAAGGAGCCAAGTAAAAAATATCCCATACGCCCTGAATCTGAGAAGGGCCTTGTTAGGGAGGCAGGAACTGAGCTGTAATTATTTCTACGCTCCTGGGCACCACTATAAATATCAGGCAAGGGAGGTACCTCAAAAGGTTCGGATGGTTCCGAGGCTTTGGAGCACCTTCCTGCCCCTGTCCCATGTCACCTTCCCTGGCTGGGTGCAGGCACTACTCCTCCTGCAGTTGGGCAGGGCCTACCTGTCCCAACTTCCCCAGGTCCACATCACCCTGCCAGACACCCTCTGTCTCTTTGGTATTTACCTCTGGGTAATGGGACAGCATTTGCCAAAAAGTGTCCAGTGGGGTACCAGCCCCTCAAGATAACCTGTGCCTGCAACAAAAGATAGCCCCATGAGGTCTGTCACCAAGTGATTCGGGGGGTGTTGCCTAGGCCAACAGCTCCCTCCTGTCCCATCCTTTGGGAAGTTCCAAGGCTGCCCGTGGGCACCTCCAGTAGGAAAGAGCAAGCCCTGCAGTCCCATCCTGCCTCTTCCCCTTCCCCAGTGCTCAGGCTGACTGTCCTCTGGCAGGGCAAGGAGGACAGTGGGGACCCTGGCAGAGGCACCCCAGGATGAGGGGCAAGTTCAGTCTCTAGATGAAGCTGCACCGGGCCGAGAGCCATAATCTGCAAATACACTGTGCTTCTCATGCTTTCTGCAGAGCTAGACCTTCCTGCCTTGGGCATGAACGCTGGGGACAAAGGAGGCCAAGTAGCAGAATCAGACCTTCCCAGGGGGACAGGCTAGTGTGGGCCCTGCTCAGGGATGGGGTGAGTGTAACCAGGTGTGGGGTGACCCAATAGGAGTCCTCCATCATCGTCTGAACACTTTCCCAGGGGAACTGGTGTCTCTGTTTGGCAGCCAAGGGATTAGGGTTAGAGTCAGAGCAAATACCAAGCTCAGAGCTGCCCCGGTGACACCACAGGAGTCTCAGGGTCCGGGTAGGGGGAAGCCCTTTAGCCTTTATTTGAAAAAAAGTGGAAATCCCTCAGATTCCCATCAGTGGAGGATTCCTTATCTTGGGAATGGATGTCTGCTTGTGCTTTGTCAATGGGTGTCTGCTTTGTGGCGTGGTCAATTCTCCCAGAAGGGCAGAGGAGTTGGCAGAGGAGCCCCTGCAAGAGAGCAGGGACAGTGCAGCCCTGGCTGACCGGCGCCCTGGAGGCGTCCAGCAGGGGGCCCACTCATGCCGGCAGGAGGTTCCCCTTCCAGAGTAGGGCCGTGAGGAGGGGCCTCTGGCGGCTCCCCACCCTGGAGTCCTGCCTCCCTCTTCCAGGGAGTCCTGGAGTATGCAGGGGCCAAGTGAGGTCCCACACAGGCCGCCATGGCACCCACCTTCAGCTCGGCAGGGGTCCCCCACCCTTTGATGCCATCCCCCTGGCCCCAGCAGAGACTGCAGCAAAAGTAGAAATTGGCGTGCGAAGGAAGTTTATTTATCTGTTTAATTAAGAGGCGTTTGCCAGCCACATTCAGGTCCATCCGTCTCACTTACAACCATGTCCCGGCAAAATTAAACATAATAAATACAGGGAGACTGAAAGCAAAGGGCACGCCCGAGATGCATGGCAAAGCCAGAAGTTGCACAGGGCTGCAGTTATAAGCACATCTTTCTTTCCCAAGTTTCTCCCCTCGGGGGCCTGGGAGCCAGAGACTGCTCTCAGAAAAGGGTTGTGGGTGCTGTTCGACTGCTCTTTCGCCTCAGCACTGGTGCCAAGCTTTATTTATTTTAAATGAGCCCCCAGGACTTTCTCTTCTCTCCCGTAGAAGGCGAGAGAGCTCAGCACAGCGCCAAGGGAAAGGCTGAGACTAGGGAGCATGCGATGTTCTGCCTCGGGCTGGAAGGGGAGAGGCCCCTGTGGCGGCTCCTTGGACAACTCCTTGCCGTTCACCCGCACCCGGCCCTGCACTCTGCAGGTGGCGGCATGGGCTGGGCAGAGCCTGGGAGAACCAGAGCTTTGGCTTTCAGTGCCAGCTGTGGCCAAGCCACCATTAAGTGACTGGTTCCAGAGTCACACAGAAGCCAGGGGTGGAAAGGTGCAGGGCAGCGATCTGTTTCTCCCTCCCAGCTGAAGGCTCAGGAGCCTGACTGCTCCAACTTCCCAGGAACATGAGCATACAGAGGGGGGAATGGTGATTTATTGTCATTATTGATTGCTAACTGTAACAATACCTTGCATTCGCTGCGTTCTCTCCTAACCTTTTCAAAGTGGCTTACCATATCTCATCTCACTTGATCATTGCAAGTTAGGTAGGGAAGGTATAATGAGGCCCATTTGCTATATGATGACACTTTTAAGATTACAGAGGTGGCCCAAGGTCATGTAACTAGTTAGAGGCAGAGTCTGAGCTGGAAAACAAGGCTCCTGACTCAGATTCATGGGGGCCTCTGCTTCCTGTGCCTGGCACATGCCCTTCTGTGAGTCTCCTCATCATTAGCCTTGGCTCCCTCTCCAACAGGATTACCCCCAAACCAAATCTGTTAATGGAATGGTCGTTTGCAATAGCTTGGGCATTTACTAATCACACCACTGCTCGGTCTGCATGGCAATTATCTTGAATTTCCTCTTTCTCATTAGGCAGGAGGTCGTGAGAACCCAGTGGGTTGCTGAACCCTCTGACGAAGCCAAGGAGAGAAGCTGGGGTTGGACTGAGGAGTCCTTCAGCAGAGTACTAGCTCATCTGCCATGGGGTCCTCAGTTTTCTGGGTCCTCACTCCACACTCTGAGCCTGACCACCACCCTGGACCCTCCACCCCCTCTTAAGCCCGTGCATGATCTCTTGGTGCCCTTCTGCCAAGACCACGAATGGTCACAGATAAAAAGGGTTCTGAGAGGCATGGGAAGCCATCTTTCTGCTTGGATATGGAGGCTCCAGCTCTGATTTTGTATCCAATGAAATGCCCTTGGACATGACTGAGCACAGCCTTTGCTCACGCCAGGGCAGGCCTCTGGTTACAGGTTTACCATCCTCCAGGCTCCAGGACACTGCCAAAGAAAGTCACCATAACTCACAGCTCCACGCAGCCCAGCCTGGGTGGCACGCAGCACTGAAATTCCCCTTGGTGCCCTATTGGCAGGGGAAACTTCAGCACCAGGGACAGCCCCACCTCTTCTCTGGGGTCACCTCTCCTTCCCCGCAGTGAAACGGACTCTGGAGAGAAGAGCTCAGAGGCACAAGGAAAGGGCTGCAGGGGCTCTGGTCCTGCTGTCCACTCCTGCCTTCTAGCTGGAAGTCGCTGCAGACCTCCGGGGCAGGCGCTGTCTGTTCTCTTTGTTTCCCTGAAGCACTCCACTGAGGGAGACCCTGACGTCTCTCTGGGGAGCCCATTTGGATTTTTATCACCCCGGCTGTCAAGAAAGGCTGCCTTATGTCTCACACAGACCTTTTCCATCTTAATTTCACTCGAAGGGTGAAGGCCTTGAAGGAGTGACAAGGGGGAGCTTGCACCAGAAGTTGAAGCCACTGTCACCTCCCCTAGCTCTCAGGAGAGACCTGAGGTCACCCTCCAGAGCTTGTCGAGCAAAGATGTGTGTCAAAGAAAGAAGTCGAATGAATCCGGCGCTTGCAGCACTGGCCGGGTGACAGGAGTCTGCCAAAAGGGAAGACGGGTTGGGCGGCCACCATCCCTGTGCCCAGCACGGATCCATGTCGAGTTCAGTTAGAACTGAGCTGAGGAAACAAGCACTCAGGGTTCCTGAGCAGAGCCCCATGGGAGCAGGTGGAGGCTGCTCTCCCACCAAGAGAGAGGTGTGAACCACCCCTGTGGAGGTGGCATGGGTGCACCTGTGTCGTCTGGCTCTCAGGGGGCTCGCTGGGCTCTCCACTTTGCCATTGCTTTTGACAGAGAAACCAGTGTCCCTTCCTTCAGCATGGGGGAAGGGGGCCCCAAGAAGACAGACACACCACAGAGAAGGAACGATGGCCAGAGCACCTCGGGCCAACTCTCTGGGTGTCAGGTTCTCCAAACTGAGCCCACCTGAGCGGCCCTGTGCCCCTGCCCCAGCACCCAGCTAGGTAGGAAGCACCGCCTCAGGACAGGAATGTGAGGGGGCTGGCACTGCACTCCTCCCCTGCCCCTTCATACCCACTGAAGCCAAAGCATCCACTCCCTAAGGGCTCATTAGGGGGCTCACAGAGGCCCCGGGAGGTGGTACTGTCCTGGCAAGGCACATGGCCCCGGGGAGGTCAGTGCATGGTGTCAGGTGGCCAGTGCCAAGCTGCAGACAGAAGCTGGGCCACACAGCAGCGAGGTGGCCTGCAGTGGGGGTGGAGGTGGGAGCCTCCTCCCATGAAGCCCAGAGGAGCTGAGCTTGTCCCAGGACTCAGAGGGTGGGGACAGTTTGGCTGGCAGGAAGTGAGGAAGTAGACACTAACCCTAATCTGCAGACTCACGTCCCACACCTCCGGCATGACAGGAACCAAATATGAGCCCCTTTCTCCAGCCTTCAGGAGAGCGAGTGGTGGCAGGCTGGGGAGGGGCTGCTAGGTCGGACCCTGGCCAGCAGCAGCCCTGCCTGGCAGCCCAAGACACTGGGGTGGGGGGGACGGTGTGAACTGCTGCAAGTGTGAGTGCAATGTGAGCAGAGAAAGGGGCCCTTCTTGGGGCCCCTCTTTCCCCATGCTGATGTTCTTCAGAGTCCCCGAAGCTTGCCAGAGAGCAGGAGAGGCGTATCCCTGGTGGGTGTGTATCATGCTTTGACTTGGGTGCAGGGCCATTCTAGGGCCAGTGCCCCTCCCTGCCCCTCCCTTTGCTCCTTCTCACTCCTGGGGGATCCCTTCTCTTCCTCATCTACTCTAGCACTGGGGTCCAGCAACGTTTTGGCACCAAGACAACTCTCCGGTTCCAAGGCATGGGGTTTCTGAGAATTCACTGGCAAGGAGGTTTTGGGAGGTTGGCGGCCAGCTGAGGACCTGTGCTGCTCTGAGCAGCTCCCGGCATCTCCCCCCGCCGAGAGCTGCTGCATTAGGATGGGGGGAGCCGTCTGTTCCGTTTCTTACTTCCCTAGGATGCCGTGACTTTTGATTCCTGCTTGATTAATATACAGCCAACAGACACTGTATTTAAGGCAGCTTTAATTCTCTCAGGTCACCAAACTCGGAGCAGCAAAGCTGTGAGGAGCCAGCCCCGCAATAGATCAAACACTGGGACCTTCAAATCGCTCTGTGGCCCAATTTCTCATCGCTGCTGCTGCCTGATAACCCTCCCAGCCTGGAGCCAATCTCCCCCTTTTCTGGGGGTGGGCTCAGGGACTGGATGTGTGTGTCCACTGCTGAAACCCTGCTGGGAGCTGGAACCGGAGCTGGGAGGACTCAGTGTGTCAACCCTGCAATAGTGACCCGTCAGCACCAGGGACAGCTCCCGGCAGAGCCTGGGGCTCCAGTGCTGCCTGAACTCCGCCTTCCTGGGCCCTCTCTGGTTTGCAGGAGGTGGCCAGTGGCCAGCCCTGCTGAGGGCCACCGCGCTCCAAATCCTCTCCCAGCCAAATCCTTGCTCCCTGTGGGACCCTGCTTCCTCCCAGGGGCCCAGTCTCCCTTAGGCTTTCTCTAATCCACTTTCTCTGATCCTCCTGAGAGCTCCCCAAAGATAAGCAGGGTGCTCTCAGTTAGGACTACCTGACCACCTCTCTGCTTGCCCTGGACGTCCAGGGCTTCTGTGGACCTCAGAGTTTCCTTTCTGGCTCACCCCCGTCTTTTCTCCACTTGCCTCACGAGCAGTCTGATTTCTCTGCCAGGTGCCTGGCTATTCCCTTGCTTGGTGGGGGCCAGGGGCAGAACTGTCTGTGGGGCTGCTGTTTCCTTTGAAGCACCCGGTAATGTTGCACCGCTGAGCAGCACAATGTGGGGAGATTGCACTCCGGGGCCAGGCTTGTAACTGACCTCCGGGGGGCAGGGAAGGCTCTGTGAACAGACAGCCTGGTGCACAAAGCCAATCTCATTGAAGAGGAGGACCTTGGTGGGGCAGGCTCTGATCAATCCTGGCTGCCACCCATATGCCGCAGAGTAGGAAGAAATGTTTGCATGGAAGTTGGGGAAGCCCCAGACGCGCCTTCCCAGGCCCAAACTCTACAGCTGTTGTGTGAGGATTTTCTCTCCACGAGCCCTACTGGAGTCACCCCTCCCACTCCGCCTCCATCCACTTAAAATATCATCTATAGATTTTCAAATTATCGCTACACTTTCTAAGAGAAGGATGCAGTGGTTAAAAATTAACAGCAAATTTATAGGAATTCTATGTGGCAATTACAGAATTAGAATGGAGTGGCTGCCACTTGGCTGAGTGTGGGTAATTGGAAATCCACGCTGGGGGACCGGAATCTTTGTGGTATCGGGATTGTTTTTTTTTGAGTGTAAATGCTGTGGAGAGGGTCAATGGACCCTTGAGCTGGCCAAGTTCTTCTCTAGAGGAAAGAGTGGCCAGTTCCCTGCCCAGTGGGAGGCAATTCAGAAGGCAAATCACTTAACAGGCACACAGGAAGGAGGCTGGGAGGCCTGGGGTAGGCAGGATTGGGGATCCAGGAGCAGCACTGAGGTCACCCAGCTGATCTGGGGAGGATGGGAGGGCAGAGGGAAAAGGGCAGCAGGGAAGAGTCATGGTGGAGCAGACACAAGAGGAGAAGCCCGTCCCTCCCTTCCCTGAGGGTAAATTCTCCTTGAAAAAATTGGGTAAGGAAGAGAGTCCACTTAGGATGATGACCATGTGGACTTTGTTCACCTTTTCCCCAGTGCTGCCCTCTCTGCTGTGCCCGTTATGGTAGAGGTAGGCTCTGAAGCCTTCTCCTCTCTCCAGGATCGCAGAGGCTGAGACCTCTGATTTTGGGAAAGGGGGTTCTGCTGGGAATCTAGGGACACATTTGCTGCCTGGCTCAAGAGTGACTTGGTGCTGTCCAATATGGGAGCCACTGGCCACCTGGGGCCACTCAGTGCTGAAGCAGGGCTCGTCCCAACAGACACTCTGTGTGTGTGAAACACAGCTGGGGTTGAAGACCTGGCACAATCAAAAGAATGAAAAGCAACGTGTGTGTCAGTCGCGTGTGGAAATGGTGATACTTTTGGTGCGTGGGGTTACGTTAAGTGCATTGTTAAAAATAGTCTCACCCATTCTGTTTAAATGTGAGACTGGAAAGTTACGAACTGACCCGCAGAGCTGGGCTGGAGCAGGACAGCACTTCCCACTCACCCAGTCACCACCTTCCCATTTTCAGAATCATTGCCAAAGGGACACCCCAGGGTCTCTTCCTGACCCACTCGTTCCCCAAACAGATTCAGCAACAGAGCTTGCCCCATTCAGATCTCTCCCTGACTTGGGTTCTGTTTGCTCTGTCCTGGCCTCTGGTCCCTGTGTCCCACTGGGACAGCGGTGGAGGCATAGAGAATGGAGTGTGGCTTCTTTCTGTGTTCCTCCTCCCCAGGGCATGCCAGGAAGTCCGCACTGGCAGGCCCTGGGCTTGGGGGCTGATATTGCACTGGGACCACATCCCAGCCCCAGTGCCCAGGTGCCTGAGCTCCTCCCGTGGGGCTCTAGGGCCAGCTCACTGACTCTCCTCCCCAGGAGAGCAAGAGGCCTCAGAAACTTCATTTCAGTGCCACAGGGCATGGCAATAACTGTCCCAGAGATCATTCTTTGACAGAGGGGACCTCAGGCACCCAGGATGCCTTCCACCTTATCCTGGACTACAGGCCCCTCCGCAGACGGGGCAGGAGGTGGATGTAGCTGTCACCCTTCCCATTTCCTGGAGGGAGACCTGGGGAGCATCCAGGTTGGAGAGTCAGATCTCAGATGTGGGGCTCGAGCCATCACCTCATCTGCCTAAGGAGAGGAGCAGAGCTGAGACTGGACAGTGTTGGACTCGCAAGGCCATGGCCAGCCCCGCCTTCTGCCACTGCCTGCTGTGGCTCTCTGCTGCGTGTGTGCATGGCCTCCCTCAGCCTAGAGCCAGGCCCCTCGCAGATCCTGAGTGCCGTGCGGCTCTGGGCGAGCAATTCGACGTCTTGAGCTTTCATTTCTGCCTCAGTAAGAACGGGATGTTGATACCTCCCTTTGTATTGAATCCCCATTTCGTAGACAAAGGAGCTGGCACACAGTAATGATCAATAACTCATGTTAATTAATTCAACAAATATTTATTGAGTGCCTCCAAGTGCCAGGCTTTGTTCTGGGTCCCTCCTCTCCACAGTGGCCAAATGAGACAGCCAGGGAAGCCTCCTCTCCCTCCACCTGGATGGACGGAATTTGCCCTGTTATCTCCAAGGCCGTGCTACAGAAAGTACAGTAAACTCTCAATTATCTATGCAAATGGAGTGGAACATTCCACTGATAATTCAGAAAGAGCAGAGAGTCCACAAATAATTCTTATTTGAATTTGGAATGCATTATGCTTATTTTGGCGTCGGATTTACCTTCCTAATTACTGTTTGTTCTGGCTCATGCTCAAACTTGTTTGCATTCTCAGAATCCAGTGGTGGGTGGTGAGGGGTGTGCCCCAGAAGCATGCTGGGATCTGCTGGCTGGAAACCAGCCACAGACCACCTCTCCCCACCCTGCCCCACCAGGAGGGCACTGACACAGGTGCACACGGAGCAGGAGGCCCTGGGGGCTCTTGTTATCTAGCCAGGAGGAAGGATGGTGGAGACTTGGATGTTGCTTCAAGGCCCTGCCCAGGTATGGTGGGTCGTGGGTGCCAAGGCAGAGGAGAACATAGGATCCTGTGAGCAGGCAGCGGGGTGGGGCTGCAGAAGCAGAGATGTGCCGCTTTCCACCTGCAGCCCTCCCTGGCGCTGCCCACCTGCAGGCCTCTGTCTCTCCGTCCTCTGCCTCTGCGTCTGTCTGCCTTTATCACCCTCTACCTCTTCGCCCTTGGTACACTCCTCCAAGGGGCAAACCAGGAAGTAGAAATTTTTTCCAATTGACGCATCTTCCATGCAGCCAGGGGCTGGAGGGGACTCTCCTTCCTCCAGAATGGTGAGGTTTGGTGGCTAGGGGCTTGAACCTAGCGGGGTCACTCCTCTATTGCCATTCATCTCCCTTGGTGGAGCAGGGAGGGAAGGAGGAAACCCCAGGGCCCAGTCTTCCCCACTGGACAGTCAGGGGAGCTGCAACCCATGAGACCACCCGGCTCCCCCATCCCTGCTCACACGGGATCTCCAGGTGTGGGAGGGAGTCCTGCCCTGACACCGGGCAACCGAGGCAACTTCTGTCCCTGCTTGGGTCTGCGCTTCTGGGATTCTAAGCATGCTCAGGAGATCAGCCTTGGAATGCTTTGCTCTGTGTCAGGAGGTCTGGGTGGGTGGGCTGCCTTCGGGGAGTGCTGTGGGTGGGACACTCGGTCATTCTCTATGCTGGACCAGACCAGGAAGCCGACTCTAACTGCTGCTTCTGGAAAGTGCTCTCTCCTTGCTGCCCAGGAGGCGAAGCCTCAGGCCCTGGTGCAAAAGGGAGGCACTTGGGGAGCACTCACAGCCTCAGGGCTGCCAGCTCATGGGGTGCATTTACATAGTCACCCCAGCATGCTTTACACAACCCTGTGAGACAGACGGGAACCCCCAGGGAGACCAAGGCTCAGAGAAGTTAAGGGACTTTGCAGAACAGATTGCCCAGGCCTCTAGTCTGTCTTGCGATTTGGGGATGTGAGAAGCCTCCGGCTCTGTGAGCTTCCTGGTGCCTGATATCCTGCTTCTTTCCAGTGGTAAGACACGAATTCTCTCCCATGAGATGCTGAGCACCTGAAGCTGAAAGCAGGCTGCGGCTCAGCTGAGGGACTGAACTGTGCTGGTCTGGAGCGAGAGGAGCAGATCTGGAGAACAGCTGGGGGCTGGCCCTGCAGGGAGGACCCCATGCAGAAGGGCACAACCATGGTGAGGGCAGGGGCTGGGGGACACACCATTGTGTCTGGCCCGCTACTCAGCCTTCCTCTCTCCCCTCCTGCAAGCAAGCCTCAGTCACCCTGGGGACCACAGAGAGCATGGCTCTAGCGGCTACTGCTGGCCACGCTCCTTCAGGGTTCCTGCCTGTGCTGTCTCTCCCACACTGTCCCTGGACACGTTCCTCCCCAGTTCTCACTCATCCTGCCCCCACCTCCTGTGGAGGATCAGACCAGGGGAGGGCCACACTGGGTGCCCCAGAGCCCTCTGCCCATCGTCCCTCTGTGGCAGATCTTGGCCTTCTCTCCTGCGAGGAGAACGAGCCAGGTGGAATCTGAGGAAGAGGACACGGCCAGCCATCTGGATGGTCTGAGCCCAATGGTCCACCAAGAGATGCTGATGACCTCTGGGGAGGGAACAGGTGACCTTGAACAGGAAGTAATTAGATCTCTTAAATACTCCTCTAAATCTTTAATTAAGCTGAAATGAAAGCCATGCTTCGGTCTCTTAGTGGTGCCAGCCTCATCCCCAGTGCCCAGTGGTACCTGTGGCTGTGACGAGTGCCCTGACACAGATGTACAACTTTCCTTTGGCTGCAGAAAGTTCCAGTGGGCAGTGTTGCTCTGAACTTCCACGTTTCTGTCCCCATAGATGAAAGCATCCCCAACTGCTGTCCAGGCTCAGGGAGGTGACAGGTGGTCAAGGAGAACATGCAAATAAAATCAAGGCAAGGTGGCCTGGGGTCTTCACCCGAGCTGCCAGTCTGTGGGAACAGAGAGAGGCAGAAGCCCCTGGGAGAGCAGAGAGCCCCAGGAGAGCAGAGAGCACCCGGGATAGCCCTCTTTGCTGTGGCCAGTCCTGCCGAGTCAGAAGACAGGACTTCAGGTGAGGTGGGCCTCACAGTGTCACTCACAAGCCCTCCTTTCCCTAGGAGTCAATATGAGAAGAAAGAACAAGGTCCATGGGCAGAGCTGCAGAGGGGGCCTCCTGAGCTCAGAGCCGAGAGGGTGGAGGTGCACCCTGCAGGGACGGGTGGCCAGGACCAGCCTGGGGCCCCACACCACCCAGCTCCTTGCAGGCCCAGACAGGGCTGTGGCAGGGGAGGCCTTGGCAGGCCAGGCCTCGAAGTTTCACAGACCATGTCCCTGGGGAGTCACTGAAGCCAGAAGAGCTTTGCTGGGCTGGCAGAAACCCACATATAAACTCAGTCATAAGAAACAAAGAGAACTTTGCCCACAGGGCAAATCTCTGCCAGGGAAGGAGAAGACCTGGCGGTGGATATGAGACCCCTGATTTCCCACCCAATGCAGAGAAAAGTCACAAAGTTCCCTTCCAGGGTGGCAGGGAGGTCAGGGCAAGAGAAATCCAGCTGACCCCTCCTCCCACATGAGTGGCAGGCTGAGCCAGCCACGTCCCCATTTCCTAGGGATGTGCCCATTCCTCTCATCTCTCCATTGTCCTCGCCCCTGCCCATCCATTCCATGCTCCCCTGCTCTCCCCAGACCCTTCTCTTCCTCTCTGTGTGTTTATTAAAGCATGATTCCTCTCCACTCCAGACACAAAGCAAAACACGATGCGTAAAGTCATCCTGATCCGACTGAGCTGTCCGCAGAGCAGCAGCAGAGGCCTGGGCTCCTCCCAAACCAGCCAGCCCTCACCTAGCTGCTCAGAGCCGGCTAGGTCTGCCCCGAGAGGGGATTCCAGTGCTTTCATAAAGGGGAGCGTGGGGGAGACGCCTGGCTGGTGGAGGCGGAGCGGGGAAGCCAGAGAAGCTTTTGCATCCATAAACCCCCGGCAGCCACTCTGCTGGTGTCGGGAAACCAAGCTTCCTACCATGAGCCCAAGAGGGACTTCCACAGGGCAGTGAGCCCGACAGACAGCCTGGCTGCTGTCCTTGGTCCTGAACCCTCCTGTGCTGGTGGGCTTCTGCCCTGACCCTTAAGGCCCTGTGACTTCTGTTCACAATTTCTCTGTCTCCATCTCCACCTCCCCCATATTTTCTAGAACATGCAAAATGCTTCTTTTTTAAAAAAATTATTTTTATATATGTTTTTAGTTGTTGATGGGCATTTATTTTATTCATTCATTTGTATGTGGTGCTGAGAATCGAACCCAGTGCCTCACACATGCTAGGCAAGTGCTCTACCACTGAGCCACAACCACAACTCCAAGAACATGCAAAATGCTACTGATGTATCCATCACTTTTGTAATTACTATAATTTTATTATTACCAAAGCCCCTCCTGCTGTGGGTGCTGTTGGAAGTGGGCCACACTTAATCGGTGCTGAGCTTGCACAAGACTCTGCTGTCTCTGTCCCTTCACCCCTCCCTCCTGCTTCCCCTCCACCATACTCTCCTGCCTCCACTGGAGCTGGGGGAGACTGACAGAGCCTGGGGCAGATTCGGCAAAGTTTGCAGGAAGTTGCCTCCGACATTCAGGCCTCTCTCTGCACCTCCCTCCCTGCAGCAGCCGAGCCAGGCTTGACTTGAGACCAACACCACCTCCTCACTGCAGTGCTGTCTCCTCCTCCTCCTTCTGCTTCCCCCAGAGCTGTCATAGGCTCTGGGTGATGACACACATCTCTGGAACATCAGCAGTCATGATGGGAGAATGCCCTCAGTCCCCCGGGTGCTCTCCGGGGCAATGACAAGGCTTCCCTGGCATGGGGGTGGAGTGGGGCAGGGCTCAGACCCAGAGGACTCTTGGGAGGAAACTCATAGCCTGGTGCCCTGCACCCTGCACTCGAGATGGAAGGCTCCCTGTGGCTATGTGATCTGCAGGGGCCTTTGGTCACCAGCCAGAGGGAGGATCTGGGGACCAGAGTGCAGCTGGCACACCCCAGGACAACATTGGGGTATGCCCAGAATGCCACCCTACACTTGCCTGCCAATCTCTTCCACCAGGGTAGAGCTTCCCAGCTCACAAAGACTTCCCCAACACCACCTTGCAGTTCCCACGACACACTTGTTGGTGATTCTCCAGTGTTACACACAGGGAGAGTGAGGTGCAGGCAGGGCACTGCCCCAGACCACCTGAGAGCTCATGCATCGGACACTCCCGGGCCCCACACTTTCCTGCAGCCATCAGCCGCAGTCTGGCAGCCCATCACCTGGACAAGCTCATCTCACTTCTTGCCCTGGGGCTTTTCTGCTACTGCCACCTGGGATACCTGCGGGGGCCCGCTGACAAACAGGCAGACCTGGAAGTGCGAAGGCATTAAGGCCACATGCAGCAATCCTTGGCCAGAGGGAGAGGGCACCCATGGAGGGCATCTCTCTCCATCTCTCAGGTAGACAGGCAGATTCGTCACTGGGTCCTTCCTGGGCCAAGGCCCCACCGCCCACGGGGTGTTGCCTCTGCAGCACACCCTTGGATGAGGTCTCTGTCTCTCCCTCCCTGGTCTCCTGGACCCTTTCCTCCTATGCACTTCCTGAAGCACATACCTGCCTGCAAGGTTTTCTCTCAGGGGCCGCCTTCTGGGGACTGCCCAAGCTAAGGCAGTTTGCTCCCAAGGTGGCTTGAAAGCAGCCCCTGGGGATGGGCTTCTGAAACTGGAACCATTGCCGGGCAGGCAGTGCTAAGGACCCCATTTCTGGTGACAAATAGTGTGTGACAACAGCTGGCATGGTGGCGCATCACCATTATACAGACTCTGCATGGGGAGCTGGGAAGGAGGCAGGGAGACACGAGCCACCTGGATATGCTGCAGCCAGGCAGTGGCTTTGGCATGGGTGATGGTGAGGACCGTGGAGTTGACTGGTGTTTGCTAGTGGATTTGGAAGCCTGGAGGAAGATGTCAGCCTCAGGTTGGGGCAATCAGCTCAAGGGACTGTCCTCCATGCATGTCAGCAGAACGCATCTCCTAAAGCCTGGAGTTTAACTGTAAGGGCAGCAGAGACAACAGAGCCTGGGTGCGCACACAGACTTCCACCAACGTCGGCCCCATAAGGAGGAGCATGACCCCCAGATAAGCACATCTGGTTGATGAGCCTGGGAATCCTGCACCCCTGGATCCCCTGAGCCCCAGGTACTGGCAGGAGCAGCCCTTCCCCCTTTCTGGAAGAAAACTGGCTCTTCTCACTGGGAGGACCAGCAAGCTCTACTGGACAAGGTCTATCCACATCATAGCTGCCGCACCCTCCCTCACCTCCACAGAGCAGTAGCTGGAGTCAGGGTGAGCCCCGGCCAAGGAGGACAGCTCAGCTCCAGGAGATTAGCCACACTCCCACAGAGCTGCAAGACCAGGAGCAGGAGGGAGAGTGGGCTGTGGAGGAGCTGGACAGAGCAGAATGGAGGTCCAGGCAGGGAGAAGGCATTGACCTGGGAGGAGCCTCCATGACTCAAGGACACCTGAGGCAGTGCAACCAACAGCTCCTTGGGGCAGAGACATGTCTCTGGTTTTCAGTAAGTGACACAGATGGATCTGAAGGCCTAGGGTGGCGTGAGCAGAGAACCCAGCAGATGCCTATCCCAGGAGGGCCAGGGATGCTGCCCTCACTAGGGCAGCAAGATGGGCATGGCTGAGGGGCACCAGGGCGTTTGGAAGGCTTAGAGATGAGTGCTTCCCTCAGGCTGGGACTCATCAGGAGACACTGCCACCACCAGCTCCTTAGTGTCAACAAGGATGAGAAGATTTCAGGAAGCAGAACCCAGAGAGTGCCATTTAACCCCCACAGGCAAGGGGGAAGGAAATGCCATCCTGGTCAGCAAGGCTTTGGTGATGGCCAGGGAACCCTGGGGTGCAGGTTCTGTGCTAACAGACCCTGGGGACGAGATGACAGGTGGCCAGCAAGGGCGCTGTCTGACTTGTACCATAGAAGAAAGTCAAGAGCCAGTGGGGGCTGCGTCCATCCCCACTGTGGCACACCGCAGAGCCTCTCAGACCAGAGCCCCGGGTTGAAGGGAGACCAGGTAAGACTGCGATGTCACCACAGTGTACTCAAGGACAGGCCCCCAGTCCCTCCCCAGAGGGGCCTGCGGACACTGTCCAGAGAACCTACTGGGGGGTTGGAAATACCCAACTTTTTGGAGGCAGTAGGACACCAGTAAGCTGAGACACCACCACAGCCGTCGGGTAGAGTCGGGGTCCATGGAAAGCCAGAGACGTGACCTCCTGACCCAAGTCCACCTGTGGCAGGCCTGGTGGCTTCACGGACCCATCCTGTGGTTTGCCCCCTGGTCTGAGTATGAAATTCAGATGAATATACTTTGCATCTGGCAAACCCCACATGTGGGTGCCCTGGCCCAAAAGAGCCCAGCGGAAGCCCAGGCACCTTCCCCAGGCCCTGGCTAAGAGAGCATTCAGAGGAAAGGGCACATCCGGGGAACTGCCAAAATCATGTCTGTCATCAAACACTTAAAGGGAGCAGGGGGACGGTCCCCACCATATTCCTGCTCAGTCACCTCTAAGGACCCTGCGAAAGTCAGACAAATCGACGGCGACAACGGTAGATCCTGTGAACTTGACCTCCTCCAGCCTCAACGCTGGCCACAGTGTTGCATTTAGTGGCCCCACCACACGGTCTCTGCTCGGGAGGTGGTGACTGCTGTGGGAAATGCCTTCTTCCTGATCCCGTCAGTGAGGACGGTTCGGGGTCTGTGGCCCACATGGGACACACAGCAGTGCCTGTTCACCATCTCGCCGCAGGCTAGGATCAGTCTCTTGCTCTCATCACCATCCTGTCTTGAAGCTTTGGGCATCAGTACATCCAGAGAAAACCGAGGGGACTGGAGGTGAGGAGGAGGTGAGTTTGCCGCTTACCTGCCACGATGGACAGAACACAGGAGGACCCGCGGCCTGCTGCGTGGATCAGGTATGAGTCTGGGCTTTCTGGGATCCTCCCTTGAAGGTTATACAAGGGCAAACAATAGCTGCCTCTCCGCCAGGACTGGACAGAACTCAGTGGCCCTGGTTCAGAAGGTGGAGGGGGCAGACACTGACCTTGGGTGTGCGTCTCTGTCCCACCATTTCTACAGCTACCTGTTTTGAGTAGGTCCCAGAGCAAGAGAGGGGCGTACGACACAGTGAAACATTCCTAACGGTGCTCCAAGGACATCGTGGTGGGTCAGGAGGCCGGAGGAGGCGGGGCACCCTCTGAGACAGGAGTGCAGGGCTGACTCCTGAGGGTGTTGCGGCTGGCGGCCACCTTTAGGTCTCTGCCACGGACCCATGTGGGGTGCCAGGTTGGGCCTCGGCAGACGCCTCCTGGATCCCACCCCACCTCCTTTGCCCTCCTCTCCAGCCTTTGCCGAAGCCCTCGGCCTCTGCAGGTTAGGCTGACAGCACCTGGCCTTCTTGGGCCATGGACCCCTGCCTTCCTTGGGCCGCTGCATGTGGGGGAGGCTGAGAAACCCACTGGGCCATTCCCACCCTGGTGTGCCACAAGTTGTGCCCCGTGGAACAACCCTACCCAGGGGTCTACACTCACTTCTCCCATTCTCAGATGGGCAGCTCAGGGGTGCTTTCCACAGGGCTCCTCAGAGGGGTCATCACGGGCCTGAGCCCGGTGGCCCCAGCTCATCAAGCGCTCAATCACACACCTGATGGGTCTTCCTCCCTCCCACTTCTCCCAGCCCTACTTCCTCCTGGTTGTCCCCCAATTCAACCCCCTGTGGGCAAGCCCTCCTCTCAAGCTCTGCTTTGGGGGGAAAAGTCCCAAAATCTGGAATTTCTCATGCCAAGAGAAGAGCCCACAGCCCCCTCTCCTCGCCTGCCTCCCCCACCGTAGGAACCGCTAAGTGCTGACTGGGGAAAGGCGCTCCTGCTTAGCTCTGTGGCCCGCAAGCGCCCCTTTCCCACGTCCAAGCGGCAGGTAGCGTTAAAACCTATCTCACTGTTGCCGAGGCTCGCCGTCAGACCCCAGGCCTCCAGCATCCCTCCACTCACTACCATCTGCTCAACAGCCAGAGGCCAGAGTACGGGGCTAGGTTGGACTCTGGGTGCTGGCCTTGCCCACATTTGTCCAACGCAGGGTGCCCCTCTCTAGGGAGGCCCAAACTGCTCCTGTGTGGAGCCAGAACCCCTTGCAAGTCCAAGAGGGAAGCTTTCCAGGCCATGCCCCAACCTGGCTAGATAGATCCCCCACCGATGCGCTGTGAGGTAATTCCACTGGACCTGAGCTTTCTTGGGACAATCTCCAGGACCAGGACACTCTGGAAAAAGCCCTCCTCTTATGGACATGGGTCCTCCCTCCCTTCTTGCCCCAGGTCCTTCTAGGGAGCATCTGCTTGGTCCCAGAGTCTCCCTCTGGGGAGGGCTTGCCCTGCGAACCTCCCCTGGGCCACGGGGAGGCCTGGCTTGAGGGTGTGCCAGAGCGCCCCTCCCCGCGCACTGTCTTAACCCCCAGCTCCTTCCGAGCTGGCCGGTCCTGCCCAGCGCAGCGCTGGGATCTGTTTGCTTATATAATTCATCGGCACCCTGCTTCTTCCTACTGAAACCCTGCAGCTCCAAACCTGATGCTGTGCAGGCCTGGCTGGGCCGGGCTGAGGTGGCCTCTCTGGCCAGTTCTCTGGTCCCTGCCCTCACCTCACTCCCCTCTTCTTCCTGCAGCTCCAGGAAAGCCTTAGATGCCGTCCCTGCAGAAACACCCTGAGTCCGTTTGGGTGGCTGTGACACGGATAGGCAGAGCCAGTCGCCATCCAGCACCAGCTCTCCAGTCACCTGCCCTACTTCGTGCCTCTCAAGACAGGACACAGGCACCGGAACAAGGCTCTTGGCCTTTCCTGTGGGGCCAGGCTGTCTTTGGCACTCACACACCTGCATAAGCCAGCAGCCCAGAGACCCTGACCACCTAGAAGCACTCCCTGACCGCCTGTCAGGCTCCCTGGTGGCCTGGGGGAGCGTGAGGGGCTGGGGAGGTGAGCTGAGTGCAGGCCCTGGCTGAGTCTCCAGCCACAGACTGTCCTCTCTCCCTGCAGCTTCCTGCCTCCAGCGGCTTCCCAGGCACTGTGTTTGAACACACAGTAAGCCTCGGGCCTTCTCATGGAATGGAGGTCCCAGCAGGAGCACTGGGAGGCCTCAGGGACGGGTGCCTGCTGCCTGGTGAGGCCCCTCCTCAGCCAAGGTGGGTGGGCACTCCTGGGAGGTGACAGCACCTGAGCCAGAATTGCTCCAGCCAGGGGTCCTCAGCTTCCTGGGACCCTGCTCCTTCCCTGGCCCTCCTGCCCAGGCCGCTCCTCTCCCTGTGGCTCCTGGGGCAGCGTGGGCGTCCCCCTCCTGCAGCAGGCACTTGAGGCGGGCTCCCAGCCCAGGAGCAGGTCCCTGGGTGCTGGCAGCGTGCTGCAGCCCCCCCGGCTGTGTTTGCACATGGCCCTGTGACTCCTGGTGCTCTTCTGACGTGGGGACCTCCTATGGGGGCAGAGGCAGGTCATCGTCACTGTCATGTCTCCAGGGCCGAGAGTGATGTATGACAGAGATGCTCAGGACACACCTGTTGAGCCAGCGTGCCTCCCGCTGTGGCGTTCCAAAGCACTCCAGGATGAAAGGCCAGCTCACTGCAGGCGGGGCGCCTCCTCCGCCTGAGGACTGCCTGCCTCCTGCCTCCGGTGGCGGGCACCTCTGTACTTACGTGCCCAGCCAGCCTCTGCAGTGTTTGCTCAATAGAAAGAGACAGAGGAAGTTTCCCGTGGAGCCAGCGAGACGCAGAGTGCATAGCTCACCTCTGCCATGAGGGTGGGTGCAGGGCCAGCAGCATGGGGGCAACAGGCACGTGTGGACACTCTCTCACTAGGTTTTCTTTATTCCTTTACATTTTTAAAATTAGACCCCCGCCTCTTATCCCAACTCCTCCATCTCCATTCCTCCGCAGCGTCCCCTGGTCCTCATCTATGTGTAAGGTAGTGGCACCCAGCCGTGATCAGCTCGCCTGCTTGTCCCCTTAATTTCAAAGACACCTCTGTAGTGCCAGGTCCAAAGGCTGCGTAACATCCCAGCCTCCAGTCCACCTAGCTGTCCCCGGGCTGCTGGACAGGCTGCTTCTAACAGCAGCATTTCTTCTGCTTCAACACCCCCCCTTTCCAATTGTTTCTTGAGCTACCGTGCGAGGGGTGGGATTATGGAGTCGGGGGCAGGATGGCTCTTGGGATGTTCTGCCAGCTCGCCCTTCAGGGCAGGTAACATGGGAGTGCCCACCTGCCATCACTGGCAGGCCTTATGCCTGGCAGGGGATGTGTGTGGACACAGGGAAGAGCACAGTTCCCTCTGGGCTTCCCAACACAGGCAGGGCCCTGAGTCTGGGGGCTTCCCCACCTGCTCCTGGTGCGGTGGCTCAGGACAGTTCCGCATGCCCAGGACACGGCTTGCTGGTGGGCAGGGCACCCTGAGGCAGGCTGGCGTGGGACGGGGATGTGCTGTCTCCTGGTGGGGGTGGTGGCCTCCATGATGGGGGAGGCACAGGGCCTGAATCAGGTCCCACACACTACAGCCTCCACCTCTGCCCCCGCCAAGGCTGGTCTTATCACGTCTCGCGACTCCACCTCCAGAACTGTGAGCAGGATGCTCCAAATCCAAGCTGCTGACAAGCTGCAGCCGGCAGGAGATGAATGGAGGGTCCTTAATCCGGACTTTCTCCATAATTAAGTTTGAATCACAGTAAACCGAACTCTGGTTTCAGCAGAGCAGCTGGGGTGGCTCTAGGTGGTTGCTGGCGTTTGGCCCCAGGGGCAGAGGACATGCCTGTCCTCCCAAAGGCCCAGCAGAGCCCCTGTCCACCACCCAGCCAGGGCTGCCTCCTTCTTCGGGTCAGATCCTAGCAGGTAGATCCGGGGCATAGCTGTAGGTGCCCCGGGTAGACGCTCCCTGGTCTGGCAGGGCTGAGGCCCCAGCCGCTCCAGCCATGATTCCCTGCTCCCAGTACTGCTTCCTGTCTTGCACAGGGGTCTTCAAATACCCACAGAAACCCTGGCAGCCTGCCTGGAAGCAGGGGCTAGCCCTCCGCCCTGGTGCACATCTGCTGGGCAGCCACATTGTACCAGGGCCTTGTGGCCAGGTGTACGCTGGGGGGCAAGGCAGGCGAGGCCCTGGCCTCAGGGAGCCACCACTGGACCAGGAGGGTCTGGGCAGGTCAATCCCTGCAAGCTCCCGTCCTCTGGGGCCTCAGAAGCCATTCTGCCATAGCTCCTTCTGCCTCCAGGGCTGCCTCATCTGCGCTGGGGAGGTGACCAACACCGCAGGGCATGGCCCCATCTCAGGGTCCTGGGCCATGCCAGGGACAAGGAAAATGGCACTGGGTGAAGGGCCAGGGCTGCCAGGCTCTCGGGGGGAGGGCCTGTGCCCGAGCCCAGCCTGCACCCCGCTGTCTGCGAGTGCCCCTCCTCCCAGCTGCCCTTCTCTCTGCAGCCTGGCTCCCTGGTACCTGTTCCCAGACCCCCCTCCTGGGACCCCGGCAGGTGCAGCGTGCTTCCAGGCTCAGGTCTCACTTCCTGGCCTGCTCTGAGAGCCCTGCCCACACTTGTCTGCTCCCCACATTCATCATGAGCCCCAAAGACGGCATTTCAGAGCGACTTGCTTCTGGAGCAAATTCCAGAACCCCAGTCCTTCCCCAGCCCTGAGCGCGTCAGCCACAACCACAGCCTTGACTTCCTCTGCTGCTCTGGAATCACAAATGTCCCCAGCTGTGCCCAAATTCTGAGTTGTTTCCTCTTTCATCAGAAGAATGAGAAAAGGAGCAGGGGAGGCTCTGAGGGGTAGCGAAGCCACAGGCTGAAGCAGGAGAGAGTCCCTCCCCTGCTTTCCTACTGGGACCTGGAAATGGCCGTCACCTCAGCCCCATTCTGGACAGGAGCATTTTGGAAGTAGTGGAGAAAGGAGAAATTCCCTGTCTCTTGTGACCAGGTCAGGGTTGCAGGGCACAGAGCCCTCTCTCCTGCTCCGACTCCCTGCAGGAACTGTGGAGGATGTGGGGCGGGATCGCCATCAGGAGGCTTGCTGCTCAACCTTCCTTCCTGTCCTACCCGGGTGGTGTCACTACCCGGGTGGTGTCAAACCCCCGAATATTTACCTGCCACTCCTTCCAGGGACCCGCACCAGGCAGCTGCTAGCCCAGCAGCTTGGAAGAGGGCCCCGGGCCCCAGGGGGCCATGTGTGTGAGTCCTCCCCAGGCTCTGCTCAGTTCTGAGGCCCCCCTGCCCTCCCTCCTCACTTATTCCAAGTCCTGCCACTGCAATGCTCTGAGCCCTCACAGGGGGCTGACTTCCAGGGCCACTCAGCACCCAATAGGGTGCATTGACCAACGAGGATGTTGGTGGGCTGACGGACACCATCTGTCCTCCCATCCCTGACTGCCAACAAACACTTGTGCCCCAGCACACAGCGCTGCACGCGGCACAGGAAGCTGGAATTTGTGGAAGGCCACATCCCCACACAGCCCACAGGGGCTCCCTGGCCATTCTTTGTGGGGTTGCTGGGCTCAGGGGTTGTGGGTGTGGAGGAAGTCAAGACGCTGTGTGCACATGAGGTGCCACAGCAGACAGACCCACTGTGCTGCCGCCCACAGTCCCCACGGCCACCTGGGCATGGCCCTGCCCAGCCCGGCACATGGGCTCAGGTGAACACAGTCCAGTGGAGGTCATTGCTGCCCCCCTGGGGATCAGCTCCTCCAGAGCTTTCCAGACTGGGGTCTCTGGCCCTGATCAGGTCCCTCTGCAGTGATGTGCAGGGCATCTCAACACGCTCACTGATGATGCAAAATGGCAATACTTTGTCTCCAGCCCGAGCAAACACTTTGCTTAACAATCGTTAATGAAACCAACCAGGTTGCAAAGGATGGCACACAGCAGAGCCTGTCCCCTCACTCACACGCCCCCTCCTGGTCAGGGAGAGGGTAGCCCACAGTCCAGGTGACCAGGGAGGTGGGCAGCCACTCATACCTAAGTGCTGCCACTCCTTTGGATCTGAGACCAAGAGAATGCTGCTGCTTGGCTCTGGTGGCCCAGAAGGAGGTGCAGGGGACAGGGGAAGAGAGGCCACACAGGGGCAGGGACAGGAGAGAGAAGGCTGGGTGGAGGAAGCAGGAAGGGGCTAGCTGCCGGCTCCCTGCCCAGGCTCCCAGGCAGGGGTGAGCTGGGTCTGGACCCCGGAAGGGGTTTTCTGATCTTTGCAGGTGGCCCTCTGAGCAGCCCAAGAGAGGAGGCTGGAAATGCAGGGCCCAGCACCTCTGGCCCTAGGAAAGAGACACTAAATCCTCATTACCAGGCTTTTTAAATGCACAGACAGGACATTAGCGTTTAAACAGCTTCTATTACTCCAGGGCAAACTTTAAAAAACATAATATTTATAGAAAACCTCATTCAGTTCGCCCTGTTTGCTCTTTATTTCTCCTGCAATTACCGCTAATTTGGAGACGTTTTGCTTTGGCATCTCCGCCTGCTGCCAGTCACTTATGAAGCCCCCCCGCGGGGAGCTCACGCCCCCATCTAGTCTCCTGCCACTTGGAGGGGGCTGCAAGGCCGGGGCCCTGGGCCCGCCACTCCTGTCCTTCCTCTCCAGGGACGCCCAGGTGTTCGACATGTTGACCCCGCTCTTTCTCCCTGTCCTGTCTGCCCCTTCAGTTCCACTGCTTCCCCGGGTCAGGCTCTGGGGAAGGTGGGGTGGGGTCCTGGCCCTCACTGGGCTCCCAGCTGCCTGCAGCTCCCAGGCCCTGGGCCTGCCCTGGCGGCCCCACACCTGGGCAGAGGACAGCAAGGCTGACGCAGGTGGAGAGACGGAGATGGAGGATCCTCCGCTCAGGCTGCAGCCCATCGCCCCTGGGGCCACCCGTGCCTCTGGGCCTGAGTGTGGCTGTACCTTTGTTTCCCGGGCAGGCAGATGTGGCTGTGGCTGTGGCTCTGGGCTCAGGGGTCTGCACTTGGTTCTGGAGCTCCGGAGTAGAGGTCAGGGCTGGGTGTGGGCAGGTTAACGGACAGCCCTGGGCCGGGAGGGGGGATGGACCTGAGAGTGTTCAGTCCTGCGAGGGTCACGAGCCTCAGCCCAGCTGGGGGTGGGAAGGCGTGGCTGCCTGGGCTCTGGAGTTGGAGGCCAGGGTCTGCCCTGGCTGTCATGGTTGGGTTGGTGACCTAGGTATGTCCCAGATCCCCCGTGGCCCCTCTACTGGGTATTGAGGCTGGGGTCCTGAGGAGGCTTAGAGCCACCACTCTCCGTGGCCTCAGGGTCCATGCATGGACAGGTTGTCACCCGAGGGAGGAGGAGAGACCACAGAGGCTAAAGTGGGGAAGGCCTCCCAGACTGGAACCCTGGAGAACCTGGGGTGCAGGAGGATTTGGGGGTGTCAGGAAGGAGGCTGTGTTTCGGCAGCAGGAGGCTGTGAGTGCAGAAGTGGGACCAGCACAAGATGAGGGGCTGGCAGGAGGGCGGGGGAGGACAGCAGGGGAGGAGGACAGCCTCCCACTGGGAGGAGGGGTCTACCCCACAGTGGGTGGGTCTTCCCTGTGACCTTGAGCAGAGCCCAGCTGGGTGAGAAAAGCTAGTGCCCACCCCCAAGACATCCTGTCCTGCCAGCAAATGACCCTTCTCCCCTGTGCTGGGCATCAGTGACCTCATCTTATAGACGAGCCACCTGAGGCTCAGAGGGGGTTGGAAACTCAGGCAGCGATGGCACTCGGCTGCTGAGCGGCGGAGCTGGATCCCAGACCTGAGGGAGGCCGAGCCCCTGCCCTGCCTTGGCATCAGGCCGCTGCTCAGACAAGGCCTTCCACCCCCAGGCCCCTCCCTCCTCTCCTCAGCGACGGCCTCCTCCAGGTGGACCACCAGGTGGAAGTTCAAAGAAATGCCTCAAGCAAGCAGGGGCTCCCCTACCCTGCAGCTTCCATACCCTCCTCTACCAAGAGCCCCCTCATGCCAACCTGGATGGCACAGGGTGCTACCCCGCACCAAGCTGTCCCTCCATCGCCATGCTGGGTCCTGGCTTTGGCTTCCCACTGTCCCATTCGTCATAAGGACAGGAACTGCCCATTGCAACATGTCAACTTTAAAATGGGGACAGCAGTCCTTCCAATGCCACCCTTGAGAAGTCATTTCCACAAGATAGGAAGGCACGTGGGGATGGAGGGACCTGGAGAGGAGGGGCCCGGTGGAGCGGTGGCTTCAGGCATCCTGCCAGGCCCCATCCTGCTTCTTGCAGCAGACGCCATTCATTCATTCATTCCTGCATCCCGGGTCCAAGGTTCCTGAGCCCCAGCCAAGCACAGACTCAGTACAAGCACCAGGAACACGAGCTGAGAAGGCCCAGCCGGGGTCCTTCAGGAGTGATTGTGCACCTCAGTTAAGTGTGCCAGTGCAGAGAGCTCAGGGAGGGCTTCCTGGAGGTGGTGACGTCTAAGCTGCTTTTCAATGGAGCCTGAGGTGGCCCCTCGAGGCCCCCTGCCTGAAGGCTCACCCTGACAGAAAAGTGGGAGGCAGTAAGGAGAAGGCCGTGGGAGGGGGTGCGTCAGGCGGGTAAGCCCCAGGGCAGAGCCTGCAGCGTTTGGGTTAACTTTGGAACTAAATTTAGGGTTAAGAAGGTGGGAGGAGCTGGGGTGAGGCTGGAGCTGGGGTGAGGCTGGAGCCGAGGGCGCCAGTCGGGAAGAACTTTGTGTTTCACAGAGTTAGACTTGAGCTGGGCAGGCAGCTGCGGCTGGGGGAGGAGGGAACAAGGAGAGAGGTGGGTGGCATGTGGACAGGAAGGAGGAAGGCCAAACCTGCTGGCCACCACAGGTTGGGAGCTGGGCCTGGCAAGAGTCCGGGAGCCAGGAGTGGTGGCCACGCCTGTAATCCCAGCTACTCAGGAGGCGGAGGCAGGAGGATCCCAAGTTCAAAGCCAGCCTCAGCACCTTGGTGAGTCCCTGTCTCAAAAATAAAAAGTGCTGGGGATGTTGGTCCATGGTGAAGTGCTCCTGGGTTCAATCCCCAGGACATGGGAAAAACGGTCAGGGAGATTCTGAGGGTCTGGGTGCTGTGGGGACCCTCCATGAGCCACAGGAAAAAAAAGGAAATGTGGGTCTGCAGGACTTGAACCCTGTTCAGCACACTGAGTTGGAGGAGCATGTGGACGTCCACCAGGTGGAATGCAGGCAGCTGGGCATGTCCTGAGGGGTCTCACTTAGGAGTGGCAGCATTTGGGTGCCATCCCCCATATTGTGGGAGCCTGGGGCAAGGAGACGACTTCTCTCTTGCAGCCCCTTCTTTGAACGGTTGGCAATCAGCCTGGAAGCTGCTTCCACCCCTGTCCTGAAACAGCCAGGCAGGTTCAGCAAGTCCCCCAGGGCTTGGCTGGTGTGGCAAGGACAGACGGAGCCCTAGCTGGGGCGGGGGTTCCAGGAGCAGGACCCTCAACAGGGCCAGGTAAATACCTGAGGGCTAACAGCCAAGCAGGATGGATGGACCTCGGGCCCCCCAGGCAACCCAGGCATTTCCCGTTAGCAGGCCCAGATCCCAGGGAGACCCTGGCAGCTCCAAAGGGTCTCCCAAGTCACTGAAGGAACCAATCAGGCTGGTGCCTGAGGAAGGCACAGGGAGAGGGGTCCTTCCTGATCACTGGTCCAGGGGTGTCCTGGGTTGGTGGCTGCTGAAGCTGGCCATGATGAGCAGGAAGGGACTTGGGGACACTAGGGCATTCTCAGCAAGACCATTGGCTTTTGTGAAGCTGGGGTAGCGCTAGGAACCTGGGCACATCTGGACCAATTCTGCCCTGGGCAGGAATAGGCTGAGAAGCCTTGGTGCAGCTGGGCCCTGGTGGCCACCAGCCCTGAGGCTGACCGCAGCTTTGACTCCCCCTGCAGGCTGCCATGGTCTCTTCTGCTGACCCCTGCTCAGGGGCACCTGCTCCTAGGTCGTTTCTCCAGTGGGGCTCCAGGGTTCTGAGACTTCTGCTGGTGGCAGGATGGGATGTGGCCCCGCAGGATGGTGGGCAAGGCACCTGACAAGGGGAAACCCCACCTGGGAGGTGCTTTTGGGCTGGGGCCTGTGGACTGGGCCCAGGGGCAGAGCTAGCCCCATAGGGAAAGCACAAGAAATTATTCTCACTTTCCAAACCACTGGTCTGGAGGCTGGTGACCCTGGGATGCAGTCTCCTCCAATCACAGGCTCACACACACAGGCCAGGCCTTTCCTCTCCTCCTGGTTCAGCCCGATTTAACTGTCCAGTGGTCCATCCCCATGCTTGGCCTCCCTGGGTGCTCTCCCAGGTCTCTCTGGCTCAGGCCCCCAGGATGATCCCTGCCAGATTCATCTCATTTGCCAAGAGGTGCAAGGGCCAGTGAGGGAGGAGGGAGTCTTCGGGGTGGGCGCTGCTCGGCAGGGGGATTTTCCTTGCTCCAGGGCAAGCTTCCCGAGTTTCTGAGCTTAGAGCTCTGATCCCACTTTTCTTTCCAAGATCTGGCTTTCCCCGCCTTTGTAGCTCAAAGGGGAGGGAGAGGGAGGAAAGAGCCTTGTAAGGGGAGAAGGAGAGCAGGCTGGGGTGGGGTGCATACGGTGCATACAAAGTTTGCACGGGGGATCTGCAAAGGTTTTCCTGAGACCAGGCAGGGGAATGCCCAGAGAGGAGGGATGGTGTGTCCCTGCAGGGCACTTACAGAGCCTGGCCCAGCTGCTCTTCTGGCCCATGGCATCTGAGGGCCCCGAAGGGGAGTTGTCCCCTGCGGCTAGCACTTCCTGTCCAGAAATACCTCTGATCCCAGCACCCCTGGCCTGGCCCTGGAGGGAGCTGACCGGGACTGCAGTGGTGCAGGGCTGTGGGAGGGACACACACTCTGCTTTCCCAACATTTCACCCCCAGGTCTTCCGGGAGCCCAGAAAGCAACCAGCTGTCCACGCTTGGTACATACCCAAAAATACATCATCATTTCGGAACCACGGCTCCCAGCAGCTCCCAGGAAGGCAGGAGGAAACCCAATCAGGGGAGCTGGCAGGCGGCAGGCTGGCGGGGTGGGGGCTCTGTCCCCACGCTGGCCCTCAGTTTAGCTGTCACTTGCAGCTGTCTGAGGAAGCACAGAGCTCCCGCTCAGGTCCTCTCTCCCTCCCTGCATCTCAGCCTCTCTGCGTTTCTGGGGTTGTGCATCTCCGAGCTTGCTCTGGGCTTGCCTGCCCATCGAGGGTCCTGTGGGTTTCCGCCCATCCCAGTCACTCCTACTGCCCGGCACTCTGCTCGGAGTTGAGCTACAGCATCGAGATGCTCCAGCGCTCACTGAACAGCAGACTGGGGGAGGGCGGGAGTGGGGGAACCTCCCAGCCTAGTGGATCTCCTGGATCCTGGAATGGGGACCAGGAGGAGATTGATTTCAGGTTCAAAAACAGAAAGGTGGGGAGAAAAGGGCAGCTGTGTGTGTTCTGGAAAGGGCTCTCCTGGCTCCAAAGGATGGAAGACATCAGCAGGCAGGATACAGAGGCAACACAGGACCCCACATTGGAGGCAGCAGGAGGGAAGATCGGGTCCTGCCGAGAACTGAGAGCATCCCAGCGCTCCTGCTGCTGGAGCAGGGCCCATCAGAGCTGGGGCGTGGGGCCAGGGCAGAAGTGGGTGGGTGTGGGGTATGGTGGGGCCGCTGGAGGGGCTGATGCTGGTGCCCGGGCCTTGTATGTGAGTAGCTTCTGTCCTGCCTCCACGGTCCATGTCCTCACGTCCTGCTGCTCCAGCAGCGAGGGAATCAGCTCCTTTCTGGTAGCCCTTGCTGCTGGGGATGAGGTCTCAGGAGCTGTGCCCTCTGGGATTCTGGGATTCCTGCTCAGCCCTGCAGAAAGGCCAGGTGCTGGCTGAGTATTGGCAACAGGGCATCAGGGATTGACCCACCTCCAATCCACCCAGGTGGGGTGGCCTCTCGCCAGCCAGCAGAGGCAGAGCCAGCCTGGGAGAGCTGCTCCCTCTGTGGAAATGGAAGGACCATAAACAGAGCCATTCTTTCTATGGCTCTCGGTTTCCTTTGGTGAGAGAAACTGAGACCCAGAGGCCAGTTAGCAGGTGGAGGCCGCCTGGAGTCCCACACATCACTCTGCCTGTTCTCATGGCCTTTGCTTTTTCCTCTGGACAGAAGTGGCAGGTGGTGGCCCTCATGTCCCCCTTGGGCCTGCGCTGGTGGCCAGGAGCAGAGAGTGTGTTGATGTCCTCAAACTGGGAGAGGACAGAAGGGCCAGTCCAGGAACCGCCTCTCAATAGCCCAGTACTTCCCATCCCTGGAAGGTACTAGGGGACCCTTCTGCCCACTGTGTCCAGCTGGGAAGGGCGAGTACAGGCTGGTTTGTGATTGGCTCTAGTGAGACCACCCCAATCCAACCGCCCCCACTGCCTGTCCACAGGACCTGGCTGAGCCAGGAGAAGGGCTGGACGGGAAGGAGAGGGTAGGGTTTGGTGGCTGGGAGCCTCTGGCTGGGCATCTTGGCTTCCTGACAAGGCCCCCGCCACCAGGCTCCCTGGCTGGGTCAGCCCAGGGGAGGCGCCAGAATGAGGCAGCTGCATCAGCCTTCAAGCCCTTGGGGCTGGCAAGGGTGCCTGGTGGGAGCTGGAAGGATGGAGGAGCGGGCAGAAAGGGACTCAGAGGGCAGGAGCTTCCCAGAACCTAGACAAGCCGCAGACACTGGAAGGTAGAAAAGGAGATGCCAACTGGTGCCCCATTCTAGGAACAGCCACCTGACTTCTCGCAGGTTTGAGGACCTCTGTAGTCCCTGGGGGTTGACACTTGGCTCATGCCAAGAAACCAACCCTGGTGGGTGGGTCCCCAAGCCCGAGGTCCATCTGACCCTGGCTCTGCCATCCCAGCCCTGCAATCTCTGAGAGCCTCTGCACACCAGAGCCTTGGTCTCCACCTTGTAGACAGGACGGCAAGATCAAGCAAAGAGAAAGCCTCATCGCCTAATTCTGACACTGTATCCTGGGCCACAGTGGATGAGTGAAGGGAGAGAAGGGTCAGCTGCAATGGGCCTCACGGCTTCCTGCTGGTTTGAGGAAGGATCTGGGCCCTGTGCTTTGCAAAGGGTCAGGATTCTGGGGACAGGAACTGACATGGGCCCTGTACCCTCCAGGACTCTAGCATGAGTCTCCGGATCCTTGTCAAGGCAGAGGGACAGCCATGCTGTGTGTCCTGAGTGTGTCCAGGGGGCCCCTGGAGCTGGGCTTCAGGCTTAGCAAGCTCACAGAGCCCACAGAAATGGCCCTGAGTCCTATCTGGCCTTCACGGGCCTGTCACTGCATTGGAGCTTGCCCGTCTCCGCCCTGCAGACTGTCAGCTTCTAGAGGGCCCGGGCTGGGCATGCCCACCGGTCCAGGGTGGCCAGTGTCATGCACAGTAGGTGCCCGTGAAGAGCGCACTGGACAGCTGCTGTGCAGGCAGTTAGGGAGGACAGTCGCCCCTCGGAGAGGGAAGGAAGCCGTTTCCTCTGTGGTCTGGGTCTGTGACAAGCCACGCACATGGGGCTGCAGTGATAGGCTCACACGCTGTCCTCTGGGTGGGGGTCTGCCTCTGAGTGTTCCAACAGCCCACCCTGTCCTGCAGGTCCTGGGGCCTGCCCACACTGCCAGCCACTCCCAAACAGCTGCCCGTCTCCCAGATCTGCCAGACCCTGGGTGGCCACACCACCAGCCCCTCTGGAAGAACTGCCTTGTGGGGGGCCTGCCAAGGGAGGCATGGGGTGTCCTCTCCAAAGACCCTTCCTGGAGCACACATGCTTGGAGGCCAGGGACCCCCACGCCAGCCTTCTGCCTCTGACATGCACACAGGCACATCCACTGCTCCCCCAGCTCACACGCACGGTGGCCCCCCACACATCATGCCCACCATCCCCCAAACACATACTGACACCTTGGGGTGCTGCTTCCTTGCCTGCCCTGGCCAGCAGCAGGGGGACCTCCCAGGGCACTGGCATGGAGACCCGACCCTGTGCCTGGGCCAGGCAGTGGCATCTGCCACACGTGCCATCCACAGCCTCCCAGGCTGGTGGTGTGAGACCGGGAGGATGCAGCCTCCTCGTCAGAGGGCTGGCAGCTCTGCAGGGCTCAGGACCCTGCCCCGCTCCACCGGGGGAGTCTGGGGTGGGATGCTGAAGCCCAGCCTGACCCTTGGACCCTGGACACAGCCCAAGCTCAGCCGTTGGCACAGCGCCTCCCAGGACACCAGTCACACAGATGGCACTCTCAGTGACTCAGCAGCAGCAGGGGACAGGGGAGGGAGCCGCGCCTCGGCCCTGGGCAGCCAGAGGAAGGTGTGGCCAGCGAGCCGCACCTGGCCTGCGCGGTGTGTCTTGATTTAAAGCACCACCAGGCAGATTCTGCTCTCCAAGCAGTGGCACAGGGTGGACGCTGAGGTATGACCTGCCCTGGAGAGCCTGGGGGGTCACCAGGGTCCCTTGGCAACTCCCAAGCCAGCTCAGGCCTCGAGATGGGAGGACAGGCTACCCACCCATGCTAGCCGGCTTTCCTCCCTGGAAGGTTCTTCCTTTGGGCCGCCTGACATCCATCCTCCTGGGCTCCACGTTGACCTCAGTTCTGCATCTGAAGCCACCCAGGTGCAGCCACCTTCTCCTCCACAGCCAGCCTGGGACAAGCTGCACTAGTCCCGGAGGCCATGGACGCTCCCCTGGGAATGCATTGGAGCCCCCACCCCACCTGTGCCCTTGGCTGTGAGACCCCTCCCAGGCCGAAGCTGGGACCTCCAAAGTGACCACAAAGTGAACCCGGTATTCCAGGGGAATCTGACCACGGCTGTGAACCCCAACACCCACCTTGGTAATGTCATAGTTATCAATGGTCTCCCCTTTGAGTGACAGGTTATTTAGTCACCCCAATAATACTGAAATCGCCACCAAGGAGAGTCCCTAAGTCTTCTCCCTTCTGTGCTCACCAAAGAGCGAGCATTCTTGAACCTACTAGTGAGATTTTACACTTATTATTAAATTTAGTTAAATTTCAGCTCTGGTCCCAGTCAGCAGCGATCAGTTCTTCCTCTCAGCTTTAGATGAACCGGGATCTAATCCTGAAGCCCGCGCAGCATTCACATCAATCCCTGACACCACTCAGTACCAGGAGAGAGAGAGCAGAGCCTGTGGCCGGCCATCAGACACACCCAGGCAGCCCCAGCTCTTTGGACACAGCCCTCCAACAATTCTGAACCCTCGTGATCTCCTGGGGAAGTCCTTGATTAAGAGGGAACAAGTGCAGCGCCCCAGGGGTTCACAGGGTCAACCTTCCTCTGGTTTCGCTGAAGAGTCAGGAGGGCTTTCAGCCTCAGATCCCCTCCCAGGCAGCACTGACTGGCTGGCTGCACATGGCCAGCTGGCCCCCGCCCCTCACCGCCCTGCCCTGAGCCCCTCTCTGCCTCTTTGTGGATTCCCACCAACATGATCACGAAAGAGGGAGGGGTGGGTTTTAAAGATCCCACATCCTCCAACATCCCTGTCAATTTTTCAGGGCACACAGCCTGAACCTGGAACTCCTGGGCAGCTGACGTGTCCATCTGGGGAGTTGAGGTCAGGGCCCCAGGGACAGATCAAACCCAGCTGCAGGGGCTGGGGTGCTGGGGCGGGGTCCCTCCTGCTTTGTCAGCCAGAACACAAATATGTGTCAAGCACCAGCCAAGATGGGGCCCTGTCCTGGAGCTGGGGAACTGGCCCCAGACCAAACAGACCCGAATCCCTACCCTCTTGGGGTGGGGTGGGGGGTTGCCCTCTACTGGGAGGAAAGGTCAAGAACCAGCAAATGAGAAAGTTATCTCCTCTTGGAGGGAAATAATAGAGCGGGAGGGGACCTGGGAGGGACCTGGGGGTGTGGAGCCAGGGCTCGGGGGGAGGGAAGGGGTCTGCAAGAGCAGGGATCTGGGTGGCAGGGAGGGACCCCCACTTCTCAGTGCTGAGTGAGCAACGCAGCTCTGTGGCTACCAGAAAGCCCACCTGCCTTGCTGCCAACCTTCCCCATGAGTCCCAGAGACAGAACCCCCTCCCTGGTGACCTCCACAGGCAGGACCAGAAGATGCCGGGTCTGGGTGCCCAGGCTGCTGTGCTCCTGACTCCTGCCTTTCCCTCCAGGGAGGGAGACACGGTGGCTTCCCCTGCGGAGCGGCTCACAGCCCTTCCTGTGGCGGGTCTGGACTGTCCTCTGCAGGCTCACCAGGCCCACACCGCCTTCTCTCCCGCCCGCCCGCCTGCCTTTTCTCCCTCCCGCTGGCATGTGCCTTGGGCTACACTGTCCAGATTGGAGCAGGAGCAGGGGACGGAGCAGGCAGGCGGCCGTGGAGCCGGAGAGAGCTGTGTCCTGCTCTCTGCCCCGTGACCCGCCTCCCACTCCCCGAACCCGATGATGGATGACTCTGCCCCGGAGGAGCACGCGCGGACAAGCCTCCTCTCCGGCTGTAATTGATACTCTGGGGAAAACACAGACTTGGTTTTCATACTTCCACACAAGCACACGGGTGCACCATGGACGCTTCATCCTGGTGCCCTCCAATCCCTCCAAATGTCTAATGTCCTGCTCCTTCTGTGGGGGTGCACACCTCCCAGCTGGACACGCACAGAAAGCCCAGGGAGCTACCCAGACCCCTGGGTGTTTGTGCTGCAACACTTGAGTGGATTTTCCAGTCAGCCACACCCACGTCGCATTTCAGGCGTGCCATAATGCAGCTTAGGCAGAGTCAGAAATGGCCACGAGTGTGGGGGAGCCCTTTGTGGCTGACCTTCTGGGGTCTGGCTCCTCAACCTGCAATCATGGCAGCTTCCTGGAAGGACCCGTCCAAACACAGGAGCGTGCACACAGCAGAGTTCCTGACTCCCCACATCCTTTAATTAAGAAGCTCGCCATGGACAGGAGCTTGCATTCCCCTGAAGCTGGACGGTCACCATCAACAGCACAGGTGTTTCCCAGGGCGGCCGGGAGCACGAACAGACCGGGAAGGTCGAGTCCCCTATCTCATGCAAAGGGGGAGAGGGGCAGGACTCAGAAACCCAGCCCAGGAAGTCCACACTGGCTTACCCAACCCATCAACTTAGAGCAAGGACATTCTTGGAGTGACAGAAGCCTGGTTGACCAGCCTGTGGTCTTGCCTTGGCCACAGAGTGTGAGTGTGGGCAAACTGCTGACTGCTCCCAAGCCTGGTTTCCTCATCTGTAGGATGGGATGGACAGCTGCTCCTGCTTCCTCAACAGGCCCGTGGTGAGGATCAAGTGAGGTAATAGGTGTCGCTCCCAATGGCCCAGGTCCCTGCAAACTGACAGACTGCACCTGAGAAAGAATCCAGAGTGAGGCTCCCGTTGCACCTGGCTTGGCCAAGGTGGGGTGTAGGGTCTGGGATCCGGAAGACTGAGGGCCTTGGCCTCTACGAAGCCCTCCTCAGGGCCAGGAGGGTGCTGCCCAGGACACATGGTGACATGCTTCAGAGGTGAGGCCAGCTGGGGTTGCTGGGGGTCTCTGGGTTCACTTCCCCCCAGTTTCCTGACCTCCCCGCCTACAGCTGGGTTTTGAGTCCTGGAGGGTTTGATTCTCTCTCCTTACTTTGTACAGTCAAGACTCTCCTGAGAAGACACTGCACAGCCCTGGGACAACCTCGCCATCGTCATGCTCCTGCTGCTGGGCAGGGTCCTCGTCAATGAAGACGGGGGCCCTTTTTCGGGGACAAAGGAGATGAAGGTGTTGGTCTCCACCCTGGGCCCATGTGCTCAAGGCTGAGTGCTTCCGACCACATCCCTCTCCCCCTCCTGGGGGGAATGGGGACAGGGGCAGGCGTGGCCTGTGCGTCCCAGGCTCCCATCAGAGTCAGTGCATGCCCAGCAGCCACTGCGCAGACGGAGCCCAACGTGAAGAAGCTTCAGCTTCCAGTCAAGATAGAGAAGCAGGTGGGTGGAGACTCCCACCTACAGCAACAGCGCTAACCAGAGTGGTCTTCAGGGCCACAGGAGACAAGAGGGGCGGGTCCCCTGAGCCCAGGGAGGCCACTGCGGGACATGCCTGGGCTGAGGAGACAGGAGGGAGGGGAAGGCCAAGGTAGCTGGAGCTGCAAGGAGCCCTGGGGAGGAGGGAGCCGGACAGGCAGGGAGCCCTAGGGACACACAGAGGGTCCCCACCGACCACCCCTTCAAGGACTCATCAGCACAGCACTGCAGGGAACTACCCAAGGCCGAGGTGAGTACCACATGGAAGGACTGGGGGCCACAGTCTCAGCACTCACAGGGGCAGGGCACAGTGTGTCCTCCCCAGGCAGGTTGGAGCTGGACCCAAGTTGAACACGGAGGCTCCCTGTAGCAGTAGGGACAACCAGACCTAGAACAGACACGGCTCAGGGCCTGCCTAACAATCTGAAAAGCAGGGACTGCAGGGGCCAAACCTTTCCCAGGTAACTCAGCTGCATCCCAGAGCAAGGCTCAGGACACACACAGAAACAGGAAAGTGCCCAGCACCCAAGGCGAAGCGCAAAACATCCAGCATCCAAAGATGACCAGGCCTGCAAAGAGGCAGGACAATGGAACCCAAAATGAGGAGAAAAAACAGTAATTTGAACCTGGCCCAGAAATGACACAAATGTTATATTTATCAGAGGAAGTTATCAAAATAGTTACCATAGTTAGGTGGACACAAAAGATATCAAAAACATCCAAAATGAACTTCTTGAAATAAAAACTGTAGTATTTGAGTTTTAAAAAAATACAATGGATGGGATTAACAGCAGATTAGAGATTACAGAGAACAAATGAACGAGCTGGAAGGTTCAACAGGAACCAGCCCAGATGAAACACAGAGAAAACAGTTTAAAAAGTCAGAAAGAACAACTTCAAGCAGCTGAAGACACACGCAGTAGAGGGTCTCTGAAAGGGGTGGAGGGCAGAAGGGATCTTTGAAGGAATATGGATGAAAACATTCCAAATGTGAGGAAAACTACAAACTCACAGATCCAAGAAGGCTGACGAGCCCAAGAAGCTTGGAGAAGACAACAGCTAAGCAAGTCATAATCAAATTGCTGAAAGTCAGCGATAAAGAGAAAAATCTTAGAGCAGCCAGAGAAAGAAAGAGACCCTGGTTACCAAGGAACAAAGATAAGAATGTGGCAGACCCCAGCACTGTGAGACCAGAAGCCCTGCAGGGCCCCTTTGCAGTTCTGGGAGAACGTGGGGCTGTCAGCCTTGGATTCTATCCCCAGCTAAAATACCTTGCAAAACAAAGCTGAAATAAAGACTTCTCAGACCTGCAAAGCCTGAAAGAATTTATCACCAGTAGGTTTGCAAGGGTCCTGCAGGTGGAAGGGCGATGGTCACTGATGGGGATACAGATGGACACCAAGGAATGAAGATGGTTGGAAATGGACACTATGTGGTAAATGTGGGACTTTTTCTTTTTACATAAATCTCTTTAAGATACATCTGCTTTAAATTTAAGCAAAAGCAATAGCATTCTGTTACGGAGTTTACAGCAGGTAAGGACAAGGCGCCGTAACAGCAGCGTGAATCCTGGAGGGGAGGAGCGGGAACACTGCTGGGGGGGTTTATGAGCTGGAAAGGGGGTCTCCTCACTTTAAGGCACGCTGCAGTCACTTAGGCGCGCGGTCCCCCCGAAGCAGTTGTCAAAAGAGCAGAGGTGAGAGCCGTAGCTAGGGGGTGAGACAGGACAGTTAAAAAGTACCCAATATAAAAGAAAGCAAAAAAGAATAGAAAGGAAATAAAGGAGGAATAGAAAGGAGCGAACTGCGGGATGGAGTTGACCCCATCCCGCCACGTGCATGTGAGTACACCACATGCATTTCGCCTCGGGTAGCTCTACAAAGCACCAATTAAAAAAAGTACATAAATCAGAGGGGAAAAAGAATAAAGGGGAAAAAATAAATTGACAGACTTGAACGTCACCTATTGTAGATTAAAACAGGAACGGCAACCGCTGTGATTCACCACTTAACAAGCTAAAAATAAAAAGGGTGTGATCACTTCGACAGGCCCAGGAAAAGCCTTTGGTCGAATTCTGCATCCATGCCTGATGGAAACCAACGACTCTCAGCCGGCGAGCACTGGGGACCTAGGGAGAGAAGGAGCAAATCAGGCTCACGCCGTCCACAGTGGGGAGAAGCTTTGTGATCAGAAACAGCGAGATGTCCTTGCCGCTGCTGCTCAACACTGAGCTGGGGGCTCCCGCCAGCGGGGGGGCCAGAGAAAGAAGGTAAGGACACCCATCTTAATGGCTGTCTTCTTCCCAGGCCATGTGGTCATCCACTCAGAACACATGGCCCAGTCTTCAGGAAGGAGCTGGTGAGCGAGGTTGGCGAGGTTGCAAGACACAAGATCACTCTACAAAGACTCTAATGCATTTCTGTGCACCAGCAGCCAACAGCCAGACTCGGGCAGAGAAGTCCTACGCAAAACAGGAAATTCTTCAGGATAAATCTGCCTCGGCATGCCAAGCCCATGCACGGGAGACAGACACCAGGTGATGAGAGAAATTAAAGTCCCGAATCCAGGGAGGGACAGACCTTGTTATGAGTCAGAAGACTCAGGAGGTTAAGAGGCCCATGATCTCTCAAACCATCTACAGATTCAACACAATCCTGGTCAAAATCCCAGCAGGAATTTTTTTTTTTAATTTTTTATTTTTTGGGAAATTCACATACCAGTTCTAAAATTCACATGGTATTGTGAGGAGTCTAGAATAGCCAATGCAACTTTGAAAAAGAACAAGAATAAGATCATTTCCTGACAACCGTACAGCTGGTCCTTATGACAGTGTGGTGGTACTTAAGATGGAAAGATCAGAGGGCACAACACCAACTCCAGAAATAGACTCCCATAAACCTCACCAATGATTTCCTACAAGGCTGCAAGGACAATTCGATAGAGAAGAGATAGTCCCTGTCACAAGTCATGGGGAAACCCCTGCACTTCCACACATGGGAAAGACTGCAGCCCGTACCTCATGCCAGGCCCCCAAATTAACTCAAGCGGCAGACCTGCATGCAAAACCCAGAACAGTGAATGTCCAGAGAGGAAAACAATCTTTGTGACCTCCGGCCAGGCTGAGATTTCTCGGATATGAATTGAAAGCATGATCCTGCTGGTCATGGGGGTGCACGTCTGTAATCCCAGCTACCCCAGAGACTGAGGCAGGAGGACCACAAGTTTGGCCAGCAGCAACAATTTAGTGAGGACTTGCCTCAAAATAGAAAGTGTCGGGGGTGCTGGGGATGTGGCTCAGTGGAAGAACACGTGAGCTCAATCCCTGGAGAAAAACAAAACAAAACATGATCCATGAAGAACAAATGGATAAATGAGACCTAGCAAAATTGAAAACTATTGCTTTTCAAAAGGCACCATTACGCCGGGCACGGTGGCGCACGCCTGTAATCCAAGCGACTTGGGAGGCTGAGTCAGGAGGATCGAGAGTTCAAAGCCAGCCTCAGCAACTTAGCGAGGCCCTAAGCAACTCAGTGAGACCCTGTCTCTAAATAAAATACAAAATAGGGCTGGGGATGTGGCTCAGTAGCCAAGTGTCCCTGAGCTCAATCCCTGGTTCAAAAAAAAAAAAAAAAAAAAAAAAAAGGCACCATTACAAGAACGAGGAGACCAACCAATTAGAAGAAGATACTTGCAAAGCATGTATCTGATGCAGGACTGGTATCCAGAATATATAAATAACTCCCCAGACTCAACAATAAGAAAACAAACAACCAATTAAAGAAAAATAGCCAAGGTTTGAACAGAGGACATCTTGCCAAAGTAGACGTGCGAATGTCAGGAGGTGAACACGGACTCAGCGCCACCAGCCAGGAGGATGTGGTCCCCAGCACTCAACGGGTAGAAGGACCCAGTTGTAAAGAGGACGTGAGGCCTGGCTGGGGGAAGTGGGGGAGGCTGTGCTTTCCAGGGAGCTGGGCCTTTCCCTCCTGCCACTTTTCTCGAGAGAGAAGACAGCACAAGTCATCCCAAGAGTCATCCCAAAGGTCTGCGCAGGAGTCTCACAAGCTGGATGTGTAAGAGCCCTGACTGATGGTCCCAGATGTCCATCAAAGAGCAGACAGACAAGCTGGGTGTGGTGGCACACGCCTGTAATCCAAGTGACTTGGGAGGCTTAGTTAGGAGGATCGCGAGTTCAAAACTCAGTGAGACCCTGTCTCTAAATAAAATACAAAATAGGGCTGAGGATATGGCTCAGTAGCCGGGTGTCCCTGAGTTCAATCCCTGGTTCCAAAAAAAAAAAAAGAGCAGACAGACAAACACGCTGACACTGGTAGAAGGGAGGACCGCTCGGTCACCGCTGGGGTGAGCTGTGCACACACGACACAGGCGAGCTCCCCACGGTCGTGCCCAGGACAGAACCCAACCAGAAAGAGCGCACGCGGCAGGAATAGCTTCACTTCAAACTCTAGAAAACACAACCCTGGCAGCAGCCAGGAGCACCGGGGCTGGCCTGGGAGAGGTCTGGGGTGAGCGGGAGGAAGGAGCGCCTGGGCATGGGTGGCACATGGTGCTCTTCCAGAGTGACGGTGTCCTGGCTCAGACGCACATCCAACTCGCCACGTGGCACACGCCGTGCACCTGGATCGTTTGTCCACGTGCTGCACACAGCTGTTTCATAAACAGTGTGCGGACCCGGGGTCTGCAGAGCAGCAGATCATTACGTCATTCCTCAGAGCACAGAGGGCTCATCACCCTCCAGGTGGGCTCCCTGAGAGCCCTTCAGACGACAGAAACGCAATTACGAGATGGCGCCAAGCAGGCTGTGCCCCCCGTGGGCTGGGGTGTGGGCAAGTGTGAGGCCAACCCCAGCCACACCCTGAGCCACCTCCACAGAGAGCTGGATCTGTCACGGACCACATGGGCTGCCACCACTGCCCACGGTAGTAAGCCTGAGGCCACATGAAGAGGACCCCGGGCTGCAGCTCTCCACCCCATCTTGGTGGAAAGCCTACTAGGAGAGTCCTTGAGGACCAGGGTCCAGGACGGAGGTTCCCTGCCCTGTTGCCCTCCAGGCCATGGGTCAGAGCTCGCTTCTGAGCCCAGGGCAGGCTTGGGGCAAGCACAGCGTGCGAGATCACCAACGGCGTGTCCTCCCAGCCCAATGGGAGCCGTCCACCCCTAGCTTCCAGAAAACACTCCCTGCCCTTGTGCACGCACCGTCTGCTGGGTTGGAATGCCCCTTCCACAGCGTGGGCTGGAACCTAACTCCCACCCTCACCGCACTCAGAGGTGACGAGCCAGGAGGGCTGCAGCCTCGTGCATGGGATTGCCGCCTTCAAAAGGGCCAGTCTGGCCCCTCCTGCCCGCTCAGTTTCTGCCACGGGTTGACGCAGCCCGAAGGACCTGGTGCCTTGAGCTGGGGCTTTAGCCTCCAGATCGTGCGCTGTGTGTTTCTGCTCATCTTAAGTTACCCAGCTCAGGTGTTCCGTTACCGTAGCGCAAACTGACACCAGATAAGACCCGGAGCTCAGGAGGAGCCGCCTGGGGCCGAGGACCACACTGGAAAGCTGCACTGTCTAGTTTTGTCATAATCTCCTCCCAGAAAACTGCGTGTGATCCCACGAGGAGATGAGCCGCAGGTGGACAGCAAAGAGCACCCAGATGGATGGACTGCGGTCCCTCTGGGGGCAGTGTCCCACTCCCCTGAGGGTCGACACTGGCACCGAGCTGATTTCCTCAGCACCCCACCTTTGGAGGAGCCCAGGCCACAGAGGGAGCTGAACCTCTCCCAAGCAGGGAGCTCTGGAGCTGCTTGGGTTCCAAGGCCTCTCAGCCCAGGGGGTGAGCAGCCATGCACCGAGTACCTGGGAGGGGGCAGTAGAACCAAGGGGTCCTCAGGGAAGGGAGCGGAGGGCTAGGGCCAGGGAGAAGAATGCTGCTTCCCAGGCCAGGCGGAGCTGCCCGAGGCCACGCCCCGCATCTCTTCATCCCTTCCCCTTCCGGCTCCTCTGGCCCCAGCTCTTCCTCTCCCAGCACCTTTGGACCCATCCCCTGGGTGGCAAGAGAGGAGCCGTCGCAGACCTTCCCTCCCAGCGCCCACCCCTCTCCTCCTTCCAGCGAACGGGAAACCCCAGCCATTCCTGGCGCTCATTACCAGCAGCTCCCAGGATGTCCAACATGCTCATATCTGTCAGAAACTATTCAGGAAAAAAAGAGAAAGTCTTTATACCTTTTATCCAGCCAATTTTCCCCGAGGCACTCTGGGCTCTCTAAGAAAAGAAAAAGAGAAAGGAGAGAGAATCACCATCAAGGTTGCCGTCCTGTATGGGCTCACCAGGAGGCACGCCGGGAAGGGAGTGGGCCTTCCCTGGGGCCCAGGAGAGGTCCACCCCAGGTGAGGCTCTGGCTGCCTCTGCCTCCCGGCGTGGCCTGGTGTCCTCAGTTCATTTAACAGCAGAACAGAAAGGCAGAGGGCCTGGGGTCCCGCCGTCCCCGCTCCCCAGACTCATCTCTGCAACCATGGGTGCTCCTTTTTATTTTCTTGTTCTTTCCGTGCCCCAAACCCAGAGCCACCCCTTTGCCCTCCTCCAGCAGACCCTGTGGGTCTTGAGGGCATCCACAGACACACTTTGTGGATGGATGATGGGGGATCTCTCCTGCTAAACCCGGTCCCCCTGCACCTGGCCCCTGGGGTGGGGGTGGTCCTCTGTGTCCCCATGTTGGTCCTGGCGTGCAAGATTATTTTCACTCTAAGCAGAGAATTCGAAACCACTTCTCATACATGATAGTTGCTTGAATTAGCTGCAGCTTCCAGTAGCTTCCACTCCCAGGAGCAACTGGGAGCAGAGGACCACGTGCCCGTTCACATCATCATAGAGGGACCCAGGGTTGCAGAGTGTGACGAGAGTCACAGAGCAAATTCACAGGGGCTGGGTGCCTCCAGCCCGAGTCCCGTGATTTGGAACCCAGAAACAAAGGGTGCGAGTGTGTCCACGCAAATCTGCCCTGCGTGTTCTGGTCTCTAACTGAGATTTTCTCTGTTTAGCCACATCTCATTGTTTTCTCTGGACACAGCTTGCACATCTTTCTATTGTAAAACACACGCGGAATTTACTATTGTCATGGTTTTCAGGTGTGCAGTTTGGTGGCACTCAGTAGACCCACTACTACCTGGTGCCAGGACATTTTCACCCCCCACGCTCGTGAGTGCACAAGTGCCTGCATTTAAAAAAATCAGTGTCAAGAAGATAAAGCAAGTGACCAGCTCCTGGGAGCTTTTCCTTTCTTCAGATCTAGAAAAATCACCATGATCATTCCCCATCCACGTAGCCATGAAGAGCAGGTGGCTGCGGCCACTTATTTTGCACATTTTGCGTGCTAGGCGCTGGATGCTGCCTTGTTCAGCCCTGGAGACCATCCTGGGGGGCAGGCATTCTCCCTGCCATCCCCACTCTGCAGATGGAAAAACTGAGGCTCAAATTGGTGAAGCACCCACCCCACCCTGCAGTCGGTCACCCACAGGCAGGAAGACACACCCTCTCCGTGGGGACTTTGAATTAGAGCAGAAGAGCATTTGAAATGGAGCTGGCTGGCGTGCCGCTGGGGTCTCTGCAAATCACCAGGCAGCATTCTGCAGAGGGGGCTGTGGGCTAAGGGGCAGCTGACCTAACTGGGCACCAGGCCGGCCCTGCTGCTGCCTCTCTTCCCTCCCCCGGAGAGTGGCGAAGGCAGCTTCTGGCAGTGGGGCTGTTCCAGCAAAGGGCTCAGTGTGAGCAGGGGCAGGGGTAGGCACTCCAGGAAGGCACCGCCACCGGGAGTAGCTTCAGAACGAGGCGGGTGGATAAGCAGCTTACGCCAGCCTGCGGGTCGGCGGCTGCCTTTGGTTGATTTCGGGGTTGTTCTTTGTGGACTTATTTCTAGGTTTCCTTTCATAATGTGAGCCGCCCTCCCGACTCATACAACCGAGCCCCATTGGATCCAGCCCCACCGAGCAAACCAGAGCCGGGCCAGGGTGTGGAGCAGGGTGGGACGCTGTGGGCAGTGTCCACTGCCTGCCCGGGGCAGCAGAGAGGGGGAGTAACAGAGGGAGCCCTATCCACTCTTCTCCCAGCCTCTCTGCCCACGTCCGCAGCTTTCCTCCAAGTGCAGGGACCTTCTGGGCTCAGCGTCTGAGTCTGTGCACCAGCACAAATCAGTGTCGCCGGCCTCTGAGCCTCTGCCGGCCTGCCCCGAGCCACTCCTGACCCTCCCGGGCTCTGTGAATGTGTTTTGCGGACCGTGCGGCGTATTTGCCGTGTGCAGAGTGTGAAAGCAGGGTTGTGCCTGGCCGGCTTCGGGAGGCTCAGAGGCCGGGCCTTCTCAGCCTCCTGGGAGCCCGGTGTTTGGATCACTGCGCAACCTTAGGAGCACCGGGGCCCGGCCAGCCGAATGCCCCAACCAAGCAGGAGCCTCTGGCCTCTGGGGACCAGAGGGTCCCCCAGAGTGGCTGGATCCTCACCCCAGGGTGACGAAGCTCTTTCCTGGGCCTCCTTGGAACACCTGGCCACACGGGAAGGAAGTGGGTCCTTGTGTGGACCAGCCACATCAGAGACCGTGCCTGCCGTGGCCGGGCTGCACAGTCCAGCATGAGCGGGTGAGGATGGGCCAACGGGGGTGGGCTTGCTGGGCTTCCTGAGGTGAGCCCTGGCTTTCCCCCACTCCACCTTGTCCCCAGCACCTCCGGCCTTCCTACCCCCTTCCTTTGCTTTCTCACTCCCTCCACCCAGGCCCACCCTCCCAGTCTTGGGGGCCGGGGAGGGAGGGAGGCCCTGGGTCCATCCCCCTCCTTGCTGTCGACCTGGGCATGCTCCGGGGCTCACACGACGTGGGGTGCGTTCCCAGCCCTGCTGTTAGCAGACGCTGCCCTCAGCTGCCTGGGGATCAGCAGCTGCAGTCACCTCGCCCCGGGGAGTCTGGTTCAGGGAGGCGCAGAGCCCACCAGGCCAGGGTGAAGGGCCGTCACGGACAGACCTCAGTGAGCCCAACCAGAGCAGGTTGAGGGCCTCACCCTCACATCCACTGCCTCCAGATGAAGTCTGGGGGCTGCAAACTTCCAGTTCTGCCCTGGGGCCTGGCTGGGCCAGGAGCCATTCCCAGGCAGCTGCTCTGCCTTTGGTGGGGACGACCCTGTCCACCCTTCAGTCTCTCGTCTGCTCCCCTCACTGGCCGAGAACACCCCCACACGGCACTGGGTCTCAGAGGTCCCCGGAGCCTCAGCAGGGCTTCCACAGACCCAGGACAGTAGCCGCTGGCTGAAGGAATGAATGAGCCAAGGAACCACAGGCAGGGGTCGGCCAGCGGTCAGACCAGCCGGCTTCCAGGAGCAGGGCTGGGTCCTCTGAGAGCAGGATCTGCCCCGGAAGCCCCAGAGGGAATGCAGAGCTCTCTGTCCACAGAGACCCTCCCCTTGTTCTCACTCTTGGCCCCCCTGCCCAGACCCAGCTCAGGGCCCACCACACCACCCCCCAAACAAGGACAGGAACAAGGTCCTGGGGTCCCCTGCAAGCCTGCTGCCCGGGACCTTCCCTTTCCGCCTTTGATTCCACCCAGAGGACAGAGGGCCCCCAAAGTTTTCGGCCCTCCTACTCTTCTACCGATAAAATGCCCCACTCTTCAGGAATCCAGCTGGGACTTGGGTGTGCGAGAACACCCAAGAAGGCCGTGCGTCTTACTTATGCCCATTTGCAGAGTGGTCACGCCAAACCTCTGCCAGAAAAACCCCTCGGGATGCTCCGCACTCTGCAGCCGGCAGTCAGCTCCACCCTGGCCGAGTGGGCCTAGACTCCCCCTCCCCACCCAGGCGGGGGCCCAGGTGTGTGAGATGGACAGGCCATGGGCCACAGAAGGCCACTTAAAGACCTGCTAACTGCTCTCTTGTGTTGCTTTGGATTTTATCAAGCGACCCTCTGCGGGCTGTCCCTGAGGGGAAGCAGAAGCAGAAGGTGCCTCTTTATAAACAAGAAATTAGCTGTGGTGGCTTAGGTAATGGTGGTCATGACAGAAGTGCCACACAACTGAAGCTTCTTTTCTTTTCTTCTTCTGAAAGGAAACTCAGCTTTGGAGAGGAGAAGGGAAGACGGGCCCTTGGCTTGTGCCCTGATCACTGTCGGGGAGACGGGGAAGTCCTAGCCATGACGAAAGCCAGGGCAGGGGCTCCGGGCTCTGAGCACACAGCCACACTTGGGTCTGTGGCAGGGCTGCCCCTTCCTGGACCTCCGGGCAGCAGGGCACAGGGAGGTCACTCTGCTCCAGCAGCACAGCCTCCTGCGTCTGGCAGCCAAGGCAGAGCCAAGCAGGTATCGGCCTCGAGGCCCCTTGGCCTGGCCGCTGGCCGCCCCCCGCCGGCCACCCCCCGCCCGCACCCTCTGCCTGCGAGGACCCCCCATGTGCCCTCCAGAGTCACACATCCGGCCTGGCAGAGCACTGGCTGGCCGCACTGCGCTTTCCTGTAGTTATATCTTCAATGACGTCACTGCGTCCCCACAGCCACCCTGCAGGCTGAGGCAGGTGGAAGAAATCAGGCCAGGTAGAGAGCGGCCTGCCAGGGTGGGGACGGAGCTGGCAGGTTAAATCTGAGGCTCCAGGAGCAGCTCCGCCTTGCTCCCCCGCGACACCCACAGGCTCTGCCCACCTGGGCCAGGGCACCCTGAGCAGGGTGGTGGCATTTGCCCTCCCTTGCCTGCACCCACCTGGGCCTGCTCCCCAGGCCACCACAGCCCTGTCCTGTAGTCACCACCCCTGTGCTCTCCTCTGGGACTATTCCTGACCAGGTCAATGCCCGGACTGCCGCTCTCAAGAGAGAGACCTCGGCCGGGCCGTCTCCACGGAGCCGCCATGCTGGCCACACGCACCTGAACTGTGGGAAGTCACGTTCAGGCCACGGGCCCCAGTAAACTCTCGCTCTCTTGAGGGGTGTTTCAAAGCCACTTTTTGGTTTGATCTGTTTTGGGGGCTGTTTCCGCTTCTTTGAGGGTGTTTTGTGGTGCGATCAATGCAATACCCATTGTGTCCGCCACCTTTGCCACGTTGACCGTTTTTAAGTGGTCAGTTCTATGACATCAAGCTCACTCAGGTTGTTGTGCAGCCACTGTAACCACCGTCTCTGAACCTTCGTCTTCACGATAGGACGCTCTGCTTATTAGACGCCAACTCCCCCATCCTCAGCAGCCCCTCTTCTGCTTCCTGTCTGAATGCATCTACTCTGGAGAACCCTGCTAAGTGGAATCTAGCAGAATTTGTCCAATCACTGAGCATACTGAGCATGTCCTCAGGGTTCCTGGATGATGTGGCATGTACTTTTGCTTCTCTCCTTTTTATGGCTGAATAATATTCCACCGTATGGCTCGTCCACGTTTTGCATGTCCATCCATCTGCTGAACATCAGGATTTGAAGCCACCTTCTAAGACAATGAGAATCCTGTGGTTGGCCACAGTTCCCATTTTGCTTAGGACACTAGCAAGTTCAGAAAGGAAACTTGTGGTTCCACCTTGCTAGTTGTACTTCAAAGCCCCCTCAGTGTTAATTTTCTGTTCTGTCTTGTCCATAGTCGGACCTTCACGTCTATCTATTGACCTGCTTCCATCACATTTGATGTGACGGTGACGGTGACAATGGATGCAAACCGGGTGGGGGTGGGGGGAGTAGTGTGAGCCAAAGCTGCCCAGCAGTCTTGTGACCTCCCAGGCAGTTCTGGGTCCACCATGGGGAGTGGAGCGGTGGGCAGCTCTTCCGCCTGCAGCGTGGGCACAGGCTGACCAGGGTGGGGCTCCATCTCTGGCTCTGAGAGCTCAGGACTGCAGCCTGGAGCGCCTGCCCTTCCCTTTGAACTGCCCTGCAGGGCTTCTGGGTCCCTTTCCTCCCTGGGCTGGCTTCCGATTACGCTGAGGAAGCTGTTCTTTCTAATGCAAATGAAAGGGGGGCCTGTCTGAGCTCCGGGCGAAGAGCCGCTCTGCACCAGGCCAGCTCTCCAGTACTCAGCTAAAACGCTGCTCCACACCACCATGCCCGGGCGGCCGTCCAGGCTCCACTTGGCGGGTGTGTCTTGGCTCCTGACCCTTTTGTTTCTTTAGAAACTGGCGGCTCTCCGGCTGTTCGGTGTGGAGTGTCAGCCTGAGCTGCGCGTTCAGGTCCTCGCAGTCCACTGTCCTCCTGGCCTGGCAAGTCCAAGACCCGTCCAAGGCCCCTGGAAGGTGCTCTTTGGAAACCTGAAGGTGTGGGGGCTGAGAACAGCGCCAGCTCCCAGGAGGGTCAGTGGGTGCTTGGGTGGCTCTGCCCAGGGTGTCTGCCAGCAGCCCCGCTGGGGTGGGCGGGGAGGTGGGGCAGCAGAGCTGGATTTGTGCTCTGGGCAGACAGCACGGCTCAGCCCAGAGCCAGCCGCACGGCTTCTTAGTGGAGTGTATTGCGCCATCAATGATTTAGCTGCTTCTGCTCCTTTGGGAGATGGGCAAAATCTCATTTCCCGAGCAAATCCCCTAAGAAACCAACCTGCTCACTCCTTGAAGAGCCTCAGAGACCCGTCTCAATCGACCTACCTACACACTAAGAGCTGGTATGGGCATGGGCAAAGCTGCTGGCAGCCCTTGGGGACCCGGCGGAGCCAGGGGACTGTCCCGGGACCAAGGGTGGGAGGCTTCTCCAGCCCCATCCTCCTCCCTCCTGCCTCCTGAGTGCCATGAGGGGCGTCCAGAGAACACGCCTGAGTTGTCAGGAAGCAGGTGAAACAAGACAGCCACCTGCAGCCCTGGAGGCCACCATGGCCGTGGGTTTGGCATCTGCAGCTCCTCCGGTTCCGGGGACAGAATGAGGGCCAAGGCAGGCAGGCCACTGGGCACGGCCTCGAGTCGGGGGCCGCCCACAGTCCACCAGCCTGGGCTGTTGTTCAGCCTCCTGTGGGTCCCTCAGCCTCTAAGTGCCTGGAGGTGGCTCAGTGAGGATGACAGGTGACAGGCCTTAGCACAGGGTCTTGCTCACCAAGGGAGGGGGCAGAGCCATCCCGGGTGGCACCTGGGAGTGGCTTGTGGCTGGAGTGAGTGCCCTCCAGGAGGCACACCTCAGCCCAGGGTTTCACCCAACAGGGTGGCACATTCCAGGGCACAGGGGAGGGAGGGACAAAGTCTGGGACGAACCCCATGGAGACCTCCACACCTCTTGGCCCTGGTGACTCCTGCCAAGCTGGCACTTCCCTGCAGCGGGGGGGGCGGTCCAGAGACTTGGCAGAGTCTCTCACCCAGGTGCCCTTGCTCTGGGAGGTGACCCCAGCCCATATTCCATGAGATAAGCTCAACTCCAACCTTAGTGGGCTTCCCTGGAAGCAAGTGGTCTTTAAAACACAACCAAGAGCCTGGGGCAGGCCTCGGGCAGGTGCTGGTCTGCCGTGTCCTCCGCACACTCTGGGGACGCCCGCGTCTCATCCCAGTCCTCTCACAGCACACAGAGGAGTCTTGGCACAGGTGAGGAGCGGGGCCTTTGGAGGAGGTGGTTCCCGCAGTGGCTGGTGGCCGTAAGCTGGCTCTCTGGAGAATGAGGAAGGAATGCTGGTGGTGACCCGCAGGGAAGTTCCGTGCCCAGCCTTCATCACAGGACCTGGCTCTGCGGAGCTTCTCCAGCCTCAGGGCCCTGCAGGCTCAGCAGGCAGCCCAGGAACCGTGTCCACTGCCCCTCCGCTGTGGGAGGCCCCTGCTCCTGGGGTCCTCATTCTGAGGGGGACCTGCTGTGGCCGCTGGGCAGGTCTTCCCACCAGCATGAGCGGAGCCCCAGAGTGAGGCCACCCTCCATTCAGCAGCGCAGTGCACACCTCCTCCTGTGGCTGGCAAAGGAACTCTGGGGACCACTCAACCACCCAAGCCCTGCAAACCGTCTCTGGAACCACCTCGCAGCCTGGGGACTTGGGCACAGTTTCTGCTGCTGCTGCTGCTGGGGACCTGATGTTTGAGAGCCACAGCGTGCTCAGGTCTTGTCTGGCTGTAGATTCAGGCGTGGGGACAAGCTAAGCCCATGCCTAGCGCCTCCCTGCTCAGTGTGTCCTGGGCCACCCCTCGGTGTTGGCCATTCTTTATTCTCAGTCACATGGTGGGACAGCCCTCTCACACCCACCAACCCAGAGCCCACTCCCCACCTCCTCCTGGATGGGTCCCCACCCTCCAGCCACGGTCACCTGCCCCAGCCAACCACTCCAGGGCCAGATGCCAGACACCTGGCCAGAGCCCCAGAGCCCTGCGCCCACTCGATTGCTCCAACAGCCGATCCTGCTTGCCCTGCCTCACCTCTTCTGTCCCCAAACGCCTCATGGAGACTGTGGCCTGCATGCCCCTCCATGCCTTCTGCTCCTGACCGGCCTGGCGCTTCCCCCTGTGGTCCCCCTGGGGGCTGTGCAGGGCCCCTGTCTCTAGGACCTGTGGGACGACACACTCCTTCTGCCCAGCAGCCCCTCCTGCACCCGGGCACCACCGCACACAGGCGAGACAGACCCGGGCCCTCAGCCCCTGCTGTGCCCTGGGGTCTCAGCCTCTGTAAAAGGGACCAGTTTTAAGGGGCAACCCTGAGTGCCTTCGGCAGGGGGGGTGGCTGAGGCTTGGTGCAGCTCAGAGGCCACTGCTCCACGGATCCGCCTCATGGATCCAGCGCTGCCTCTCAGACCATCACCGCAGCGGGCGCATCGCAGGGTGAACGCATCTCTGCCCACCTGACCAATTCTGGAGTCTTCTCCTGGTGAGCACGGCCTTCTGTCGCACCCTGTCCCGGCACGTCTGCCTGCAACCAACCCACCCCTGCCACTAACCCACCCCTGCCACTCAGCCTGCACTGAGGGGCCCGCTTGTTCAATAACAGGCGGCCGCGGCCTCCCGGCTTCCGTTCGGTCTTTGCTGAGACGGAAAACACGATAAACGGTGAATGTGTTGACGCTGGCGTCCCCGAGGCCCCCAGGCGAGTGCTCAGGACTCCAGATAACACCAGCAGAAGAGCTGGAGAAGCCCCTAATGAGCACGGTTCAAGGAGCAGACCCCCTGCGTGGGTGCGGCTTCGGCCTTGGCCCCCACTGGTGAGCATCGTGCCGAGGATTAGCCTGCGGTGTTTCCCACGCCCGCCTCACTGTGCGCACGTCTGATCCGAACGCGCTACAGCCGAGCGGCTCGCTCAGGCAAGCCCCCCACCCCACCCCGTGAGGTCCCGGGGCGGTCACCCCGCCCTGGCACTCCCTGGCCGCCTGGCTGCCAGTTTGCCTCCTGGCCTCCCTCTCCCTCTTCTTCTGTGGACACACGGCCGGTTCTGTCTGTCCTTCATCTTTAGACCCCTTCCTGTCCGCTCCTCACCGCCCACAGATGGCTTGGCTTAACCCCCTGCTCTGCATGGACATTGATTGCCCAGTCTCTGGTCCTATCTGTGCCCAGAGACCCTGGGCCCCTGTCTGTGGCCAGCCCACCCGATGGTCTACTGCACCACAGACCTGACCAGTCACACGCCCCGGTGGCTAATGAGCTCGGGGAGACTCAGCCTCTGAGGCTGCTTCCCCTGGCCCCTCGAACCTTTCTGCCCCACTTGCCCTCTGCCCTCCTGTGTGGATGGACTCTCAGGCCCGGGGCAGCTTCTGACCACACCCCAGTGTACTAGTCCATGTTCCAGATCTTTCCTGTCTCCAGCGGCAAAGACCTCCCACGTTCACTACTCCAAGCAACCTCATCCAGCTGAGGGACTGGCGGCCGGGTCAGCCCTCCTCTCTCCACTCCCCAGAACAGGAGCAAGCTGACCAACCTGTAGCACTTGCTCCTGGGACAGCCTCAGGCCACCAGTCTCCCTGCAGCTGCTCCAGCCCTTCCCTCCCCATCCCCACTGTAGCTGCTCTTCCTGCTGCAGCTGAGCTTCAGGGGTACAGAGGCCTCTACCCTGGGCCCCTTCTTCTTTCCCTTCACTGCCCCCTGTGACTTCATCCATGTTCTGGCACCCCCACCCCGGGAGCCCATGATGCTGTCTAGCAGCCCCCGTGGGGTCCTGAAGGTCAGACCATCCACCAGGCAGCTCACACCTGCCAACACGTCCAAGGTCAGGCTCAGGGTCTTCTCTCAGAGACCTAGGCTATCCTGATGGTTCCCGTGTCCACCAAGGAGCCTGGCACAGCCCAGCGAGCCAGTCACCCGGGATGGCTCCTCCCTCCCTCACCCCGTGGTCAATTCCCTGGTTCTGTCTATGACCTCCCAGGCCCCTCTGGAGTCCACCCAACACAGGCATGGACTCTCCTCTGACGGCAGCGGCAACGCCTCTGGTCCGGCACAGGCCTTGCCCAGCTGCACCTCCACTGTCCCAGCACCCTGGGCTCCCTGGTCTCTCTCCTCGTCTGGGCTCCGGCTTCTAGAGCAGCGACCGTCTCCTGTCCTACGTCCCCAGCAGCACTGAGTGGGCACACCAGGCAAGCTTGCTGATGCACCGAGGGCTCTCTTGCTGCAGCTCCTGGGCTCCCGGGAAAGCAGGGGTCCCACCTGTTCCTCTCACTCCCATGACTGAGGCCCCTCCCGAGGACTCCACCCATGCAGGAAGGAGGACCAGCCCCACACCAGTCTCCTGGATTTAACTGAAGACCACCCTTCCTCCTCCTCATGGCCCTCACTGGTCTCCTGGCCTCTGCTCCCAGAAACGCCCCTTCCCAGAGCCTCCTGGGCCTGGGCCATCACCCACTCTGTCCTGTCTGGACCTGTTCTCCCAGATTCTTGACCCTTCCCTGCCCCCGGCTCCAGCCCCACAGGGGGCCACTCAGGGCTGCGTCTACTTTATAAGCATTGCCAACCTCAGACATTTGGGGTTCCCCCTGCTGGACCCCACTTCACCCAGTTGAGGAATCTGTGCTCAGCTCTGGACCCCAGGGCCTCTGGTCTCAGCGTCTGTAGCAACGTTACCACTTACTCCTCTGACCCCAGCAGACTGAGGAGACACCACAGTTACACGCCTCTGGGGGCTGTCATTGCAATACCCCCAGGAGTAGGAAGGACAGGTCCCATCGGGGCTCAGTGGACAGTGCCCTCCCCGAAGTCGTGACTGTGTTAGGTCACCTGCAGAGGGCATCAAGCTGCTGTCAGCGGACCTTAAAATGGGAGACGAGCCTGGATTACGGGTGGCCCAGGCTGACCATGGGCCCTAAGTGAGAAAGAGGGAGGTAGGAGAGGGGGTAAGAAAGACCACCCACCACTGTGGGCTTGGAAGATGGAGGAAGGCCCTGAGCGCCCAGCAGGGTGCAGGCTCTGGAAGCTGGACAGGAAGCTGGACGGCACCTGGGGGTCTCCAGGAGAACCCAACTCCGTGAACCTTGACTTCAGCCCAGAGAGGCCCACCACACACTTCCAGCCTCCAGAACAGTAAGGTCACACGTCGGCACCGTCTTAAGCCACCGCGGGCCTGTTACAGCGGCAACAGGAACCTCATACCGCCTCTGAGAACAGCCCTGGACCACGCAGCTCCCTCTGCCACCACCCTAGTCCCTCTCCCCTTCGCCCTCCCTCCCTTCCTTTGCAGGTTCCATATTCGCTGAGGACAGCGGTGCGTCCCACCTCTCTGCTCTCTGACATGGTGAGAGGCAGGAGGGACAGAGTGGAAGATCCCAGAGCCTCCCAGCAGGGTCCTCCCTCAGGCTGCTCAGTCCCAGGTGCCCACCCCGTCCCTGGCATGACGCACAGTCCACCCCGAGTCCTCTCCCATGTCTGTCCTCCTCTGAGCCCAGCCGCTCTGCCAAGTTGCCCTCTGAGCAGCCTCTGCCTCTGGGGTGTCCTGAGCCTACCTGGGGGCGCTGACCGGGCAGGGAGCAAGGGACGAGGTCAGAAGTCTGGATGCCTAGCTTCCCCTTGGCCCATGTGCACCAAGGAGGCAGGGCTCCTGGTACCTAAAAGGGGTGCCGAAGCCCCTGAGCCCAGCTGGTCCTTCCCTACCCAGCGCACCCAGACAGGGGCTGGAGGACGTGGATTCATCTAACTTTTAATTACACTCACTTAACAAGATTATCCAGTTGAGGTTCAAGAAAAGTCTGCCCCTCCCCCCCAGATGAGAGGAGCCCTCTCTCTATCTATTTATATCCAGTGTGTACATAACCAGAAACGAAGACTTCTTTATGGACCATTAAAGATTTAATGCTTAATTTATAGCCACTTTCTCTGGCGGGGTGTCCAGGCACAATGTCAACATTTTTAATTAAATGAATTTTTTTAATCACAAAGAAAGAGATATATTTTAAAAGCCACATTTGAACCAGTTAGCAACAGCCTCAGGCTTGCTGGTTCGAGAGGGTGCTGGGAAGAGGGTGGCTCTGGAGTGCCAATCACAGGCTCCCCAGGCACCACATCAGCGGTGACAGCACTGAGGCATGGCGGGTGTGGGGAGCTCTCAGGCTGCTGTGGAGCACTTGCCCACATCCGGCGCTGTCCTGGACAGTTGCACATGTCGTCAACTCTAATTCTCCCAAATATGGGTGGGGTGCATGGGATCAACTCCAAGGAAGCTCAGGAGGTTGTGCCCCCTGCCAAGATCACACAGCCAGGATAATAGGAGCGATTGTGGGTCCAGGTGGGAAGCCCAAGTTCATACCTTTCCTCTTCCCATGAGTCTGCCTAGACCTGGCTCACCAACCAGCCTTCTTCCTGCTGGATTTCTGAGTCACCCATGGTTCAAAGGGTACCCTGTGCTGGGCAGGGAGGAGTGCCCAGAGGGACCAGGATGGACGTTCACTGTGGCATCCCCAACACCCAGGCCCAGGAGGCGCCCAGAGTCACTTGGTGAGTGTGAGGTCTCTGAGCTCGAGGGCCACTTTCCCAAGGTGGGCAGAGGTCCCGGCTTCAGCCAGCAGAATGCAGGGGACTGAGGAGGCCCACGCTGCCCTGGGCTGTCCGTTCACAGCTCTGCCCCGTGTCTCATGGGCACTCTGCCTGGGACATGATGCTTGGGCACAGCTTGAAGCAGCTGGCCAGGCTCATGCACACCAACATCAGGAAACAGAGGTGTCCTGTGATGGCCGGGCCAGCAAGCCAATCCCTGGCCCTGTCTGAGGGTCCTGGGCCCAGAGCTAGACCTTCAGCAAACAGGGACCCTGAAACCTCAGCTGGCGACCGCAAGTGCCCAGTGCACTCCTCCCTGCTCAGATGGGGCTGATGCCACCAGAGAGCCCGCTGAGCTGTCTCAGCAATTCACAGACTGGCTCCCCCTGCTGGGTTAGCCCTGGTCATGGGCAAAGATGGGCTGGTCCCATCCATGTGAAGCCCACCATGCTGCCCGGGTTCCTTCTACAGGCAGAGTCACGGCCTGGCCTAGGAGCAGTCCTGGATGGCCCAGGGTGTGTCCACCATGGTGCCACCTCCGCTTGACATTCTGAGGAGATGGTGGTCTTCTGAGGGCAGACGGTCCTTTATGTGGCACCCACCCGACCTTGCCAACTCCTGCCCAGCTCCACATCCCTCCCAGCCAGACTGACCCTGCGCCAGGACAGGGAGGAGGCAGCCAGGCAGCCGTGTGTGTGTGCTGGGGTCAGGTGTGAGGAGGAGCAGAGAGGCTGAGAGGGGACCTGGGGGTGACGGTGCTGCAGACCCACTGGACAATCAGGCCCTGGGACACTCCAGTCTGTCCTCTAGCAGTCCAGAGCAGGAGCCTCCCAGGACTTAGCCCTGCCTCCCAGTCTTCCCTCCAGAGCTTTGTCCCTGCTACCTCTACTGGGTCAAGGCCACCTTCATTTGAACCAGAGGTGGCCTGAAGCCGAGGCCAGTCAGGCCAGTGGCCTTTGGTGGGGTCTCTCTCTTCCTGGGGAAGATACTGAGTCAGTGGCCCACGGGCAGGGGCAGGCAGAGGTCAGGAGGCAGTGCCCGCCTGGCCTCTGGGCCAACAGCTGCGACGGGGGCAGCACCAAGTTCCTTGACTTCTCTCCCCATGGGCAGTAGTCATCCTTCCCAGAGAGGCGGGCACAGGAAGACCCCGCTGAGCACCCAGGACGGGTGAGACTGAGTCTAAACCAAGCCTAGCACCTTCGGCTTCCACCGGGCCCTCCACTCACTGGGGTAGAGGCCAGCCCAGCTCCTCCCCGCTGCTTCCCTGGGGTTCTTCCAGCCCAGCCACCCTGCAAACTCCTGGTCACAGTCCTGGAGGACTTTCTAGAACTTCCACAGTGGAGGCAGGAGGGCTGGAGGACCAGCCCCTGGTGGGGACGCCCTGGCCCACAGAGCCCCCAGCCCCCCGGAGGACCCCCGCCTCCCTCAACCTTCATGAGCCATTGAGGTCAAGGCATTGCCCCCCCTGCTCTGTGCCTTCCCACAGAGCGGCAGCGGCTGTCTCTGGGGCTTCGATTCCCATAAACCGACTCTTCATCTCTCCTGTGAAGCCACTTTAATTACAAAGCTAAATAACGAGAAGGAAATATTAAAATTTAAAAAAATCCCCACACAAAGCAAGTTTGCTTGTGCTGGCCACCGGCTCCGGAGCCAAGGCGGAGTGAGGATGGCACCGTGCCACTCACTAAAAGCGTGTGTCACGAAATCAATAATTCATTTACTTTAATGAGATAAGTACTTTGAAAACTAATTGCAAACCTGCTCCATTTACTCCGACCCGTTAGAGCCCTAATGTAAATCGCGGAGCCGCTGCTGTGGGAAGGAGTTTGGTGGAGGACACCGTCAGCCTCTCCTTCTAAGAAAGAGAAAGAAGCTCCCAACCCGGGACAGCAGTTTGGGGACGCAGTGTGGCCCAGCACTCCACCTGCAGCAAGGAGGCAGTGCCAAGGCTCACCTGCCCTTCAGCAAGGGGACAGTGAGAGCTGGGAATCAGCACTGGGAGACCGTCCTGGGCTTCTGGAGACTGACAGTCTCCACGTGAGCCCCTCAGCTGGCAGGGACTTCAGGCAGCTTCCACCCAAAGCCCCCAGCACAGCTCCAGAACCCAGTGCTGGGACGGGTAGCATTAGGGTGATTTTCAGCTCGTAATCTGCAAGTGAAGGCCCAAAGGTCCCGATCCTGAGTGGCTTCCCCAGCATACACACCCCGGAGCAGGAAACTAGCAGGCCTACGACATGGCCCGGAGTGCAGACCATCCTGAGCCAGGGGCACACCAGCAGAGCCGGAGGTTCATACCAGCAAGTTGGCCAACGAGCTGCCACACCTTTGGGTAAGAAAAAGGCACCCAGGTCTTCCCCGCTGGGCTGCACTTTGGTTTTGTGCAAAGCAAAGCACCAGCGCACATCTTTCGGATTCTTATCTTGGGGCGGTCTCTAAGTCTCTAAGTCCTCTCTCTCTCTCTCTCTCTCTCTATTTTCTTGCCTTATTGGAAAGAGATACCCCTGCCTAAACATGAGTCCAAGGCTGCTTCTTGACCTTTGCAAGAAGAGCCCAAAGCGTTTAGAGACTGTGCCTCTAAATATCCTGCAAAATGGAGGAGAAACTGCTTTTGCTCCTTGGCTAGCTGCTGGCCAGAGGCCCCACACTGGATAGTGCAAACAAACCATCGGCCCCCAGAGTGGACCTAGGCAGATTGTCCCACAGTTATAGGCAAAGCCAACAATGGAGAGCAGCCTCCTCCGATGGAGGAGGCTGGGCCAGGGCCACCAGGAGGCATCTGACACCCATTACCCAAGTCACACCCGCTCACTACGCCTGCCTTGAGGCAAAAGTGGAGGATCCTACCTCCATCCCCTCCCAAGACACCGGGCCAGTGGCTGCACACCAGGCCGGAGCTTGCCCAGCTTGCCGCTGTCACAACTCAGCAGTTGTTGGGCACAAGAATGGGCTTGACCTGCCCTTCTCGCCAGGGTTGCTGTCTAAGTGGAAGACACTTTCCCCAAGCTGGACGGAGCCAGGGGCACTAATGACATTCGGGATCAGATCCTGGGAAGATTTAAGGGAGATCTAGGGTGTGGGGCAGACAAGGGAGGACAGGGCGGGGAACTTGGCCCAGCTCCCCAGCAGATCAGGGCGCGGCGACCCAGGGCCACAGGAAAGCCAGCCTCCAGGGGAATCCTGCCGCCCGTCACCCACCTGCACTGCTGGAGGCAGAGCAGGGGTCCAGAGCCAGGCTGCTTTGAAGTGGATCAGGCTACTCCTGAGCCCCGGGAGAGGACAGAGGATGGCTGCTGCTCGGGGTCAGGTTTAAAGACACCGTGCTCGCAAGTGGAGCCCCAGAACGCATCTCCTTGGTGTTGGAGAGAAGGCAGCCCTGACAAAGCAGCAGCTGGTCTGCAGAGCTGGTAACAGTTTGTGATTCTACTCTAAGATGTTGCTCAAAATCAGAAATGTCAGAGCCCTCAGTCCCTCGTAGACTCTGCACCTGGGGCTGAACTGTCTGCGGGAGCCAGGGCGGGCGCTAGGCTGTGCCATGTGCCATCTCCCTGTGGCACGTTTCTTCTCCCTGCAACACTGACAGCAGGGTGAGTCGGGCACAGCCTGGCATCTGGGCACTCTGCTGCAAGGGCTGGTGCTCCCGGGTTGTGGGCAGTGTGGACAGTGTGGATCTGATCCGAGTCCACCCTGCAGGGCCCACAGTTGTGCTGTGAGCTGATGTTTGGGGCTGCCTGAGAGGCTGATGGGAAGGCTGTGGCAGGACCAGGGCACACAGGGGAGCCCTCCCGCTTTACGGAGAGGGAGGTTGTAAGCCAGCCTCTCCCGGGGGCAGTGCACAAGGCGGGAAGGGAGGAGAAGGCCCTCTGGGGATGGGGAAGGGAGGAGGCTCTGCTGACCCAGGGGAGCTGGGAGCTGGCCCTGGAGCAGGGACGTACTGGCACATACAAGCTCCCTTTGCCAAGTGAACGCACCCTAGGAGGCAGGGGATGCAGGGACACAGGTGTGGCTGTGAGTCCGTCTGCTGCTCTGACCACAAAGCTCCAGGGTGTCCCTGGGAGATGAGCTGCCCGGAGCCTGGACAGTCCTAGTGGACTGGTAATGGATGCTCAGTAGCAGCCCGGCCCCGAGGGCTCCAGGGCCTGCTCAGTGCTGCCAACTCTCTCAGCAAGTGCCACCACCCATGCTGGAGCCAAGGGTCAACAGGCGGATGGCCCGACCAGCCACAGGCTTTGGAAGGGGAGAGCAAACCTTGCAGGCTGGTGGCACTGGGGCCAACCCACAGAGTTTTGAAGGCTCGATAGCAGGAGGAAGGCGGCCAGACGTGTGGGCCAGGAGGTCATTCCAGACCTTAACTCTGGCTGGCTGTGGGCTTCAGAGCCCCGAGATGTGTGCGGCCAGTGAGGCGGACTCACACCGTCCCTTTTCCTTCTGAGAAGGCCATGGCCAGAAGGCAGAGCTGCCCCGTGGGCACACGGTGCCTCAGAGCAGAGCCTGAGCCAGGAGCACTGGGTGCGGGCCCCGAGCTAACGCGGAGCCTGGCGGATCAGCCCTGCTCTGCAAGTCAGGTGGTGGCTACAGCCATTGCCTTCCTTTTCTTTTTCTTTCTATTTTTTTGTACAAGGGGCTCCATCACTGAGCCACATCCCCAGCCCCCCTTTCTAATTTAAGGCAGGGTCTCACTGCAAGTCTGACCATAACCCCCATTTTCCAAATGAGGACACGGAGGCTTGCAGTGTGCCCTGTGAGTACAGGGGATGTGGCCCAGGCAGGTGTCCCTCATGCCTGGACCCCTTTCTGTCCATTGCCCTCCCTAGGGGGCAGTAAGGGACAGGGGACATCAATGTGCCAGCCCCCAGCACTGTGTGGACCCTTCACAGAGCCTGGCCAGCACAGGGCCCAAGAGGGGGCCGCTGGATTTGTCATCAGAGGAGGACGTGAAGGGGGCCAGGGCAGGCAGCCACCACCTGGCCCAATGCCCTCACTCTGTGCCTCCCAACCCAGAGCCAGTGGGTCCCCCTGCTGAGGCCCACCCCTCCCTGGGCCCTCCCCACAGGAGTGCCAACGCGCCTGCTCCTCACTCACCCCCTGTTGGACTCAGCACAGTCCACACCTCAGTGCCACGTGCCCTGTACCCCAATGGGAACCACAAATGGGCCCAGTCTTTCCCTGCACCTCAGAGCTGGGACCCTGAGAGGGAAGAATGTGACCCAAGAAGAGTCCCAAGCAGAGCCAAGGTACCCACAGTGGACCCCAGACAGAGCCAGGGAGACCCATGGCCACCTCTAAGGGAGAGTTACTCCTGTGTGTTCTGCAGCCAGGTCTGAGCCCCCCACCCGAGGGGTCCGACAGCTGCAAGAACCAGAGCCCCAAGGGCGGTCCCCTCTCCAGAGAGGCTGGTCACCTGCCCCATGTTTGAGGGTGCGGTCAGGCTGCAGCCAGCTTGCCAGGCAGCAGGGCCTGACCATGTCCATGGCCCCATCTGCTGGAATGAGGAAACGGCCAACAGAGAGGCCATCAGGAGGGGATGGCCGGATGTGAGGGGCGTTTTCAGTCCACACCCTTTTTGAGCTTAGACTGAACTTCAGCTCCTCCCTGTGCTGCGCTCCCACCTGTTCTGGCCGACGGGCCGACCCCCTCGCTTCCCTGCTTTCTCCGTGAGAGCCATGCGAGCCGCTTTGTTGGCCCTGGAACCTGCCAGCATGCTCCACCTCAGGGCCTTTGCACTGTCTCTGGCCTTGCTTCTGTCCCAGAAGCCTTGACTCCCTGAGACCTTTGCACAGATGCTTCCTTTCCTCCTGGTTAAATCCAGACCTCACAGCTCCCATGCCCAGCCCTGTGGCATTTAGTGCCCATAGGCACCTGGTGAACTCGCTCAGTTATTCCCCGGACAGTGCAAGCTCTGGGTTCTTCTGCTCTGTCTGCTGATATGGATGCTGGGTGTCTGGAGCCCAGCACAGAGCAGACACCTGATAGGCAGGTCGAGCCAGTGGAGGAGGAGGGACAGCACCCAGGAAGTCACACACCCAGTCCCCTTCGGCGACTTCTACTCCCCCCACCTTCTTTTTCCTTCTCTCTGTTTTTGACTCCCAAGCCCCAGACCCAAATTTCTCCTGCAGAAAGCCGTGTCCGGAGCCAGCAAGATGGGAGGGACCTGGAAGGAGGAGGTGAGCTGGAGATGCTCCCTAGGCAGCAGAGCCCATGATGAGCCCCAGGGGACCACGGACAGGACCAGCTGCCCAGGTGTCCACGTGGGCTGGGGACATTCCAGGGCTCTTTTGACATGCGGATGGGCTCAGCAGGTCCAGGGCAGGGTGGGGCTGAGAGTCTGCACTTCCCACAAGGTCTCCAGTGGAGTGACTTCACCCAGCAGGGACCTCAGTCTGCGCACACCCAGGAAGAAAGTGGCGGAATCCTGTCCTGCCTCCCTCCCTGTCCCCTCCACTGACCCCATGTGACTGCAGTACAGTGACCCCTGCACCCCCAGGCCTCCCGTCCATCAGAGACATGGCTTCCTCTTCTGTTTCTTGGCAGTTTGGGACAAAGGCTGGGGCTGGGGGACTTCAGGCAGCCAGGGCCCAGCAGAGCAAGTGCCACTGCTTCTGCTGGGTGGGGGAGGAGAGGCTAATGTGACCCGAACACCCTCCTTTCCATCGCCTGGAGCCACCAGCTGTGCTGATGAGCTGGGACAGGTAGGGCATCCCCTGCCACCCGGGACAATCTGCTCCGGGCTGTTCTGTGTGGATGCGGCGGGGCCGCCCGGCTCAGGCCTTCAGTGCCTGCAGGGTAACCAGGCCGGGGCTAATGAGACCATTGGCCTTCTGTGGCCCTGGGAACTGTCATAAACCCCTCCCTCCCTGCCCAGGGATGCTGGGCCATTCCCTGGCTGTGCTTCCTCACGCTGTGACCGGTGACCCACCTGGTGTTGCAAGGCGGATGGCTCTGGAAACCCTCGGGCTGGAGCAGGAACACAGCAAGGGCGAGTGCCCGTGATTTCTTTCCCATTCCTCCCTCCTGGCCCCACATTTGGAGCGGGGCCAGCACTTCCAGGGAGCAATCCAAGCCTGTATTTTATAGGCACTTTCTAAATTCTATAGCACTTCAAATTTATGCTGTTTGTTCGGAACCCTGGTCAGGTGTGTGGACTTCCTGCTGACGCGGACACCCTCTCTCCCTGGTCAGGCCCAGGGCTTGTGGCTCGGCCCTGTGGCCTGGCTGCTGGGAAGAGCCCTGTCCGGCTATGAGCAATGGCTGGAGAGTGGACAGGAGGTGGAAGGCCACTGACTTGTCATGAGCTACCCCCTCTGCTTCCTCTGGGCCAGGTAAGTTCCACCTGGGAAGGTGGGCCTTCCAGGTGAGGCTGAGTGCCCACACAGGCCTCTGCCCAGAACCCACGCACCATGAGACTGATAGCATACTGCACATGCCACCCACATCTTCACGCCAGGGGCTGCCTGGCATGTGGAGCCACCTGGAAAATATGCGCTGGGTGAGAGCCTATGGGGAGCGGGGAGACCTGGGTCTCCAAATGCACGTTCCTGGAAGCCGTGAACCGGGTCTCTAGAAGAAGGGTGCATGTAGATACGATTAAGATAAGGATCTTGAAATGGGATCATCCTGGATTAAGGGTGGCCCCTAAATCCAATGACTGGTGTCCTTGTTAGAGAAGGGAGGAGATCTGTGACAGAGACGCAGGCAAGAGGCCACGCGAGGACAGAGGCAGAGATGGGACTGATGTGGCCACAGCCAAACAGGGGCCTGGAGGGAGCTAGAAGGGGCCAGACGGACCCTCCCTTCGAGGCTTTGGAGGGAGCACAGCCATGCCTGCTCCTCGGTCTCAGACCTCTAGAAGGTGAGAGAATACATTCCTGCTGCTTTAAGCCACCCAGCCTCCATCCACCTGTTACAGCACCACGCATGCTCATACACGCACTCTGGCCTGGAGCCTGATTCCGGCAAGGCAGCCTCTCCTCTCTTCCCTAGCGCACACCACCTGTTCCCCTTGGTTTTCCTCCCTGGCTGGCCCTTAGCAGAGTCAGGCTCAGGGTGCAGCCTCCACACCATGGGGCCAGAAGGCTGGCTCTGAGGACAGGGGGCCCTGACCCCCATGCTGTGCTTTCCTCTTGGCCTCCAGCCCCATAGGAGGGTTCTGCCCAGGAGAAGGGGTGAGCTGAGTGGGACATGAGAAGCGCCCAGTGGTCCCAGTTGCCCTAGGAGACCCTCCAACCAGGGAGGCAGGTGTGGGGAGACCCTACAAACAGCACCACGTCCACCCCAAGAGGCGCTGAGCAGACTGGCCACCATCCCCGTCCGAGGCCGCACTCCAGGCTGGGGCAGCAAGGTGACCAGGCAGATGTGTCCCTGACCACCCGTTCAAAGGACACAAAGCAGAAGATAAGCCGCTTGGGCGAACCACCTCTGCTCCTGTCTGCAGGAATGCTCCAAGGAAACCAGGCTGTTAGGTTTTTAACCGTAATGGCCATTGCCTCCCCGCAGCTGGCCCTGGGGTCCACAATTATTACCTGTCTTCAGGCAGTTGGGGGGCGCGGGCAGCCTCCAGGGCTCTTGCGGCCACTCACTTAACGAGGGCTTCACCCACGGTGCCAGACGGTCCCCTCTCCCTGGCTTTCTCTCCTCTAATGGGCTCTCACGGAGAACCTCATCAAAAGCTTTTGAAAACTCAGGTAAATTATGTCCACCGGGCAGCCAGGGGTGCCTGCCACTTTATTAACTTTTTAGAGCACTCTGGTGGTTAGAGAGCCGATTTCCTTTCAGATACTGCCATGGTTTGACCTTATTACCTCCGGGCACGGGCCTGCAATTTCCAGGGTCTCCCTGGCTGATGTTAGTGACTTTCCAATTTCCAGAAAGAGCTTAGTTTCCGAATGCCTTTCAAGATCACTGCTATTTTATACTTTCTAATTCCATTACGTGAATCCTCTCCCATCCTGGAGATTTACGGGGCCAGGATTTTGCAGGTAAGCTTATAAACTGCTTCCCCAGAGCTCGTGGCCAGGAAAGCCGCCCAAGGTGGGCAGGGCACATCCACCCAAGACTCCAGGTGACTTTGGACAGGTGATTGGCTTCAAGTGGGGGCCCCCACATAAGTCAAGTCAAGAGGGCTGATGGCTCAGTGTCCAGACCGCTCAGGCTGCAGGAATTTAAATTCGTTTGTTATCCGCATCCTGCGTCCATTCGTTGCCACTGTATCTGACAGGCAGGGCAGGTTCACCCGCAGGCTGCTTCCCAGGGCTGCCCTCTGAAGTTGTCCACTGTGCCCAGACTTCGGTCAGTCCCCTGCCCTTCTTCCTGTGGTTTGACTTCCCTTCCACTGTTAACGGCTGCCTGATCAGAGCTGCAGAAACAACCATGGATGAAGTTCACGAGTTTCTTGTGTGTCCTGGCCTCTGTCCCTGTGATGGGGACAGGCTGCCCCTGTCGGGGCCGTCTGCGCTAGAGGACATCGCGTCCCATCTTGCCCTCTCGTTTGACTCAATGACTAATATCAGCCTTCCCACCTGCCACCCAGCCAGGGGTGATCTCTGGGTTTTCTTGGGAATGTTCTGGGAGCTGAGCTCTCTGCACCTTCCTGAGCTGGGATTGTCCTCAGGGTGGAATTGTCAGCCACGTTGCGGGGTCTGTGACTGCCGGCTTGACTTGCAGGGGCCACAAGTGGACTGGCCCCTGGCACAGCTTCCAAGGCACTGAGAGTGCAGAAGAGTCCTTGTGAGGCTGTGAGGTGACTCCAGGTGGCCCCTAGACAGCTTGGGGGTCACCAGAAAGACCCACTTCCTAAGCAGAAGGCTGCCCCTGGCACCAGCCACCCCCTGTAGAGGAGAGGGAGCTGGAGTTCAATCAACCTGCCTGTGGATGAAGTCCTGGTAGAAAATGGGGCTCCTGAGGCTCAGAAGTGCCTCCCGCTGTGAGCACAGGGGCTGCTGGGGAAGTGCTGCTCCTGATTCCTGGGGAGAGGTCTTGGGGCTGCACCCTGCTCTCAGACCTCTCCAGTCAATGTCCCTTTTACAAAGCTGTGACTTTGAGCGTAGTGCTCTCTTGAGTTCTGTGGATCTTCTAGCAGATTAACACACCTGCTGGTGTACAGCGTCCGTGAACTTGCGAGGCAGAAGTGTAGCTGGCTGCTGGCCCCATAAGTGGACGATCATGTGGACTTTGCCCTGAACCTGCAGGGTCTGATGCTTTCCGGCAGCTTGTGCCAGAATCACATTGAAGTCCCCCGCTCGGTGGCTGGGGCGTGCATTCAACCCCGACACCGCTGGACCTGGGCTCCATTGCTCAGCTGTGTGCAGGGTAACGTTCTCTGACAATCTCTTAACTTTGGGGTCTTAAGTATCTCTTGACTTTACTCTGATAGGATTGAACAATGATCCCATTTTGGATCCCCCAGTTCCCAAATGCTCTGACCCCACCACACTCAGTGGGGGCAGATGCCAGGGGCTGGTGTCTCTCTGCTCGGGATCCTGGCTGATGCCAATCTTCTGGGGAGAGAGCCTCTGAGCCCCAGGGAAGCCCAGCAAAGGTGTACAGGGTGGAAACCAGGGAGTGTGGTTGGCAGGTGAGGAGGATGAAGGAGAGGTGCCCAGGAGCAGGACGGCCCGGGCCCAAGGAGGCATCCCCCAGCCCACATGGGTCCCCACTACAGAATCCGACCTGCAGCTGCCAGAAGTATTCTTGGTCTTCGAGCCCTCCCTCCTTTGTCTTCCTCTTCCCATCACCTGTTTTCCTCTCCCATTTCTTGAAAGCCCAGGAGGCACGTTTTCTGGCTGCACATGAGCTGGAAACATCCATGAGTATGTTTTCTGCACAGTGGTGTCCCCTGCAGGTGTGTGGGTCCCAGGTCATCCAGCCTGCCCTCGCCTGGTCCCCGGGCTGCCTTGGAAGTGACCCCAGGTTTCCCAGCCACCTCCCACTCCATTTCCTGCAACTTCCCTTATTAGAAGATTCTTGGTGGCAAGGGCTGAGCTTTGTCACGCCTTGGTGATCTCCGCACTGCTCTGGTGCTGCGCTCTGGACCCCCAGGTTCAGGTTCACCCTGCCCTGCACAGCAGGCCTGCCAGTCCCTTGTGCAGCTCAGAGCTGGCTGCTCTCCCCCACCCGTGCACTGTGAGCTGGGCCTGTCCTGGGCCTGTCCTAGGTGCCCTCAGGGTAGCCAGGCCCTGCTGCCTCCATCTTCACGGGAACTCAAGCCCATTCCTCGGTCTGACCCAAACATCTGGTGGTGACCTTGTGCCCCTCCTTCCCTCTGGGCACCAGGCCACACTCATGGCAGCCACTATGGGAATCCGAGGCTCTGGCCTTCTTCCATCCCTGGCCCCAGCATCTGCATCTGCCTCCCAGAAGCCCCTCTCTGGGGACCCTGACCTCTCCACCCCTCCTGCTGCCACTTTCCAGCATCGTCTCTCCACCCCTCCCACAGGGGTGCCCTTCTCTGCCCCACGAAGACAGCATGGCCTTGTGCCCTGAAACACCTTCCTCTCTCCCTTTCATCTCCCCACTGCCTGTCCAGCTTAGATGCTGGACTGGGTTCAACAGTGCGTCCCTGTTTAGTCCGCCTGGAACCCCAGAATGTGACCTTATTTGGAAATAAGCCCTTTGCGGTTCAGTATGCTGAGTCCACAGGGGATCAGGGCGGCCCTCTGTCTGACAACTGGGTCCTTCTAAGAAGAGGGGATTTGGATACAGAGATAGGAGGACACACACTCTCACAGGGAAGGAGGCCCTGGGATGGCCGAGCAGAGACTGGAGTGGCGCCACCACCAGACAGGAACGCCCAGGTCAAGGAATGCCCCCCCCAGGAGGCCCTGCTCTCACCTTGATTTCATACCTCTGGCCTCCACAAATGACTGGCTTCACAAGTGTGTGGTCCCAGCATAGCCCCAGGAGCCTCACACAGGCAGTGCAATTCTGTCCTTAGTGGTCACAGAACATTTTCCTCCATGCCTCAGCCCAGCTAGCACACAGCAGGTGCTCAATAAATGCTTACCTTTCCCATACCTGCCTCTGGACTCTCCTCAATGTCCTCATCTCAAGAGCCGACACCGCCTCCAGCCAGACCCCGCCTCCAGCCAGACCCCAGACCCCCTGCTCCGCGTCTCCACCTCGGGCTGGTCCCATTCTTCCCTGCACCCCCTTCCCTCCCTCCACCACTGGGCCTGGACAGGGCTGCCATTTCTCACTGAGATTAATTGAAAAAGTGGCCAGCCAGGACACCACTCTAGGGCACTGGAGGAATGTCCTGCCCGTGAGTGGGGTCAGAGGGAGGGCCAGGAGCCTGTCTGATGGCCCTGCTCCCTGTCCCAGCCCGAGGGGGAGGTGGGGCTGCTCTGCTCTGCTCTGACTCTCAGGCAAGTGGCAAACAGCACGCCCACAACACACAGAGGTGGCCTTGGTCTGCCGGTGCGGCCACAGGAGGTGTCTGGTACCCAGGGTCTGCTGTGGGCCATCTTCCTCGTTCCCCAGACAAGCCAGGCAGAAAGACTAAGGCATTTGCCCAAGGTGATGTGACAAGACATCAGGGCTGGAATTCCAAGTTTCCCGCCCTGGATTCCAAAGCCCAGGACTGACAACTTCGTTTTCAGGGCTCAGTGCAAAATGAAAATAGGCATTTTCTGATAAAATGATTAAGAATTGAAGATGGCTAGACAGAGCATTCAGCCAGGCGTGGCGCCCTACTGTGCTCAGGGCCCATGCGGCCAGGCTGTGTGCTACTCCCCACGGCTCTCCCCTGGGGGGGCTCCCTTCTGTGGTCAGACACCTCCCGAGGAGCCCCGGAGCCCCTCTCAGGATGGAGGGTGCCTGGGCCCTGTTCCCACACCCAGGTCCTCGGGTGTCCTCTGCTCCCACGTGTCCCGTCCATCCACACTCTGGGTGGCCCCGAGTCCTTGTTAGTGAGGACTGGGTCTCTCTGGGGTGTAGGAAACATTGCAGAAAGCATGACCTTGAAGAAAGAGTGTCCCACCCCCATGCCTCTACTGGACGGCAAGGATGTGGGGGCAGGCAGACTCCAGGGGACCCGGGGCTCCTGAGGGACTAGTGGCATCGTGGTTTGGACCTGGTTTGTCCCCTCAGTCTCGTGCGTGGAGTAGGGCCTCAGGGAAGGGAAAGCTCAAGGGGCTCTGACCTCACAGAGGATTCATATACCCTGAATGGGCTACTGGGAGCCAGGTCCTGGTTGCAGGAAGTAGGTCATTAGGGGATTGCCCTGGGAGGTTTATCTTCTCTCTGGCCCCTCCTCCCCATCTCTCTGCTTTCCCGCTGCCATGAGCTGAGTGTCTTTGCTCCACCACACGCTTCCACCATGATGTTCTGCCTCACCTCAGACCAGAGCAACACAGTGAGCCAACCACAGACTGAGGCCTCTGAAGCCTGAACCCAAAGAAACTCCCTCCTCTAAGCTGTTTTTGTAAGGTATTTTGGTCACATGACAAAAAGTTGATTGACACAAGTGGCCACAGAACAGAACCCACACCAGCCTTCAGCTGCCGAGGACTTGATGGCCGGGCAATGTGCTGGCCTTTCTCACAGGAAAGTGGCCCTGGAACAGCCCCTGGGTGGCCTGGTTAGGGTCATCTCTTCTTCTCAGGTGAGAACACCAGGGTGGAGAGGTGACCTGACCTGGAGTCACCTGGCTAGTAAGGAGCGGGGGCAGGGAGTGTACACCTCTGTGGTCAGCACAGGCTTTGGGGACAGGTGGCTCCCCACTGGAGCGCAAGGGTCCAGTCACAGACTCTGAGGTCAAGCAGGCAGAAGCAGCTTGATGGGCAGCCAGTCATACCTGCCTTTGCTTTTGTGGGGAGGGAAGCCCTGTTGATCTCGGTGGCCCTGGGTGAGACCCTCAAGGAGCATCTGCAGGACAATCTGAGCCTTGTGGTCTGCCCTGCTAGTGGCCTGTGTGGCTCAGCTGAGGTCAGACCTGGATTTAACCAGAGATATAATCATTTACTGAAAATCACACGAGGCTGGGAGTGACCTGTGGTCATCCTGGTACCCTCAGGCCCCAGGACCTCCGGGGATTGCAGAGCCTGCAGCTGCTCAAGACCCTTCTGTGAAAGGTGTGCTATTCACACACGACCCACGCAGTCCCCTGTGTACCCTGAGTCATCTCCAGATCGCCAATGACACTGCACACGACGTGCAGTGACTAACGACAGGGGAAGGCCCGAGCCTGCCCTGCACGCAGGTTTCCATCTGAGGTTGGCTGAATCCAAGGGTGGGCGTGGAGGCCCAGCCTCATTTCCTCCTCGGTGGGAGCTGGGACCTTGCTTTCCCTCTACCTGCAGATGGCCCCAGATGCCAGCCTACACGAGGAGCCCCAGTCCCCGCCTGCAGGCCATGTAGGTCTCACCTCGCCACCCCCAGGGGACACCTCCCCTGTCTCCCAGGAGGAGCGCCTTCCAGGTCCTCTGAATGAGGGCTGGAACCCGCCCCCGGCCTCCCTCCCTGGGTGAGGCTGACTGGGTGGGGTGGTCTGCCCAGCTGGGCTCTGCCAGCCCCAAGGCCCCCAACACCCCCAGAGGCCTCTGGTGGCAGGAAACTGGGATCTGCATCCTGCCTCCCCTCCTCCCTCCCTGTCCCCTCTCATGACGTCCTTCTCCAGACACACGGTCCTGGTGATCTGGGTTCAGATCGCTCTGCCTGAAACCTGGCATGGTGAGAATTTTCCGGAATTTTGGGCCCCGGTCTCTGGGGGGTGGAGGGCCCTTGGAGTGGGGCGGATGGCGTCAGGTGACTGGAGGAGGATGCCACAAGCCTGCACAGAGGGGCTGCTGCGGCGCCCGGCCCTGTTCCCACCCCCACAGGGAAGTCAGCAAGCCAGGCTCAGCTTGGCCGGCCATAGAGGTTAACCACGACCTGGGGCGTCAACGGATGGGGCTGGTCTTGGGGTGAGCAGGAGGCCAGCCGGGGCCCTGTGGCAGGTGGGTGGCTCTGGGGGCAGTGGCACTCACAGCAGCCCCCCTGGTGCAGAGACAGGACTGGGCAGGCCCAAGGAGGCCGCGGTCCTGTTCTGGGCGCACCTTTAGGGCAGGAAGAGTTAAGGCCAGAGGACTGAACACATGGCTGCAGGGAGCCCGGGCCCGGGTGTGACCTGGCTTGTCTGGTGGGGAGGGGCCCCTGCGTGGAGGAGCTGACCTGGCCTGGCCACCAGGAGCTGACCAGGCCTCCCTGCTGCTCGGCCTCTGCAGGCACGCGCCTTTCAGCTTGGTGATTCAGCAACAGCGTGCCCCAGATTGGCCTCCAGAGCCTTGCAGAGAGACCGTCAGGGTCACAGGGCCACTGCACGGGGCAGGTGAGCGCTGACCCCACTCACAAAGCTGGCCTTCCCCTGCCCTGTGTCCATCTGTCTGTCCACCCTTGGGCTGGAGATGGGGGAGCTCTGGCTGCTGGCGTCAGCCTCTGGCCCAGGCTGCCCCGTGTCCTGACCTGCGGCACAGGGGCCAGCACACCCCCATCACTTGGCCATGAAGACTGGGTCAGTGGGCATTTTAACCACCCAGTAAGGGGCCTTGGTCATACCCACTCAGCCTATCCAGGTGCCCAGCTCTTCTGCCCACGGGGACCCTAGAGAGAACTGCTCCGCAGGCCGCAATGCAGGAGGCAACCATGACTGGAAGCAGGGGCAGTTCTGGCCCCTCTTCTACCCACCCTTAGTGAAGGCCATTCCAAGGGCCCCAGCGGTGCTGGACTGGCCAGGCAGCACCTGGCTGTGCCACACTGGGCACCAGGAAGGGCGTTGAGGGGGGGCACAGTTAGTAGGTCTCTCCACGTGTTCTATTTCCGGTCTGCTTGCCCCCATTTCCCCATCTCAAGGAATGGCCCACGTCCAGCCACCACTCAGCCAAAGACAGGGGCTATTCTGGCTTCTCCTCTACCTCCCACCCCACTGCCATGCCCCTCTGCCCATGAGCCTCCTGCTCCTCCTGCAGAACAGTCCCGCCATGGCCCTGGTCAGGGCACCTCACCTGCCCTGGACTCCAGGTGGCCTCCGAGCCTCACAAGCCTGAGAATAGCACCAAGAGGGGGTGACCTCTGGCCCCCAGACCTTTCCGAGTCCTCCTCAACCCGCCTGCTCCTTGCCCTCGGGCCGTCCCACCTTCCGACCCTCTCCCTGGCGTGCTCTGTCCCCTGACCTCCCCTTCCCCTAGTTCTCAGCCAGGTCCAGGCCCTTCGTGCTGCTCTGTCCCCTGCTTGACACGCGTGTGAGCTTGGGTTCCCTTCTGGGACCCTCAGACTGCTGGTCCACGAGCCAGGGACCAAGTCTCTCTACCACTGTGCCACCTGCCCGGCCCTGGGACCTCAGGGCAGGAGTGCATAAAGGATGCTGAGCTGAATGGACAGAGGGATGGGGAGCTGCTGCCCCACCCCGTGAGCAGCTCAGCAGCTCAGGCAGTGCATGCTTAGCTCCCTGCCAGGCACGCCACCGTCCCCAAAGGCTATGGGACCTTTGCTCCTACACACCTGCTAGCACTACGTCAAGTGGTACTTGGAAAGAGAGGGCGGCTGTGGGGTCCAGGGAGGGACGCCACCTGAGCGTGGACAGGGCAGTGCGTCCACTCATCCTCTGTCACAAGCTGCCAGGGCTCCCAGATGTCCACCCCCGTCCTGCCCAAGAGGAACAGAGACTCATGTCCACACAACTACTTGCACATAAACGTCCACAGTGGCTGGTTCACCTGAGTCAAAAGGTGGAAAGGACCCAGAGGCCACCAAAGGTTGGTGGCTAAGGTCCCCTTCACCGTGGGAGGTTAGGTGGGCCTGAAGACAGGCTGCCAAGAGATGGAGCCCAGACAGCAGGCCGCGGCATGTGACCCCACCCGGTGACGTGTCCGCATGGTGGGGTGGAGGCTGGGTGGGATCCCTGCGGGGACAGGCCTCCCGTGGTGGATGGAGGGGTTCTGAAGGTGATGGTGGGGCCGCCCTTCGACCCTGGGAATGCTCTGAAATCAGATGGAGGCACTCGAGCGGCAGAGGGTGTGCTGTGTGGTCTTGATAAAGCCGCTGCCCGAGCAAGCGTCTGAGCTGCTGTGCCCCGGGGAGCCTCGCAGCCGCCTCAGCCGCCACCTTCCACGGCTCCACCGTGCAGCTTCTGCCCATCTGGCTGGCCAAGGCGCCCAGGAGGAGAGCTTACTGTCCAGGCCTCAGGGACAGCAAGGGGTGGGGCAGATGCCACACAGGCCATCACCAGCCCTGCCGCTCACCTGTCGCCCGCCCCCCAGCCAGCACAGACATGGGCTCCCGGTTCCACCATCTCTGGCTTTGGGCCTGCGGTCAGGGAGTGGGAGAGGGTGGCAGGGCCAGCTTCAGTTTTGTCTGGAGGTCAGTGGGCAGGAGGACACTGGGCACGTTGAACAGCACCATCCAGGGGAACCAGAGGAAGCCTGAGTGACAAGCCCGCTCCTCTGCCCCTTCTCATTGTGGCCTGCACGCCCCTGGACTGGTCACTTCTCCTTCCATGGCCGTCCGCTGGGTTTGGGAGGGTTTCTCCTGCTACCTCCACAGGGCAGCCTGGCTCTGCCCCCGCTGCCCGCTCTGCCTGAGCCTCCCAGGGGTTCCAGCCTGGAGCAGCTCCTCCCGCACCTCACGCTGTGAGCACTGAGGAAGGATCACAGCTGATTTTAATATTTAATACAGCGGGTTAAGGCGCTGTCCAACTCCATGACTGGTGGCTGGCGGGGGTGTGCTGTGCTGGTTCCCGACCTCTGGACTAATCTGGGGGCCGGAAGACGTTCCCACACTCGCCCCCAAACACCACAAGCCCACCGCCTGCCCCACTGCCACAGCCCATGGGCTGCTACGACCCCTGCCACCCTGGGCCTTGCCCCACCCCAAGCCACCCCATGGCTGGGTGACCTGTGCTTCCAGGTCTGTGGGGGCCTTTGATGACCCCATGGAGTCAAGGGCCAAGGTCGGCTGTTGGCAATGGCACCTTGGGAGGGCACTGCAGTGGGCAGGGCAGAGCTTGGGACCAAGCCTGGCAGTCCTGGCCCTTTGTCCTTGGGCTGGGCACATGGGAAGGACGGGCTCCCAGTAGAGCTGAGGGGAGACAGCCTTGGGGACTCCAGGCTTCTCCAAGAGCTTCACCACGAGAGTGCGGGGCCATGTGACGTGGCCAAGGGGCGGGGTGCACTTGAGGAGGAGACCCCTGCTCAGCTCCACGACGGCGGGATGCATGGTGACGGGGTTCCTGTCTGCCCCAGGAAGGCTACGGATGGCCAGTAGCTGCCCCGCTACAGTCCCAGGAGTGGGCAGCCCTGGGGCCCCGAGGCCCAGCCCCCCAACTCTGACATGCCCTGCCAGCCTGACGTGCTCCCTGGCTGCAGGGAAGAGGGCCTCTGTCCCCCATTCTGAGACCAAGGAGCCCAGCTCCGGGTGCCCCAGAAGAGTGGGGTGGCCACTTGTGCTGGCCCCTTGGCCTCACCCCTGAGGACGGGAGTGCTCAGGGGCTCGTGCAGACCACCATTCTCAGGCAGCTCTGGGGTTTGAACCCAGGGCCTCAGGCGTGGCCGGCAAGCTCTACCTGGAGCTACAGCCCGGAACCTCTGGCCCCTCCTGGCTGCTTCCCTGCTCAGCTGATCCCACCGGAAGCCGCCTGCTCTGTGGGACTCAGGGAGGGGTGGGCAGCTGCTGTCCAGGCCTGTGTGCCCTGGCTTTGCCACTGCTCTGGCTAGCCCTAAACTCGGCCTGGAGCTCTGCCCAATGGACCCCAGCCCTCACAGCTTGGTGATGCTCGCCTGGCCCCCAGACTGCAGCCCTCACACCAAAGATGCCGCTGACCTGGCCCTCCCAGTCCCACCTTGGGCAGACCGTGGCCACGAGCCAGGACGGGCTCAGCCGCTCTGCGTCTCCTTAGAGAGAGGGAGCACGACGTCAAATAGGGTCTCAGCTGTCAGCTGGCCCAGCCCACAGTGGCAGATGAGGAAGTGAAATTCAGGACAGCACCGGTCACACAGCCTGAGTGCGGGGCCAGCAACCAGACCTGCTCCAGGTGCCACAGCCACCGAGGCCACGTGCTGCGGCAGGGCTGGCTGCCTCTGGCACCAGGCCCCCTGCTCTCCCTGTTTCCGCTGATGGCCCTCCCTCTGGGGCCTGCCCTGTGGACACACCCATGTTACAGGTGAGGGAAACCAAGGCTTAGAGCTTCAGGCGCCCAGTGACCAAGTGGCAGAATGGGGACTAAAACCCTAATCTGCCCCACTTATGGCCACATGGGGTGGCAACAGGCGGGGGTTGGAACCAGCAGGGAGAGAAGATGGCGCTGGATGAACAGGCACACGTGCTTCCCTAGGCTGGCGCTGGGAGCACCCGGGTCTTGACGCAGCTCAGCACCTACTGACCAGGCCTGCAGCACTTGGGTCGCGTGTCTCCATGACATCCTAACATTCCCAGTGTGTCCTGGGACCTCTAAACTATGTCACAACCCCTGTGGGAGGAGTGAGCCTCCTCGTCACTTCCTGCAGTGGGTGCTCGGTGGCTGTCACTGCCTGAATGAAGGGTCCTAAGGATGGATGCATGCTACCCCAGGCCAGCTTGTCCTTGTCACCTGGCTCTGTCCAGCTAGCATTTGCTCCAGAAAAGCAACCTCACTATAGATGCCACCCAGTCCCCCACCACCTGCAAGACACACCTGATAAGCAGAGTGCCTCCCCCGCCAGGCTCAGGATGCAGGTGCAAACCTCGCCAGTGGGAGCACTGGGCCCCTCCAGCCTGTTCCAGCAGGAGGACACCGTGTCAGGAAAGGGAATGGAGGCATTGAGAAATAAGGAAAATGGACCAGGGTCATCCAGGGGGGCCACTGCAGGGTCTCAGCCACCCTCCACATCAGCCATGCAAGACGCTGGTCCCAGAGGCAGCCCGGGTGTCAGTGTGTGTGAGCTTCTCTAGACGGGCAGTGGGCAGTCCGGAGGAAAGCTCGCCTATCACTATGAAGAATGTCCCCAGGCCTGGAGGGGGCGTTCCCCTCTGCACTGCCAGCCTGCCCAGCTCGGCCGAGATCCTGTTAGCGGGCAACCTGGTGGAATCCACAGCGGCTGGCGTGGGGGCCTATCTGCCCCCCAAGGGCTTCCCCACATTAGAAGGTGTTAAAGTCAGTAAGCAGCTTGAGGGGCGCTTTCTTTTAAAAGTAAACCTGTGCATATTCTGGCACTTGGTTGAGCTCACCTGGTACCGGCACAGGGTGCTCAGAGACCCCGCTGAAGGGAGCCGTCGCCAGGGAAATAAATAAGCATTAGTCTGGAAACGGACGTCAACACAGGCTCAACCCATTAATTTGATCATCATCGAGCTGGTCGGCGGACTTTGCTGAGACAAATAGATCTGGTGAGCAAACGCTGGGGCGGGCACGGGGGAGCGGCGTTAATTCAGAGTTTGTGGGGTTGGGTTGCAGTTTCATTTGCTCCTCGAGATAGTGCTGACCAAATGCCCTCCAGCTTATTACTGACCCCAGCAGCTCTGGAGGGGCTCGGAGAGCCAAGGGGCGGGAGCCACGACTGGGGGAGGCGGGGGAGACGCTCCCATGAACACAAACCCTCCAGAAGGCGGATGGAGAAGTCCGAGTGGGGCGGGGAGGGCACCTCGCTGCATCTGCTGAATCAAGTGCAGGAAAACTTCCATGTCAAAATGTGTCCCCCCAAGGGGCTCGCTGATGCATTTCCTTCTTAGAAAAGGGTTCTTTTCTGCTCTCGGGAGCTTAATTTCATTCAGAATGAAAAATGACGAGAGTGAATTGGACCTGCAGCTTGTCCCCAGCCTAATGCTGGCTCAGTGAGCTTCATGTGTATTTAGCTGGGAGCCTGGGCAGGAACCTGTCACCTTCTCCAAAGCAGAAGGAAGAAGGACCCTGTGGTGTGGACAGGGAGGGCCTCTGCAGGGAGGGCTGCGGATTCAGGGGAGATGGCCAGGCAGGGGAGGTCACCCCCGCTCCCTGGGACACAGATGGGCACCCAGCATCTGGATGCTGCTGCACACTCTCTGACCATCCTGGGAACCTCGGTCAGTACTGGCCCTGGTGCCTCTTCCAAGTCCAGCATGAGTGACCCAGTGTGGCTCCAAAGGGTGAGGGCAGCCGGTGGGCAGAGGACGAGCATGTGCAGGACCTCCGGGAAGCCAGGCTGACCCTAGGCTCGGCCCCACACACCAGCACCCACTTGGGAGTGGCTCGAGTTTAAGCCGCCCACCCACCCAAGGGCTTTGGCTATTTTAACCTGCGAGAAGAAGGGGTCCAAACTGCAGAGGGGAGGCCACCAGCCTCCCACGCAGACCGTGTGGGTGATGGTGTTTGCAAAGCAGCCCAGGCTTTCCACTCTCAGGAAAGAAGCAGGTGGGGCTGGGAGAGGGCCCCCTCAGGTTACCCATGCTCGGTCACATGGTTCCCTGTCACAGTTTCCCGTACAAGTGAAACAGAAGTTCCCTGTGTGAAGACGGAGTCCTGTTTTCCCGGGGAACGTGATCTGGGCTGGGAGGTTCACAGAATCAAGGTGTGCGCTGGTGAGAGGGCCTGAGACCCGGGTGCAGGCAGGATTGTGGTTCTGGACCCCGTCCCTGAGAGCCCCTCGAGCTTCAGACCAAGTCCCTGCTCATGGTACAGTGGGGTCAAGGGCCATGGAGACTCCAGCCTCCACTGCCGGTCCTCGCCTGAACCATGGGATCCAACTCAGAACTGGACGCTGCTCCGGAAGCGTAGGCTTCCCTCTGCTCATGGGATCGCACCCCCAGTCATTTCTATTTAAGTGGAACTATACCCTCAAAGCAGCTGTTCCCACGGGTACCAGCAGAAGTGGACGGTCCGCCTCCCATGTGTGGTTGCTGCACAGAGCCGCTGGTGAAGCGTGTGCGGTCTGGGGTTTAGGAAGCTGTTTCGCGAGAGTTAAGTCTGGCTGAGAGCCTTTCATAACTTTCTTAAGTGTTTTGTATCCCAAACTCACAACTGCATGTCATTGATTTAGGAAATAACAGCTGTGACAAGAAAGTTATTTAAAATAGGCTTGAAGGGGCTGGGGACATAGCTCAGTTGGTAGAGGGCTTGCCTTGCAAGCACAAGGCCCTGGGTTCAATCCCCAGCACCGCAAAAAATAAAATAAAATACAATAGGCGTGATTCATCAGGCACCTGGTGGGCTGAAGGCTTGGAGAGGTCACAAGGAGCCAGATGGAAAGAGGCTTGGAAACAGGGATGCCCTCCTTACTGGTCACTGTGCTCTGGGGCTTCTGGCTGGAGAGAAGGCAGCTTGGGGACCCCAATGCTCTTTCAGCTCTGATGGTTACAGGAAGGAAGGGCAGACCCGGAAAGAGCCTGAGCTTTGTAAACAGAGTCGTGGATTTGAAACCCTGCACGATCTTTACTTTGCCTGAGGCTGGACAGAGGACTCCACTGGCTGAGCCTTGAATGTGTCATCTGCAAAATGGATGCAGTACAACCTGCCCAGTAGACATGGTGGAAGATTGGGAGGTGATGTCTTGCAACCAGCCCCTGCCCTGCCACCCAGCCACCAGCTGTGCAGGGAGAGGCTGCCAATGCCTTGTCTACCTTTTCTGTCCCAGCCAAGTGGATGGCCAAGGGGCAATTAATACGCCCACAAGAATCCCTGTTGCCCTCTCTGGTGTTCAGCCACGGCCAGCTGGGGAGACGGGCACACTGAGGAATGGTTCTGTGTAGACGGAATGACAAGGTTCCTAGTCACAGTCCCGCTAATCTACATGCCAGTCCCAGGGATGCTTGGTCTTCATTTCCTCCATCTTCCACGAGCAGTGCCTCCCCATACTCTGGCATACAATTCCGTCTGCCCCAAAGTCTCTCCATCAAGTAGGCAATGGTCTGCAAACAAATGTTGAAATGCACTTGGAGGCTGGATTCTGAAGACGCCCTGCAGGCAGCCCTGAAGGTCCACGATGGCCAGAACCACCTGCTCCTCCATCTGCCTTGGGAAGGACGAACTTTTGTGTCCGATGTTCTGCTCACGTGAGCACATCTGTCCAATGGGCAGGGAGGCAGCCGGCACGAGGCAGTTCCACAGGGCCTCCTGGAAGCCAGTGCTGATGGACATGTCCAGGCATGTTGAGATAATTGGCCCTGTCTTACCTTGCAGGGACCTCTGACACTGTGACCAGTCAGCTCCTGGGCCTTGGTAGTCACCCCAAACCTTCTGCCTCCCAGGAGAGGTTGACATTCCTCACTTTTCAGCTGGTTTCGACTCAGTGGGGTGGACCCAGCCCCCTCTTGCAGCCACTCTGCCCTTGTCCCCGGCCCACCTGCAGTCCTGCATGGACAGGAGTGAGGCTACCTCCATCCCTTGCCCCCTGTGTGCCTGCCCCCCAGCTCTCCTCCCCTGCAGCTGGCTCCCAAAGGCCAGCAATGCCTACTGAGCAGAGAGGAACGGCTGAGGGAGGCCCTGACCCTTGCTACCTGGGCAGAGTGTGCACATCCCTGGGCTGGTCCTCGCTGTGCTGTGGTCCTAAGAGGGCCGCGACCTCACAGGCCTTCCCGGAGCCCCTGTCAGCAACTCCCACTCTCTGGCTCTTCTCCCCTGGTGTTAGGAAAGGCGAGGGCCGCCTCTAGGACGTAGAGCCAGCCTATGCGTTAACATGGAAGCTGGAGAGGGAGGCCCAGCCTGATGCCCTCTGCACAGGAGGTGCCCCGGGGGGAGTGGAATGGAGCCACATGAAGGAGAACGACTCGGCTGGCAGTGCCTTGGACAGGGAGGGATGGTTTCTTTCAAGGGACATCGTCTCCCTCACCTGTGGTACTGGGAGTCCCAGGCCCTGCTCAGGGCGAGACAGAGGGACCCTGCCTTTCTGCTCTGGGAACCAGAGGGTGGACAGGGCATGTCCACCTGGAAAGCTGAGCCCCTGCCCCACCTGGCACTGCCTCCTGGCTGCAGCTCCTGCAGAGGAGGACTGGGGGGCAGGGATGGGTTTTCCCTCTAGACGGGGTCCACCTGGCCTCCAGCGGGGAGCGGGAGAGGGAGGAGGGACAGTCGGCCAGCTAGGGTGCCAGGGTGCCTTTGCATTCCAGCTCTGGGGCCTCTATGACAAGTTTGGCAAACTCATCACGTGGGGCCCTCACCTGGGACCCGGGCAGGCAGGTGCCCTCCGACAGGAGAGCAGCCGACACAGGCACGTCACCCTCGGTCAGGTCCCAGGCTCCGTCCCCCCATCCCCCATGAGGATCGGGGATTCTGAGGTGGCCCTGAGTCCTGCACTGGGGAAGCAGTGGCAGATCCGGCAGCAACACGGAAGGCTCGGCTCCTGTCTGGGAACCTTCCGGCAGGCCTTGGCTTGTGCACACCTCCCTGTGGGACGTGAGCTGTGTGCTGCCTGTCTGTTCTCGGGGTTGCACATGGCCCAGCTGGGGGTGCCCACCCAGGGACGCCACAGCAGGACAAGAATGCTGGGGCACTGCCACCAGCACTCCAGAGCCCCCGGCCCCATGAGATCAGATCTGATGCCCTCCTTGTTGCACCTGAGGGTCTTTGCTCCACGTCACGGCCCTGCTGGAGTCTCTGAGGCCCTCAGTGGACCTTGCCACCCCTTTTCCTTGCCCTGCCTGGCGTGTGGCGGGTCCTACTCCTCGCTAGCTGCCTGTTGCCCGCTGCTCAGTGCCAGGGAAGCTCATTAGCTCAGGACTTTTGTCCATTTGGGGAAAGGTTTGCACTCTGCAGGCACCCACAGGCCACAGGGAGACTGGCGGGGACACACCCTGGTGGGCAGAGTAGATGCCTGCCTGTCCGCCCACAGGAGTCCCCCAGTGACTCCAGCTGTCACCCTGTGTCCCCTCCCCAGGTCCAGCCTCCTGATAGGGACTTCTGCTCCTCTCTGTTCCCCTGAAGCCCCTTGCAGCCAGCCTCAGCCTCTCCATTCTGGGCTCTTGCGGTCACGAGACCCTCCGGCTGTGACATGTGATGGACAGGCTCCTTCCTCCAGCACCTCTCTCCAGCCTCCCAGCTCCTCTGTCCTGAAGCTCTGCTCCCTGGCCTCAGCCCCCACACTCCAGCAACTGTCTGCTGGCTCCTTCCAGATTCCCCTCCCTGGCTCTGCTTTCAGTTCACTTTGTAGCTACATACTCTGTTGGGATGGTCCTGTTCAACTCCAGGTTTCAGGTCCCCCTAAATATAAGATCCCCTCAATCAAGACCTCTACCCAGCCTCATTCCTGATTGACGGGGAGCAGTGGAGTGCTCCAGGCAGAAGCCACACCTGGTGAAAAGCACAGGCCTGGGGGACAGAGAAACAGCTCCCAGGGGGGACTCGCTGTTTAGTGAGGAGGGACTGCGAGAAGTGGGCAGTGAGGAGGGTGGGCCACAGGCCTGGGGCAGGGACAGAGGCTGGGGTCAGGAGCAACTACTCATGGGCATCTTCCTGTGACTTTGATGCCTGGGAAGTCACGTTGCAGAATCTGCGGCGTCCACTCTTCTGTTGCCCATGGTACCCAGCAGTCTCCCCTCTGCAGGAAGAGAGCGGTGCCAGGCCCCTCTGGCAGCCTCCCTGCCCACTCTGGCCTCACGCCACATTAGTGCAGTTCAGTGGGTGGGGAGAGCCACCTGGAGCCCTGGGTCACCCAGTCCCTCCAAGGCCAAGGAGCTGAGGCTGGGAAGTGTTCCCCCAAACACTCTCCTGTTCCCCTGTTTCTCCCTAGAGACTATAGTCCATACCTAGGCTCACTTTTGTGGACCAGAGGGCTCTGAGGCCTGTGGCCCTGCTGAACCTTGGCAGCTACAGAGGAAGTCAAACACTGGCCTCCATCAGCACCCCGGCCTTTGCCCTTGACCAGCAGAGCTGCGGCCTCCAGAGCATCTCGGCACATTCTGTTCCACACAGTTCCCCTGACTCCTCTCCTTGGGTGCTGGGGACAGCCCGGGGCCCTGCCGTCCCAGGTGGGACCTCAGCTCCTGCAGAGCCTCCTAGCCTGGGGCAGACCTTAGGCTTCCCCCTCCGGACTCGTCCCTAACACTGCTTCCGGCACTCAAAGCTGCCTCCCAGCTCCTGGCCTTTGGTTCAGAGCTTCCCCAGAAAGTAGCGTATTTCATCTTTATGTGTCAGGATTTATATAAAAAGGGGATAGTTCAGCTCTCAATGTAATGAGTTGGAAGAACAGCTCTCTGGTGGCTTCCTCTAGCGCACACGGCATCAATAACATCGATTGCTAAAAATAACTAATAACACCAGGCGAGGGGTGGCCGGGGACCGCTCCAGCCTGCCTCTAATAGGGATGCTAGGGAGGCAGGCGCTCACCTCGATGCCCACGCCGCCAGTAGGCCAGGAGATGCAAATGCCTGGGGACCCCAGGGTGTGCAGGACTTTAAAGCACCCAGAGCACCTTGGTGGGCAGGCAGGGTAGACGGGCAGGTGCCTCTAGGAGGGCTGTCACACCCCAGCAGGAGGGACACACGCACAGGAGGGGAGGATTCTCAGGCCAGGGCTGTCAGGGATGCCTTTGCAAGGAATCCTCTTGGGAGTTCTGAGAAGAAGACAGAACAACTGGAAAGCAAGGAGTGGGTGGCAGGACCTAGGGGCGTGGGTTCCGCTCTGGAGCAGGCCAGAGGGCTGAGTCCTTCAGGGCCTCGTGAGCCTGAGCTAAGCACCCGGCCTCTAGGAGCCTGGTTTCCTTTCTGGGAGGTGGCAGTTCACCATGGATCAGCTGACAGTCACGGGCAGCGTCGCGGCGTCCTGTGGGGCTGCAGGATGAGGCCCACGTGTGGGGAAAGTGCTGTCCTTGCTTACTTGGAGGCTCGTTCTGGATGCAGCCGCGGGAGGGGCCCTCAGAGCAAGCAGTTAGCAAACGGAATCTGAGGTTGACACAGAGGACCCTTGCTAAGGGCCTCCTGAGGTCAGGCCCGAGGGAAATGATACGTAGGATCAGGGCTTGCCCAACACAGATGATCCATCACCTCTGACAGGCAGAGCGACAAGCATCGGGAGGCGAACCCTCTGGGTCAGATGACTGGGGATGGAGAAGCTCCACTCCACATGCAGAGTTGAGTCCCACACCCTTGGCCTGTCCCATGCCCTTGATAGTGTGGCTGTCTTCCTCCAGGGACAACCAGCATGCAGGGCTGGGCACTGGGCCCCAGAGCCAGCAGGGCAGCCTGTGTGGCTCCCTGCCTTCTAGAAGGATTCTTGTCCTGACCTCTCCCTGTGATTCTCCACCATCTCCTGGGACTTCAGGGGAGGGAAAGCAAGTGACAGGAGGGGTGGAGGGCCGGGGGAATGAAGGGCCATGAAAAGATGCCAGCTGCAAGTAACCAAGGGGCTCACTGAGCTGGCCAAGAATGGGTCTGAGGGTAGAGGGAAGGAATAACATGCTTTCAAGTTAATAGCACGCAGGTCAGCTCCGATGGCCAGGGTCACTGGAGGGCGCTTGGTGAGGTCCTTGCTCTTTTTTTTTGTCTTGGGTGTGAGGAGCGTGCGCGGCTCTCTGCAGTGCAACAGTTTGGATTTGGGGGTGACTCCATCAGGTGGTCTGGGATGCAGGAGATAGGAAGGCGGATGTGGGCTGCCTGCAGTGAGCTGGCCTGTGTGCACTGGTCATCAAGCGGAGTCGCAGCTGGCAGCACTCTGCTTCTGGGGGGGATTCACTGAAGCATCTGGCACAGGCTTCTGGCTGGAGAAACTCCTCCCCTGGGCACAGAGGACAGGGCTGAGGGAGCCCCCAGTGCCCATGTCATTAGTTCACACCTCAAACCGAGGAGTCTCCATGGCATCAATATCAGGATCTGCAGGGCCAGAAAGGCTCCCTGCCCAGGGAGGCAGGACCAAACACCGAGCTTCCTCTGAAGTCTCCCTTGATCTCTGCTCTCAGGGCAGGCGGCAGTGCAAAAGAGTCCCTGTATTCACAGAGCACGGTAAGGACCCTGCCTGAGTCCTAGCCCTTTCTAGGTGGCCCCCTGGGCTCCCCTACATTCAGGAGGAAAAAAGATGACTGTCCTTGCAGGCTGGAAATGAGAACTGGGGCACGGTGTGACTTAGCTAATTCCAACAGAGCTGAACCCTGAATTTTCCAAGCCCGAGTCCCAACCCTGGAACAGACATAGCTTTAAACACAGCCAGCCTCCCCCACGCAGAACCCCCAAAGCAACCACCTGAGCCCCCACTCCCTCATCCCAAGGCTTTCACTGGTGGCTGATATTTTGGGGTGCTCTGAATTATGAATCTTCCAACAATTATAGTAGAGGCAACAGGTTGTCCACAAAAGCAAAGGGGGCCAGGAGCTCCAAGGACTTCAGGGTACATCAGAGGACAGGACCTGATGAACATCTTCAGGTGAGGAGGAGAGAAGTAGGGCTGAGGCAGACCAGAGGACACCCCGCTGATGCCCACCCTTCCCGCAGCCTGAAGGTGTGGGGAGCCCTCACGCAGCTCTTATCACACAGTATCTTGATCATCTTGTGTCTCCCCACTACACTGAGGACAGGGGGCAGGGTCACCAGTCCCTCGCATTCTCAGCACAAAGAAGGTGCTCAATAAATACTGGTTGAAGACAGGAATTAAAGTATTGGTCTCCGATGCAACTTACCCACACTGACACCTAAACTCAGGCTGCACACACCCCCCCCGTCACTGCCCCCAGAAGCGTTCGATGCTGCCGAGGAAAACGCAGGCTGCTCCCGCTGGATAATGAGAGTAGCGGATGCCGGGGGCTCAGAACAGATCCTTTTGCTTTCTCTCCTCCACTCGATTTTGCCACTAGAGACCTCTGACTATTGTATTCTGATTCCACAAATGCAAGACCACATTTGGGGGGAGAATCTTTTGCTCCTTTGATTAGGAAAGTAAGAGGCAAGCCGACTGCATTTTGGAGTCTGGCCTTTCTTCCAGGAATTGGAATGAAGACTGGGCCTCCTGAAGGCTTTGCTTTGGCTCCATGGGGTTTTATATCTGCCCACCATCCACCCCTGTGGAAGGAGGCCCCTGAAGAGTGTGCTTGGCTGGAACACCAGTGGTCCGAGAAGGGTCTCTCCTTCTCCAGTGCCCTATTTTCAATGCCTTACACTGCAGAGTTCAAAGTCACTTAAAGGTGTTTCTGCCTTGGTAGGGCAGGTCCCGGGATCTCCACTTAATAGGTGAGACCTAGGAGGGCAAAGTCACCTGCTCAAGGTCACATGGGGGGCCATCAGGAGTTTCCCAAGCCCCTTATCTGCTGCCCACACCAAGTCACTTTTCTTTAGTTACTCTGTTGCTTCGGGTGTGTGTGGGGGGGTGACAGATAAGTGGGAGAGCTATCCTCTGGGGTGGAGGGCCAGAGGGAGGATCCTGGTCAAGAACACAGGGAGGGCTGGCAGGGACTCCTCCTGGTTGGGATCCAGGCCTCCACTGTGGTCACAGTTTGGGGAAATGAAGCAGGGCTGAGCAGGCATGGGTCCACCAGAACTTGGGAGCAACAGCAGCCTCACGGGGTCATCTGTCCAGCCTCCAGAGCAGGCACACATTCACGCTAAAGGCTACCAAGCTCTCCGGCTGCAGCCCCCTTGCTGCCTTCCATGGCAGCCCCCTCAGTGGAATCCCAGCTTGAACCCCCTCAGTGGAACCCCAGCCTGGAGGGCATTTTATCGGCTTAGACTGGGCAAGTCTTTCCACTCTGGGACACCAGGACACTGTACCCTAGTCCAGGAGACACCTGGCTTCTTAGAGCATGGTACTGAGTGGGAAAGAGAGGGGTCAGCACCACGGACAGCGGCCCACAGCGGGGAGCTGCCACCAGCAGCCTCCTGAGTCCTGGGGGCGCCTGGGCCCCAGCTCAGCCCTGCCGTGGCCGCAGCACACGGCACTCATTTATCACTGCGGAGAGCAGCCTGTGCTCATGAAGCCGGGCCAGTCCACCTGCCTTTGGTGAATCGGAAACACGATTGCTTGTCGCTTGTTCTAATTCATCTTCTGCCAACCACCCCTTTGAAGACTTCCTGAAGTTTTGTGCAATGAGAGGAGGGGCCCCTGCTCTGAGGTGGTGAGAGACTGTCATGGAAGTGGCCACACAGCCTGTGGCTCCCCGGGACAGCCATGCATGTGAGCTTCAGCCTAGCTCCGGCGTCAGCCCTCAGCCCAGGCTGGAGCTGTGGCCTCTGCGGCGCGTGCTCAGATTTGGGGCTCTTCTGGAGGCCTACAGTTTGTCTGGCAGCAGTGGCTGGGGCCCAAGAGCCCAGCATGCAGATGACTTCTGCCGTGTGTCCTCACTAAATCCACCAGGCTGGAAAGGCACTTGGAGGCAATCCCGCCTGCCCACGCGGATTTTCTAGATCCTGGCAACTGGGGCCCGTTAAGGATGAGACACAGCTGCCAGGCCTGATTTCCTAAATCAGGACTCGGGTGGGGGGTAGGAGGGAATTAATGCACAAGCTGGCGAGGGGAGGGGAGGGATGCTGGCCGCCTGGGCCTCTCTGGGCAGTTCCTGTGGCCAGTGGCTTCCCACTCAAGAGAGGGGCAGAGGCCTCCCATGGGCAGCCCTGGATGAGCAGCGCCTGGCCCCGCACTCCAGACCACAGGGTCTGAGTGCGAGTGAAGTCACACTCCAGGATGTGACCTTAGCATCGGAACACACGGGTTGTGTTTTGTTCTAGTACTTTCCCTGAGTTTTCAGCCACACTCGCCTCCTCCCACTGGGTTCTGCCCTCCTCCCAGCCCCAGCCTCCCATGGCGCTCTCTCCATCCCACTCTGCTGCTTGGGCACAGCTGGGGTGGGGTGGGGGGCTCTGGCACCTCCCTGCACCCTGTTGCAAGTGGCAGTGTTTGGAGATGGCCAGTGTGTGAGGGGCGACCCTGCTTTCTGACAGCCTGTGTGTGTGTGTGTTTGTGTGTGTGCGCACATTGGTGTGTTTGCGGGAGAGCAGTGGGAAGGGCAGCTATTTGTAAATAATAATGAATGAGATTTAAATAACAGATGAGCTGCGTCCTCCACAGCAACCCATCAGTACTGACCCCCACTCACTTCTCCAGTACAGACTGGAGGGTGGTGGTCCCGGTGGAGGAGAAGGGGCTGGAGAAGGAGAATTGAGGAGAATTAGAGAGACTTGCGCTGCGTGTAACATCAACTCATTTTGCAGACTGCTGATACAGCAGATTTCACAGCTCAGGATTTATGGGGCTCCCCAGTGCGCAGACTCAAACAGAAAACATGAAATAACTTTTTAGAAAATGACCTGCCATCAGCAAAAGATCACAATTAAATTTTAATACCCCTCCCTCAAAAACCCCCTCACACACACACAAGGCAGACACAACAATCTGGTCTTGGTGTCCTGATGGGTTGGGGGACTCGTCTCGTCACACAAGAGTCACATCACATACTGACTTTCATCACTTTACGGACAGACATCGTATCAGACAGATAAGCACAAGTGACCGGCTCTGGGAGAGCAGCAGGAAGGGGCTCACATCAAGGACAGGGTCCAGTCCCTGACTGACCGAGTCAGGCCTTCAGTTGGCACCCTCCCCAGGACAGACGGGGCTCCCAGGAGAGTCCAGGCCTGCTGTGCGTCCTCCGCAGCCACCACTCTGAATGCCCTCCCCGCTGCCTCTGCCTCCTCTGCCCCTCCAGCAGTGCTGGTTCTTTCCCCCTGGCATGACCAGGGACTTGTTCTGTGTTGGCTCATTTTCTGAGTGTCCACTAAGGCTGCCTCCTGCCCACCTGGAACAGAGTCCCCTCTTCTCCCCTGAGTGGCCATAAGTTGGAGGGTTGGCGTTCCAGGTGAGCTCCTGGGGCCATCCGGTAGCCTCCCTGCGACCCTGTTCCAGGGCCCTTGGGACAGGGGGCTCTGGCTCCCATGTGGGATGGACACTGGAGACCTGGCAGCCACCCTCTGGCACGATGCCAGGCACGGAGTAGCTGTCACAGGCACAGCAATGCTGTGTTACTCACAGGGACACAACCAGCCACGCTGGCCCCTTCCTGTGGCCTCAGGGCAGGGCTTCAGGAAGCTCAGCCACTGGGGTTGGGACAGCAGATGTAGGTGGGCTGGGCGCCCAGGGTGCTCCCCACCCACCCTACGAGGACTCACTCTGGACAGCGCAGTAGAAAAGCCCACCTGTCCTACTCCACCCAAGGACCAAACGGAAGTGCTACCCTGAGCACTGATGGCGAACAGAGCAGGTGCCCTGGAGGATGCCCTGGGCATTAGTGTCCGTCATGGAGGCTGCTCCGAGCTGCTCCTTCTCCAGCCCCTTCTCCACTGCCCGGCCACCGGGCAGGTGCAAACACACTTGGGTTAGGTCACGGTCTTCAACACCACGGTGTCAGAGTGGGCAGTAGGCAGGAGCCAGCACACACCTGGACACTGGACACCTCTCCCAGGAGGGAGGTCCTGGGCCGGCTTCCCTGGTCTGTCCATCAGCACCCCCCTGGGGAGGAGGAACCGCCCTTGCTCCTGTGTGTGGCTTACCGAGCACCAGCTGTGGACAAGGATGGACTTGAGCCAGTCTCTGCCTCTCGCTGCTCCTGCCCAGGGGAGGCCTCTTGCTACTTCGTGACAGGGGAGGGCAGGTCTGCCTGATGCAGAAGGGCAGGGTGGGCCTTGGGGCTGGCTGCCCAAGGGGCTGACTCTGAGGGGTGTCAGAGGACAGCCTGGGGAAGGGCAGCCCTCCACAGCCAGCGTGTCGTTTGGCAGAGATAAGAAGGCTCTGAGGCACCAAGCCACCGGCCACCCCTCCCAGAACACAGTGAGTCACCGGAACAGCACTCTTCGCTATCCTGGGACCCATGTCAAACGCACCAGCTCAGAGACAGCGTCCCCTGATGGGCCGTGTCCCCAGGGAGGCTGGGCCACTCTTCCTGCTGCCCACCCCATGAGGACGATGGCGGGGGCAGGAGAGCTCAGTGGTTTTCCCCAAATGAAGTGGAAGAGGGCAGAGGTCTGTGGGGTGGGCACTGAGGCACAACACCACTGTGGTATTGACCTTGGTGGCCTGGAGAGACAGAGGAAGCAGCCAGTCCCCTGGTGGGAATCGATCGGGCGTCCTGCCGACTGCGAGGCTCCCGGGGGCAGAGTCTGTAACTGGAGAGGCCGTTGTGATTCAGCATGGCCGCAGTGCTCCCCGTGGCCAAGGAGCTGCCCGGGAGCCCAGGCCAGCCTGGGGGATGGAGTAGGAGTCAGAGGCCACGTGCAGTGTGGAGGAGGCCTGCTGAACAGAGACGCCGGAGAAAGCGGGGTGCAGGGTGGGCTGTTCCCAAAGGCCACTGACAGGTGCAGCCCTTGCCAGTGTCAGGCCCTGTGAATTCCTAACCCCCTGGACCTCACAGCGTGCCCGTGTGCAGAGGGAGGGTCTTTACAGAGATGGCGAAGTTCAAAGGAAGCCGTCAGGGTGGGCCTGCCTCCGCTCTGCGTGACAGCACGAGTCGAGATCCGGGCCCAGACCCCCACGGAGGGAGAGCCTGAGGGCACTCTGAGGAGGAGGAGGGCCAACTACCAGGCAAGGACAGAGCCCCCCAGACTCTCCGGTCAGCCAGCCCCCACCCCAGACCACTCACAGCCTTTTATCTATGAGGCCTCGGAAGGAACCAGCCCTGCCCACACCTTGGACTTCCAGCCCCCCAGCTCAGAAGAGACCACAGGCCCCACTGGCTCCACCCAGAACCCAGGAGAGCTGGGGAGGAGGAAAAGGCAAACGCTGTCCCAAGAGCAGAGATGAGCTCGCGCTACGCCACAGCCTGATGGCTGATAAATATGACTTCCATTTCTCAATGAAAATGAGGTAAATATGTACCCCTTAGGGGAAAATCTGGGAGGAAGAAAGGTAGGCAGAATAAGCTTGAATGTGGAGGACAGGATGATAGGCCACGTAGCTGGTTATGGAAGTGGACGTGGGGCCACTTGAATGCTGGAGGGAGTGTTTCTTGTGATTGTCTTGTTGTCACATGATTATTGCAGTTGTGATCAACTCCCTGGGCGTCTAGTCTCCCTGTCACCATTTCTAGACCCTGGGGAAACACCAAGACAAGCACTACCAAGAGGCACTGAGCAGGCTGATGCCCAGGGACCCTCAGGGGCGGCCCTGATCGTCCAAAGGCTGTCTGCAGGCTGATGTCACCAGGGCTGTCCGCATGTGTGAGGAGCGGGGCGGAGGCACAGGCTGCACCGGAGCAGGTTTCCGGGTCAGCCCAGTGTCCAGCACTTCCAGACGGATTAATAAAGGTGCAATCCACACATGGCCACTCTGCTCTCAGTAGTGAAGGTGGGAGAAGCTGGATGTCCATCGGCAGCTGAGCAACCAACAGACTGTGGTCGATTAGTCCACACGCTGGGCTACTGCTCTGCCTTGGAAAGGAAATTCTGGCACGTGTTACACACAGAAGAATCTTGAGCACATCATGCTCAGTAAGAGACACCCGACTCCAAGGAGAAGCACTGCGAGATCCCACTTCCCCTGGTCTCTAGAGCAGTCAGGCTCCGAGGCGGAGAGCAGAAGGGTGGCTGTTGGTGGAGCTGGGGAGAGACCGGGGTCAGGTACAATGGGGACAGAGCTGCAGTCTGCAGGATGCAAAGGTGGTGGACGGCTCAGGCCACTGCACTAAAAATGGTCTAGAAGACAACTTTTTTAGGTGTGGTGGACCACAGTGAGAAACAAGATCGAAAAGTCCACGCGCCTATGGTTCTCCATGGAGGACAATCGCCCCTCCCAGCCTCCCAGCAGCTGCAAGAAAGATGCATTGTCCCATTTTGTGGATAGGAAACTGAGGCTGAGAGGTGGAGCCAGCTGCCCAGGTTCATTTGCCAGCAGGAGACGGAGCCAGGGTTCAATTCAGGTGCTGCTGGCGCCTGGCAGGGTCTCCGAAGACCAGTGCTGCAAGAAGCGGGGTGAGCGGGTGGGTCTGTCTGCATCGCCAGGCTCTCCAGGCTCAGGGAGTTTCCATTTTGGAAAGGGTGGGGAAGGCTGGTGGCGCCAGAGCATGTGCAATGAGACCCCGAACAGAACACAGGACCTCGCTCAGAGGGACCTGGTGGTGGCACCTCGCCGCCATCCGACTAAAGCCACTGGATTGCCACCCAAGGTTTACATCCAGTATGTACGTCAGTTCACGTGCTATCTTTTAAATGTATACACCGAACTGAACGCACAGTGCCAGAACTGGGGCTGGGGTGCTGGGTGCCCCAGAGATGCTCCCGAGGCCTCTGCCCCACTCTGTGGCTGCATGGGGAGGTGGTGGCCTTCAGCTGGCTTGTCAGGGCAGCTGCCCTGGGTGGGCACTGGTGACTCCACTGGACGGATGGCAGACCACCTGGTGCCCCAAGATGTGCCACCTGTGGACGCCAACCTGCAGGCTTGGGATCTGGGTTTCCTTTAAACCCGGCTTCCTGCAACGTCTCTGAGCATTTCCTCTTCTGAGGTATGTCTGCCTGTCTCATTAAATAGCAGGTAACACGGGCGAGGGCTACTGACCTGCCCAACCCCATCAACATCGATTTCCCTTTATCTTTTAGAAAGAAGTGATGGTTTATTCCCTAGCAAGGCTGGTTGCTAGCAGCAGATCACCGGATAAATAAATGTGATTAATAAGGAATTAGATTCACATCACCTCTCAGCTGACAGGGCCCCAGCCGCACCAGCAGCACCTGCAAACCGCCGAGGCCTGGGGTCCGTGCACGACTGCAGTGCGGTGTGAGCACCCGAGGGTGTGTGCTGCCCGGGTGTGAGCACAGTGTTCCTGTGCTCATGTGTGTGCCCGTGTGCCCACAGGCAGGTCTTAGGCACACGTGTGTGTCCACCCATGTGCTCGCCTCTGTTTGCAAGCATGCACACGCCCCTGTGTACCCAGGAAAGCCCTCCACGAAGGAAGGGGAGGGACGAGAAGACGGATGTGCCCCTCCGTGCCGCTGCTGTGAGCAGGGATTGCAGTCACTGTGGGGGGCTTTGATGCCTGGGGGGCCCGGTTTCCAAAGCAGCTCTTCGGAGTCTGTGTTTGCACACTGCTTTATAATGTGAAGAATCGTTCCCTAATTCCTGTTTGGAAAGTTAATCTCATAGCTTCTCAAAGTGTGGTGAAGAGTTTTGGAAGAGGGTCAGTGGCTAATGCCTCTCTCAGTACTTGAAAACAAGCCGGAGGGAATTAGTTAAGTAAATGACGGTGCTTCTCTGCCACAAAACAATATTCATATCACAACCGAAGCAAATAGCAACCTAGAAAGACGTTCCTGAAAATGTTGGCGAGCAGCAGCCACAAAAACAGGTCGCGCAGCACTGTTCACACGTCACCTGCCCTCGCAAAGCGCCCGCCCGCCCCTCGGCAGAAACCGCCAGGGAGGTCGTGCCCCGAGGTGCAAGCGGGACGTCCCTGATTTGGACTGTGGGTCCCTTTGCTTCCTTCGCTTTCCTTGCACATATTTTCTAGAGGAACATCTATTGCTTGTACAATAATGATAAAGAGAATTAACTTTGATTTAAAAAGAAAACATGAATCCTGCCGAAGGTCTCCAGGACCTCCTGACGCCAGGGAAGGAGAATGGAGGATCGTGAGGAGAAAAGGAGGAGGAAGACAGCTGAGCGGCCCACCACTCCTGGTTCCACTCTAGGGCTCTTCCCAGGTTCTGGTGGCACTTGGGTGGCAGCAGGAGGGTCTGCCCTGAAGTGGGTCGGCGTCTCTGGGCAGGACTGGGCTCGTGCCGGTGCCCACACCTGGGAGAATCAAAACCCTCACCATTTCTCCCAGTGGACTGTAAGTCACTCCGTGGACTGTCCAGACCCCCAGTGCTTAGGGGACAGGTGAAGTCCCACCCTGGCCCCTACCCTCCGACGGTGCTGATGGGGTGGGGCTGCCAGGACGGGCGGCCTCGCTCTGCTGTCTATCACCTGTCATCATCCCCTCCCTGACTGTGGCCGCTGGTGGCTGGGTGGACAAGGCAGGAACCGGAGGAGGCTCCTTGGCGAGGTGTGGGAAGGTGGGGACAGAGGCCCCAGCAGAGCCCCACCCGGCAGCCACGGGCCAGGCGGCAGTGGGGACCCGTGTGGTCCTGTCTCTGATCCGTGTGTCCCTTCCCCTCCCACCTCCACTCCACAGAACCCCTGAGACTGTCCACACAGCCACCAGGAAACCCACAGCAACGTGGAGCTGCCTGCCTGGCTCGGCTTCAGAGAGACGTGCTCCTACCTCTGCTGCCTGACCACCCGCCGGCCGCCCTGGACAGAGCAGACGGAACGATTTGAAGGGGCTCTGGGCACCTCCAGCGGGCCCCACCGAGTGCAGGGCAGAGGCTGGCAGAGAGGCGCCCTGTCAGTGCTTCCTCTCTCCCCTGGCCCTTCCTCCTCCCACTGCCTGCATGGGCCAGAGAAGGCCGGGCTGGCTGCACGGCTCTGAGCTAAACAAGCTCCTGAAAGGGCAGGGAGTCTCCACTGGGCCATTTCTCAGATTTTAATCCCACTGAGTAAAACTAAAAGACCTTTCCATTTGCTCAGCTCCAGCGCCCCCTGCCCTGGGCAAACAGCCTCCCACCAAGTGGGGTGGGAAAACCAGCAGGGAGAGTGCAGCCCTGCTAATGGTCAGGGGCCGGCCTGCTACGGAGCCTGGGGCCAGCCCCAGGAAGGGGCCATGCAGGCAGCAACCGAAGGCCGCCCAGACTCCGCCACTGGCCACCTGCTAGGGTCAGTTCTGGTTCCAGTTCACAGAAACGTCAACATCACAGTCTGACTTCACCTCCAACAGGCGGCTCCCAGGAGGAAGCCCACAGGCCAGGCCCCTGCTCTCTGACAGGGTCACCTCACTGCCCTCCACACCAAAGGCCACGAGCAAGACACGTGGGGAAAGGGTGCAGGTGGATGGGAAGGTACGAGGGGGTGGAGCTGCCCCTTCTTGTCGCGCTCACAGTGCCAGATGCAGGGAGGCCACCCTGAGCCGCTCCGCCCACCCGTCCCCGGGCACCTCCTCCAGCCAGCTCCCTGGACACCTGGCACAGCTTTCCCTCCATGCACCCCCAGCCCGCCAGAGGGGCTGGCCTGTGTCGGGAGGAGGATGGAGGATAGGGCGCAGGGAGCCCTGGTCTGTCTGAGGCCTCGTCAGCCATGACTCTTGGACAGCCTGGGAGAGAGATTGGCCCGGGGCCTCCGAGGGAGTTTTCTTTTATGTTTATTAACCCACTTTCTCTCTTGGCATTCAGAGCAATGAGGAACATCAGCCAGGGCTATTAATAGGCCAAGGCCATCCCTGGGGGGAAGATGAGCTCAGATCTACGCACAGGCGCCAAGTGTGATAAAGGTCCCCAGGCGGTCTGAGTAAGGGTGACAGCCATCTCAGGAGCCCAGCAAGCGCCTCCGCTGAGCTGGGCTGCAGCCTCCTCCTGCAGCCCCCTTGCTTCCTGGGGCCAAGCCCTCCACTACCTGTGCCCTGGCGGGTCCTGCTGGGAAGGGAGCCTGCGGTCACGCGCATTTTCCACTCTAGGTCAGACCTGGTGGGAGCCACCAAGGAGGCGGGGGAGGGATTGGCACAATGACATGGAATATAAATGAGTCCTGTAAACAGAGACTTTAATAAAAAGGCAGTGAGGGAATTTATGGGCAACCCAAGGATAATTAAAATTATTTATCTACTTACCTCCCTTGCTGGCTGATCAGTCTATTAATTATCTATTATACACTCACTGATTTGCATTTTGGTAAGGGAATTGGGTGAGGGCAGGTGAAAATCAGAGGGGCCCAGGAACCAAGCAGTGGGGACCCCATGGACCCTCATCTCCACAGACGGGTTCCCCATGCTGACGCCCATCCGTGCATTGCCTCCCAAGCTGGGGGTAGCTCCAGGGCCCCCGAGGACCAGCCGGGACCCAGCAGAAAGCTGTGCACAAAGAGACACGCACCTGTTTGAAGAAGGGGCCGCTCCCGGGACAGGTTCCCACCGAAGGGCCTGCAGACCAGCTCGCTGGGAGGCCGGCAGGGTTTCCTCCAGGGGTTCTGACTTCACACTGCATTTTAAAAAGAAAACAAGAGAAGGAAATCATTTCCAATCTCTGAATATCTGGAATGCATCAGACACACACTGTCCTGCACTCTTGATTAAAAATATCACAGGACCGAGTGTCATGGGAACAGCATCTTTTGAACACCTCCAACGAGAAAAACGTCGGCGGGGAGAAGCTTCAATGAGGCGCCTCTGTTTACCACCACACGGCTCAGGGAATTTAAAAAAAAAAAAGTTGCTTTAAATCCTTGAGGTCCCCTTAGGGCCCCAGATTCCGGATACTGGGGTCTGGGCCCTCAGAGCGGGCTGCACCCTCTCCAGGCCTGACTGCCCCGCCCCAGCCTCTCCTCCCTCCCCAGGCCCTTTCCATTCCTGGTGCTGACCACGGCCTTGCCAGAGCAGACTTTGCCTGTCTAAGCCAGTTCAAGGTTCCCACCCACCCGCCTCCCTCCACATCTTCCCAGGTGGGCCCTCCCCTCCTGCCCTTCCTCATCCTCCCGTCAGGACAGCCCCCAGTGGCTGCCCAGATGGGGCCCTGCAGACACATGGAGAAGGGCAGACAGCCCAGGTGCTGAGGACCTCTACCCAACCTCCAGCTTCCCTCTCGGCCTCTGCCCAGGCCTAAGCCTTCTGTGGAGAGAGCATGCTCTTCCACTCCAGAGTGACACTGACCAGCCAGCTCCAGGCGGCCTCAGCTCCCACCCCTATGCCATCAGTGAGAGCCAAGGGCAGAAATGTGGATCCTGTTTCCAGAAGTTCACTGCCCCCAGGCCCATCTATTGATATCTTGGGGTCTTAGGGCATTCGATGGTGGGTTTTTCTCCACTTGGCCAGGCCGTAGTCTCCAGTGATCCAGCCCAACACAAAGCTAGGTTTTGTTGTGATGGTATTGACTGGGTTTGATATTAAGAATTGGTTCACTTCAGTGGAGATGGACTTCCATAACAGGGGGGTGGGCTTTACCCAATCAGCGAAGGCCTTAAGAGCAAGACTGACTGCCTGAGCAACGAAACTGCCTCCAGATCACAGCATCAGGTGGGTCCGAGGATCCAGCCTGCCCACCCACCCTGCAGAGGTCAGGCCTGGCAGCCCACAGTGTGTGAGCCCATTCCGTGGCTGTTCACCCCGTCTACCATGTAGCTGTGTGTCTATAAATCTCTGTATTTGTCTAGCTGTCCATCTCTCTTTCTCCTTTAGGTTCTGATAGTTGATCCAAGTGCGCCTCCTGGGTGTGTCCCAGAGTGGACTCCTGGAGTTGACCCTGTCTATCAATAGATCCACTCTCCCTCCCACTCTGCCTAGCACCCTCTTCTTGCTGGGGTGGGAGCAGAACCCCAGCAGTGGCAGTGGGCCGGGAGGGTGCGGAAGGCCCTTGCCCCGCGTGGGGACAAGAACTGCACAGTCACCAGCCTGGATGCTCCTGCTCCCCGTGAGGTCGGCGGGGCTGTGTCCAGAACACCCCAGGCCTGGTTTCCGCCCGGTCAGCACTGGGCTGCCTGCCGGCTGCGGCACGGTGGCCTGCCCCTCCCCGTTCCTGCCTGTCGCCTCTCCATTCTGATGATGTATCAATAGCTGCAAAGGACTTAGCTGGGCCCCCGAGACTGGTCGCCTTCAGAATCGATTCCCGGGGTCCTGGTGCAGGGAGGGGGCGCTTCTCTGCACTGCCCCTGCCTCGGGAATTAGGCACTGCAGGCCAGCGCCAAAGACAGGGGGCGGGAGAAAAGGGGAGGGGAGCACAGGGAAGAGCAGGCTTTTCCAAAAGGGAGCGCAAGGCGATCCTCAGTGACGCAGAGAGGGAGCCAGACCAGCCCTCCTGACAGCTTCCCCGGGCGAAGGCCCCACAGCCGCGGGCCTCGTCTGAGGACGGCTCCCAGCCCAGCAGGTTGGTGACCAGGGCTGCCGCCAGAGCAGGGGCACAAGACCGCATCCATCCAGGTCAGGACATCAGGCCTGAGCAGACCAAGGTCCCCACAGGGGCAGATGGCACTGCTGGCTTTCAGGAGGCATGTGCCTCCTGGGACAGAGACACAAGGCAGAGGCAGGCCACTGTCCACCGACCTGTCCACTCACATGAGGACTCAGCAAAGGACACCCTCAGGCTCCTCTGAGCACGCAGGACAGCCTCAGAGTCCTCTGGACTTCACACACCGCATGGCCACAACCCTGAGTCTCCCGGGCCCCAGCACCTGTGCTCTGCTGCTCTGTCTCCCGGAGAGGAGGCCCCAGCAGCGTGGGAGAGGACGGCAGGCAGCTCAGACCGAGCCCTCGCCACAGTACCTCTCAATGACGCCCATGGTGAAGCCGGGGACCTCGGCACAGAAGCCCCACCTGTAACCACGGCAGCCTCCGTGCCCAGCTCCGGCCAGCTGAGGACTCCTACCCACTCTTGAATAACTGTCTCCTTTGCTTCCAACATGGACGGCATGGGCGGCAGGGCCAGGGCAGGCTGACCCTGCCCCCAGGGGCTTGCTTAGCAGCGCTGGAGGTGGGACCGTGTGTCCTTGAACTTCCCAGGCACACAGCTGTGGCGGAGCTCTAGCAAGTCCAGGGCAGGGGGCTGCACACAGCACCCCTTCTCCTTCACCACTGCTTCCTTGGCCACTGTGCCCTGGGCCTGTTGACCTCGAATCTTCCCATCCTGGGTCCTCAGCCTTGCAGACCCCCAGGCAGGGCTATCTGGGCTCACTCTGGTGTTGGCCTATGTGGGTGTGGGGGAGTACCCTGGGACAGACAGAGGGGCTGGTGGGGCTTCCTTGCTGGGGCACGGTGCCCAGGGAGGCGCAGCTCTGCTGTCTCAACACTGGTCCAGAGCTCTGCTTCCTTCGGCAAACCCCTGGGGGCTGGGGCTGGTGCTGCACATCCCAGAAGGCTGCTTGTGGCAGCGGCAGCCCGCCTGGGGAGGGGACCTTGCTCCCAAGCTCAGGGCCCACCAGGTCACCAAGCACTCCTCAGCTCAGAGACTTCTGCCCCTCCTCCTACCTCCAGGAGTGACTTGTATCCTGATGCAAATTCAGTTGCCTTGGTATCCACGGGGGATCGTATCAAGATCCCCGCAGACACTAAAACCTGCAGACGCTGAAGTCCCAAGCATGAAATGGTGAAATATTTGCATATAATGTAACATCCTCCTGCACCCTGTAAGTCCTCACTAGATCACTCGTGATTCCTAACACGGTGTGAGTGCCGTGTGCAGTGCTGCCGTACTGGTTATTCGGGGAACGGTGCAGAGGAGGACCCGGACCTGGGCAGCACAGAGCAGATACTTTCCTGAATATTCTCAATCCACGGCTGGTTGAACGCACACAGAGGGCTCGCTGCCTTCCAGCCTCTGGGAAGACCCGCCTCCTCACCCAGGATTGCTTTCAGAGTCCTGCCAAGATGAGCCGGGGCTCACGTGGCCAGACTGCCTTGGAGGAGGTGAGGGGTCATCTTAGTTACGGCTCGTGAAGCCCCCAGGCAATGGTGTTTAAGGAGAAAGCTCAAGAGTCTGTGAATGGTTTAATTTTCTTTCCTTTTCCTATGAAGTGAAGTGGTTTTGAGTTCGCCTTCAGTTGAAGGGAAGAAAGGAGGTAAGGGAAGAGTCCCACTTCTTTGCAGATAAACAAGGAAGAAGTGCGGGGATCAGGCGAAGCCAACTCTGGTGAGATGCCATGCCCAGACTCTGACGTGTCAGCAAAGACAGGAAGACACAGGGACAAGGACACTAGTTGGTGGCAACATGGCAGGTCCCAGGGTCTTGGAGAGCCAGGGCAGAATCAGGAATGTTCTGAGACCCAACCACCCCCTGCCAGTGCACACCTGGGGGCAAGGAGACAGGGACCAAGACGTCATGGGGAATTCTCCAAAGTTGCCATAAGCACCAATGCAGAGGAGCCCTCGGTCACCACGCTGAACAAGAGCCAGCTGCAGGAGGGTCCTGTGTGCACCCTAGAGACCCAGCACAAGGCCGTCCGTGGTGTGGGCTTGCGGGCAGAGAGCAGACCAAAGAGCTGCTCAGAGCTGCTCAGGGTGTGGAGGAGGGACGGCCCGTGTGCACAAGGGGCTTGGTGCCCCTCTGTGTCTCTGTCTCTTCTTCAAGCCTCAGGCATGACAAGGAAATGTCACCACGTTGACTGAGGTAGACAGACACTGACAGCTATTCTGTTTTGCCTGGATCACCCAAAGCCCCCCTGGTGGTTTTGAGAGGAGCATGGTCAGACCACAAGCCCTGGAGTGAGGGGCCTGCCTGTCACGAGAGCCCCACAGCCACCAGTGTGATGTTCTGCGCCCTCGGTGGTACAGTGGCCTGATGGACAAACACACCATTGCATGAGTGAATCTGGAAGGAACCAGGAGGAAGCCCCCACCCAAGAGGAGGGGAAGCCATCGCATTCCCAGGGTGCACCTCCAGATCCTAGACGCTTGTGTCTCCCGGAGCCCAGGCCTCCCCAGCATCCTCCTCCCAGGACCCAGGCGTGGCCTTCTGACGCTCACCAAGGAGGACGCTGGAAAGTGCTGGGTGCAGGCGTGGCCTCTCCTCTCCTGTCGTGCCAACAGGAAGCCAGAGTTCCCACAGAGGCTGCCCCTTCCACCCCTCGCCCTCCAGGTGGGCAAGTGCCCCTGGTGGAGTCTGCGTGGCCAGCCGCTCTGTCCCAGGAGGCTGTCCCCAGCCCTGTGACCTCTGCATCCCTGTAGGGCGGCTAGGGGCAGACGGACCCCAGGAGCCCCGGGCCTGCCAAGCCAGGCACCTGCTCAGGAGAGCTGCGCCTGCTCCTGCCGGGTCCTTCCCGGCTGCGGCCCTGAGCGGCCTCGGCTGGGTAGACGTGAAGCCGGTCCTGCTTTGATCTCACGTGACTACGCTTCCAGTGTTACAGGCTAACAGAATCCGCGTGATCAAATTCCAGGTCATTACTCAAGGAAAGGGACCCCTCTGTGGCCGACAGCGGCAGTTTCAAACCAATTAAAATAAGCCTGGCGTTCCTGCAGGCTGCCACCGTGCCGCCACCCGAGGTCTCCGAGGGCCCGTCCTGCGACGAGCACGAGGCACGGATGTTAATAGAAACACTTAGCCGGCACGCGGAGGGGATTCTGGTAAATAAGGCCACAGGAAGAGGCTGAGGAGGTTCCGAGCTAACCCTGGAGGGACTTCAATAGATGCACGCGAGATTGGATTGAAAACAATTCGCACCAAGGGGTGCAGAGCGGGGAGGGGTCTTCAGGGAAGGAAAGCCATTCTGTTTCCCATTAGTTCCTCTTTGTAAGTGTCTGTGCCCCCTGCCACCAGCCCCTGAACCGGCCAGGGCCTGACAGCACCCACAGCCAGGCCAGGAGGGCCAGGGTATAATTTGCCAAGTGAAAATTGGAGGGGGCCTCGGAGGCCGAACAGACGAGGTTTGGGTGCTCTAGCCATGGAGGAACTGGAGGGGAACCCCGGGACCCAGAAGGCACACAGAGCTTTGTGAAGACCATGCTGAGCAGCTGGTCTGCACTCTGGGGTCCTGTCCAGACGGCAGAGGTTCAAGGAAACGCCAGCAGCGCCTGGTCAGTGGGTCGATGGGCCACAGCCCAGCACAAACTCCGGGGCCCCTGAGCTGCGGCCACTGCCTTGGCTCCCAGCAGCTCAGAGTTCTGGTCTGTGCGGTGCAGGCCCTCCTGTCCTGAGAAAGCAGGGAGGCTCCCACCCAAACAGCAACCTGGGAGGAGCAGCCGCCCCCAGGCCCCCGAACACCTGCTTTTGTGTATCTAGCTTTACTACTAAGACCCTGTTCCAGCCGGAATTGCCAGACATAGCAAATCGAGGCGCGGGACACACAGTTCAAATTGAAAACCTTAGATCATTGCCTTAGTAGCATTAGGGTAAGTATGTACCACATTTGGGACATACTTATACTAACAATTATGCAATGTTAATTTTAAATTCAGATTTAACAAGGCACCCCATGTTTTCTTACAGCCCTGCTCATAGCTGTCTACCCAGCCTAAAAGACACACACACACACACACACACACACACACACACCATGCACTCTCACACATACACACACACACAGTCCTCAAAGAAGAGCTGACTCTCCTCCAGGACTCCCACCCTGTTTCCCCCAAGATCATCCCACCATCATTCAGACAAAAAGGCCAGCCCTGGATGGCCACGAGTCCAAGGCCACGCGGCCAGTGGGTAGCCCGGCTGCAACTGCAGACGCAGGTCACTCCTGCTCTGAAGTCTGCCATCTTTCCACCAAACCAGACCCGATGCATCTAATTGTAGCTGTTTCTCTCCAAACTAAACGGACGTAAGGAAGTCGCTATTGATTCAGCGCCAGGTCAATGTGGCTGGCTCAGCCCCACGTGGCCCTCGGAGCAAAGCTGGCTGGGTGGGCTGGGTTCACCCGCCAGGCCGTTCACAGGAACAGCTGGCTTCCATGGCTGCGCCCCAGAGTGTCCCACCAGAAATGGAATCCTGAGCGAGTCCTGAAAGCAACATCAGAGCCAGGCAGGGGTCACCGAGAAGAGGGTTTTCCGCAGACTGTAGAAGGGCAGAGTACTCGGCCCTCCTGGGCTCTGAGACGCCTCATGGAGCGCGGGGTTGGCCAGGGGGCCTCATCCGCTTCCCTCCCTACTTAATGAGTCGCTTCCCAGGTAACCAGTGGGTGGCTTAGGTTCTCGATAGGCGGTTAGAATCGCATCTTCCAAACGCCTGTGGAAGACTCGGGATCCTTGGTGGGGACCAGGCAAATCAACCCCAGGTGGCCCTCTCTCCTGGGCTGTCCTGAGCCCCGGCTGACAAATCTCACCCTCGACGTCAAGGCTTCCCGGCTGGTTCACGAAGGTTTCCCTGGGAGCGCGAGTTAAGCTCACCACTTCGTCATTTTCAGAAATGTCTTTTTTTTTTTTAACACCCCCTCCCTTTTAAAACAATCGTCACACGGCTTGGGAAAAGCCTTCAGCACGTCGTCAGCGCCTGTCTCCTGAGCTGCTCGCCTGCTGTCTGTCGGCAAAGTTTATGAGCCTGCGGGCTCCCAGGCTGAGAGCTGTCAGCTGGAGCCCTTGCGCTGACTGTGGCTAATTCCTATCATGAGTGAAATAAAAGCATTCTGAGCCTGAAGATCTGGATACTCCAGGTGTTATTTGCTTAACCAGTGGCCAAGAAGAAACCCAGCCCAGGGGAGAAAAAAAAAAAGAGGAAGAGAAGGAGGCCAGAGTGGACGATCAAAAACTCCAACCTGAGGGCACCGCTCATCAAATGTGGAGATCCAGGGCAGGGAACTGCTGAGGGTGGAGGATCCAGCCAGCTCTACTAAACACAAACAGCCAGGTTCCCTGCGTGGCCCTGCCCCCTGCCCATAATCCTGACTCCACGCTGTTCTCCACCCTCTCTCCAGGGAGCGGTCGAGGGTCCGTCTACACCACGCACAGTGAGTTACCATTATCTGCCTGACTGGGCTCTGTGGGAAAATGGTGTACCAAGACCGCATTTTGAAATTTAGCCACAGGAGGATGGGAGGCAGGGATGGGGGCTGCAGCTGGCTCTGGGCCCTCCGGACAAGGCCCCCTGGAGGGGCAGGTTTGACTCCAGGTGGCCACCTCTCAGGGGACTGACTCTCCATCACGCTTTGCTGCTCTTCTTTCCTAACAGGAGTTTTGACATATTGGAGCAAAGAAGGAAGAAAAGTCACACGATGTCCCCCAAAGGGGACTCAGGCTCCATGATCCTCTGCAGAAGGGAAGAGGAGAGAATGGCGGGAGATGCTGAGTGTACAGAGGAGGAGATGGGTGACGGGGAGGCTCCTGCTGGTGGCCGAGAGGAGACCCTTTACAGGGAGGTCCCCACGGGCTGGCGTCAATGGCAGTGACCCAGGATGTTACCCAGGACACCACCCCAGTTCCAGTGCAAAGTTGAAGATCCACTGGCCTCCGCTGGTTGGTGATGTCCTGTCTTGCTGGACCATTTGAGTGGCTGTGGCTCCTGAGACGTGGAGAACTTTCCAGAAGGCTAAGGTGGACCTGCCTCTTGACCACTGCTCATGTGACTCTGAGGGGTGACGGGCATTCACTCCTGTGTGGCATCCCTCTGGGTGCCACCACAGGGATCCCTGGGATGAGAGCCTCCACACTGGCTGCTTGGCAGGACCCCCATCTTTCCTGACTGAAGAGCATGGATGTCCACTCCGCCTGCTTTCCTGCCTTCAGGAAGGCGCGCTCTTTAACTGACTTTGACCCGTGAGAATCGGTGTGACTTTAGTGCTGCCCAAGAGGAGCTCCTGTGCCCTCCCTCCCTTGGCAATGCTTTTCCTCACTGCCAGAAAAAGTTCTTCTTCTGATCTACCCAAAATCCTTCATGCGAGTCAAAAGTCCATCCCTATGCTTGCCCTTAGCGTTTTGGGGAACAAGGTCTTGCCCACCCTTGCTGAGCGGCCAGGAGCATCCTGGACACAGAACAGTGATCCTCAGTGTGCATCCATCCTGCCCCGGGAGCCTCACAGCGGAATTCCCCTGTTCGCAGCAGGTTTGTGGAGGCACCGCAGGTCCGAGCTGCTGCCGGCTCTTGCCATTGCTGACAGGGAAGCAGCAAAGGGGCTTCCGTCTTCCGGGGAGCCACCTACCCAGCCCAAAGGATGTGGCATGTTCTGCCGGGAGCAACTGGAGGCCCAGCTGGGAGAGCAGCCCACAGATGCAGAGGGTCCCAGGAGCCCAGGACCCAAGGCGGCAGTGCCCGAAGCCAAGGACCAGGAAATGCAGCTCAAGGGTTTGATGGATGGCCTCTGTTTGCAGATTCCAGTGGGCCGGGAACACAGGTCTGCTTAAAACAGAGGACATGCTGGAGCCAGGGTGTGTGGACGCCAAGGTCTTCTGAGGCCACGTTTGTCAGCCAGGTGGCTTGGAGCCTCCCACCTTGTGTCGTCCCCATGCGAGATGCCAACTCCTCAATGTCAGGACAAAGCCCCCGGAAAGGCAGCAGGGCAGCCAGGACCCCTGGGCCAGCGCCCCACTCTGCCTCCTCTGGACCCCACCCAGCCCTCCCTCTCCAGGCTAAGCTGGACACAAGAGCAGTTCCAAGCAGGATGCCAAACATCAGTGTCCATTTTCCCAAGGAGTGCGGGTGGGAGAGTCCTCCTCAGAACTGTGGTGTGTGAGCTCTGGAGGCCCAGAGAGAAAGGGGAAGAGCAGAGGCAGCAGGGAGCAAAGAGGGAGAGAGGCAAGGGCCGTGCTGTGCACCCGCCCAGGCAGAGAGCTCCAGTGGACAGCAGAGAATGCTCCAGGGAGGCTGGGAGCCAGGCCTCCAGGAGCCCACCTGCTCCTGCAGGAGGAGCACTCACTCCTCTGAGCCGTCTAACGTCAGATATGCCTCTACAGTCATGAAACAAGAACAAGAAGTTACACAGGAGAATGTCAGAGAGCAGGGAAAGAAGAGATGGGCATGGATGGGGAGACAGTGGGGGGCTGAGCCACAACTTGAGAACAGTGGGGAACACAGGTGCAGGGAGCAGAGAGGCACCCTGAGCAGAAGCAGAGCAAGAGCAAGAAGCAGCTCTGCAGAGCAGCCAGTGCACAGCACAGAGGGGGCGGGCTGTGCAGCCATGTATGCTGGCCAGAAGACAGGTCCAAGCCACTAAGCAAGATGGCACAGGCCATGTGTCAAGGCGAGCTTCCAACCACAGAGCCTGGCACCCAGCAAGACCTTAATAAAACTCACAGCTCTGGCTTTTCCCTTCCCCACGTAGAGCACAGCAGATTGCAGGCAGGGGATTGTAGAGCTGAGGACCTGGCTGGAGAACCCTGTTTTCCTGGGAGTGATGAGCTGTCCTACATGTCCAAGGGCAATAGCAGCAAGCAGGATGCCCAGGTTGAAGTGGAGAGGGAGACAGCCATTACCCAGCCACCTAGACGGGCATGGCTAGGCAGTGGCTAAGGACCAGGTGGCCTCTGCAGGTCTTGGAAGCTCCAGCCTTCCCGTGTCTGGGGGTGCACGTTCTGGAGGAAAAGCAGTAGGGTGGCCTCTGGGTCCCCGAGCGAGGGTGGTCTGTGATGCTCTTTGAGTTCATTGGCAGGGTTGCACCTCCCAAGGTCCCTTGCTAGAGGTCCCCCAGCTCCGGCACTGACTGTATGCACAGCCCAGTTGCACCCAGAGAAGCCTGCAGGGTTGGTGGCAATGAGTTTGGCCAACTGGCCCTGCACTTGTCACAGGCGTGAGTCAAAGTGAGAGGGCAGGGGCATCTTGCTGGGGGCGGAGGTGAGGCCTGCGTGCATGGGCTTCCCTCCACGCCGTCCTTGGTGTGTTCCCCGCAAAGCTTGTGGCCTGTCAGCCTCCCGGGGGGCGTCACGGATGACTGCTCTTCCACCTCTTTCACTGTCATTGGGATGGGAAGGCAGGCTGGTGAAAGACAAGTGGTCATGGGGCAGGAGATTCACTACTGTTTTCTGTGAGGTCAAGACTGGGACATCTCAAAGTGGCCCCTGGGCTCTGGAGGGCTCCCCTCCAGGAGCCACTTTAGCTGTTGCCGAGATGCAGACTCAGGGTGGATGCCCAAGTTCATCACCATTCTCAGCATGGTTTCCTGGAGTGGAGCCGGGAGAGCTGGTCACTGAGGACCAACCACGTTGTGGGCACTTTCCCAGCCCCAGCCCCGTATGTTGGGTATGGAGGCAGCACGGTGGCCACGGTGAGGTCCCTAACAGATGCCGGCACTCCGCTGCCCCACTCCTGGCCACCTGGATGCCCTCCCCCATCTCCTGCAGCAGGCCAGGCTTTTTGCCCTCTCCTGGGCTCGGTGCTGCCAAGATTGCAGAGGAGGTGGCGGCCCTGCTCCAGGCATGATACCCGCTTGCCGAGAGCTGGCACGAGAGGCGTGTTCTGCCCGAGGCCGGTGGTGCGTGGAGCAGTTCACCAGCGAGAGCCGGCAGCACGGGTTCATTACCATCGGATGCAAGTGGGCGATCCGAGACCAACTGTTTGGATGGCCCGCCTGCTGCAGAGCTGGAGAGGCAGGTGGAGAACCCAGGCTTTTGCATTGCCAGGCAATTTGCAAATCTTCAGGTGCCCATCTTAGGAGGGGCAGCATTGCTGCAGGGCTCCTGGGGTGGGAGGAAGCCCGCTCCCTCTAACTGAGCCCTCACACTGGGCGCTGCTGTTGCTGGGAGCTTGCCCGAGACACACAGCTGCCTCCTGCTCTGCACCCCTGTGGGTCGGCCTGGGGGTGCAACCCTCTCCCAGCCTCCCTGCAGGAGAGGGCTGAGGTGGGAGAAGGGATCACCCACCGTCCTACAGATGGCTTGGAAGGAGCCAGCACTGGGGGATCAGGTCACTGTCGCCCGGGAGAGAGCCAAAGTGCTTCCTCTGCTGCCAGAGCAATCCGCCATAGGCCCGTGGCAGCCCTGAAGCTGGCCAACATCTGGCGCATGATGGAGGGAGCAGTGCGAGCTTCCAGAGCATGTGCGCTCTGCTCCTGGGAGACCTGGGACGCCTCTGGGGCGAACTCCATTTTGAAGGGTCAGTGAGGAGACACCTCGGGCAGCAGGGCCTCCCACTGGCAGTGCTCCCTCTGATGGGAGGGCGAGGAGCTGGCCTCCCGTGTCCTTGGGGGCAGCCCCTCTGCTGGGCTGTCAGGCAGCTTATGCTGACAGGCATTTCTGTGGATGATCTGCAGGTGTCTGGCCAGCGGCCCCCAAGCCAGGCTGCCATGAAAGGACCAGCCCCAACTCGAGTGCAGAGGAGGAAGGGAGGCTTGGCATGGGCACATGGGGAGGGGAGAGCAGGGGGTGGCCTGCCAGTTTCCAGGCACCACCTGGCAGTGTGAGCCACACCTGTGGGAGGCAGGTGTTCATCTCTCACTCAGGGCTCAGCCCTGGCTTCCTCTGCCTGCGCCCACTGTCCAAGGCTCCTACCCCGAGGACTGTCCACTGCCTAGGATCCTGCACACAGATGGAAAGACGTCCTGACGGTCAGGACTCCGCATCTCCAAGGGGAAGGTGTCTGGGAGCTGCAGGGGCCTAATCCCGTGGTTAGCAATGCAGCGGCGAGAGCACCTAGGCCCTCGGGGATGATGAGGCCACCCTGCCTCTGTCCCCATTCCTGCAGCATGCCAGACCCTCAGGGGAGGGGCAGGCAGAAGAAATGAGCTAAACAAGAAATGGCCTTAGGTGAGGTGTCCCCTTGGTGTCCCCAGCCTCCAGTGAGAGGACAGAGCGATGGGTTCATTTCTGAGATTCTCTAGGTGGGTTGGCAGCCCGCCAGGGCCGACTTTCCCTGGATATGAAGCATTGATAGTTCCTGGGCTGAAGGGTGGGAGAGACTTGGGGACAAGCCAGGACACCTCTCCAAAGGAAAGCGCTCACATTGGGAGGGGCTTATCTTCAGAGCCTGGGAGGGAATCTGCCTATTCCCAAGTGTCAATTTTGTTACTGACATTGTCCTAACCAAATGGCCTCTCGACCTCAATCCTCCTTGGGGACAGGGGCTGAATGGTGACTCTCTATAGAGGCCACTCAAGAGCCACCTCTCCCCAGGACAAAACCACCTGTTTTCCCACAAATAATAAAAATAAACAAATAACCCATAAAAGCACACCAAAAATGTAAGCACTGTTGCAAGGCGCCTCCCTCGCCCCCGCCCTGCCTCGGCCTCCTCTGCCTCCTGGCTTTGAGCTCCAACCTCTGGATATTTATTGTCCGTCCCCCGCTAAATCACTCCTGGCGCAGGGCTGCTCGCTCGCCATTACAGGGAGAGGCTGAGCAGTTCCGTTTAGCTTGCAGAAGCGCGTCCTCAGAGGAGGAACCCGCCGGGAGCTGTCCGGTGCTGAACTCCAGCGTGATGGACGATTATGGACCATCTGCACTTTCAGAGGGGGATAGATTTATGAGCGGGAGAGACAGCTAGAAGAGTGTCCATCGCCATAACTCACGGCCCTCTTCAAAGATATTCTAACCAGGCATCCTCTCCGACGCCGGCAGCCGGGTGAGAGCAGCGAGAGGGAATCAATTACGTTGTTCTGTTTTTTCCCAGAGCCTTGCTGTCAGCAGGGCTGGGGGCAAGGAGGTCAGGGGGTGGGGCGGCGGGTGCAGGGACCCCCGGCCTGACCAGGTCACCTTCCCGCAGCCTTTCTTAGGGGTGCCCCTTGCACTGTGGCTCTGGGTTTCTTGCAACTGGTGTTGAGAGAAGAGGAGGTGCCAGGGTGCCCGCCCACACAGATTTACTGACCATCCAAAACCCGCAGAGGATGCAAAGATAGCCGGGGCTTCCTTGAAGCCTGCGTGGTCTGAGATTCACCCGCACAGGGAAGGGAAGAGGGTGACTTCTGATGGACGCCAGTCCAGGTCAGGGGCTGTGCTCTTGTGTCTGTGTTCCGCGGCCTTCTTCCTGCTCTGCAGGTGAGGTCAGAGGCCTGCAGAGCTGCTCTCCCCACAGCCCCTCCAGCAGCAGGATGCCTGCCACTCCTCCTATAGCACGGCCTCCCACACTCTGCCTGGCCCTAGGGTGCAGATCTGAACAGGGGGCCCTACAAGCAAGCAAGTGGCCCCTCCATCCCCACGGCACCTCGGGGATCTCCAGGCATCTGGACTCGCCTCCCCCAGCAGAGCCTGTGGCAGGATGTAATTTGAAACATGAGGGACACAAAGGCCCAGAGAAGCTGTGGTTTCCTTGAAGCCACACAGCTGACCAGCAGCCAAACAGAGCCAAGCTGGGTCTCCTAGCTCTATGTTTAGGGTCCACCTGACCTTGCTGCCTACTTCCTGAGGGCCACTCTGAGCACAGTCACCTGGACGCCAGCCCTGGGGGCCAGCCAGGGCTCCACCTCCCCCTAACTCTGGGCTCCTCTCTTCTGTCCCACCCCCTTCCATGAGCCACCACCCTGCTCAGCCAGGCAGAGAGCTCTAGAATGCAAGTCACGAAGCCAAGAAAAGTGACAACCTGAGGGTCGTCCAGCTCTGGCAGGGCCAAGGACGAGCTCTGGACTGGTCAAATACCCAATGCCGGAAATGCCCCGCTCCTGCCCACACCCCATTCTCCAGGATGTGGGTCAGCAGTAGTGACCGCTGAGCACCCTGGATCCAGCCTTCCCGGGGCGGGGTCAGGCTGCAGCTGAGGACAGCAGAAGTCCAAGGCTTCTTTCTGTGATGCGCTTATTCACTTTTTAAACAACAGTCCTCCCTGCCTCCACCTGAGAGCGCACCTGTGGCTCTTCACCAGGTGTGAGCCTTCTGTCCTCGCCCAGCCCCTGCGGCCGTCATTTCTGCCCTGGGCAGGCACGTGAAGGACAAGACCCTGCCAGCTGGGCAGTGGGGAAAGACTGTGCCTGGGAGCAGGGTCCCCCAGAGCAGGGGGCTCAGGGAGTTAGGAGGGATGGCCTGGCCTCAGGGGGCAATCACCGCAGGAAGCACAGCAAGCCCTCCGTCTGTAGTAGAGGAGGGGAGGGGACATGGCAGGGAGGAGGCCGGGGGGCGAGCTGGACCAGCCTGCTGTCTACAAAGCCTCGGCCTCTTGCCCTGCAGGAGCTGTGTCTGCTGAGGGCAGCCACTGCGCTGACCACGCCGTCCCCCTGCACAGCAGGTGGCCGCAGGGGCTGCCTCTTCCTCCAGACCTGGATGTCCACTAGGTGGTGACCCCGGCTGTGCCTGTGGCTGAGGGGCCCAGCCCCATAGCTCTTGCCACACGTGGACTTCCAGCCTTGAAAGGCTTGGTGAGCCAGGCCGCTGCGGAATGGAATTCATAATTGCATTTCATTTAATTCATTTAAGTCAAAATGGCCACTGGTGGCTGGTGGCTGGTGGCCACCATTTGGAACAGTGCATCTCTGGACTGTGGCTACTGGCCACAGACAGCCAGGAGTCTCAGACTGCCGGTCTGGGGGCTGTGGTGGTGCAGGTCTTCACGGGACCCTTGTGTTCCAGAGCTCTGACATGAGCCACGGGAGGGATGTCCCCTCTGCCACGAGACACTGGCTTCACCTGGGAACACAGCTTCACCCTGACGAATGGCCAGTTCCTGCACTTTGTGACATTGAAGAGCCATGGCCGCCCGGGGCCAGGGGCTGGGCACGGGGAGGGAAGCCCACATGAGGGACAGGCCAGCAGAAGGCAGCCTCAGCAGGTGCCCGGGAGAGGCAGAAGAGGAGCAGGAAGGAAGGGGAATCAGAGGGCTGCCCTGCAGGCAGGAAGAGGAGGGGGCTGGCGGAAGCCCCCTCCGTCCTGTCCCACCCTGCCCGGCACAGTCACAGCAGCGAGAAGGTCTCTCCAGAGAGCAGGTCCCTCGGCTCCACCTCCCCAGGACTCGCCCATCAGGACACAGGAGAATTTACGGGTCCCCATTATTTCCAGCCCGACTCTGCTCCCCACAGAAGCAGATTCCCCTCATGACGGTCGTCTCATTAACACCTGATGTCACGTGGAGCCCGTCACGGCCTTCCCAGGGCCCTCTCCCCACCTGCTCCATCGCAACCCAAGGGGGCCAGCAATCCTGACACTGGAGAGGGAGGGACAGTGGCCTTGCGGCTCGCCTACCGTGGTGATTCCTGCTGACCATGTTTCATGGTCACACCACCAACCCGAATCACCTCAGGGCCACCTTCCCTGAACCACCGCTATGTAACCTGGCGATCACTCCAAACCCCGCGTCCTCCCTCCCTCCTTGGCGTCCTCCCCTCCCTCCCCTGCATCCTCCCTGCTTCCTGAATGGGGCTTGCAGACCCTCTGGGCTCTGGAGAACAGCCTCCAGCCGTGCCCCCCAACCCACAAGGTGCTGGCCCCTCAGCACTCCTTTGGGAACAGAGAACCAGAGGACGCAGAGACCCTGCCCCCCTAGAAGGTCTCCTGCAGCCCCCCACCCCCGCTCCCTTCGTCCAGTTCTCTTTAAAGGGGCAGTGCCCCTCACCCTTTGGACGGGCATGTCAGCAGGGGCTCATTAGGAGTCCAGCCAGCTCCCTTCAAGGCCCCTCCAGAATTTCAGCCCTGACCCGTCCAAGCAGAAGACCTCACAGGTCCCAGTGGTCTCTGTTCACACCCAGAGCCAGAGCAGAACACAGCCCCGCCCCCACCCCACCTGTCCCCATTTCCAACTGGGTCATCCTGGAAACTGACCATCCCCAGAAACCCAGCGTGTCGGTGCATGGTGGACGGCGCATGCGTGTGCTCGTGACCCTGTGTGTGTGCATGCGTGAGCATGCGTGTGTGTGTCTGTGTGCACAGGACGTGTGTGCCACTCTGGGATGCACAGCCTCTTCTCCTGGCCCCAGGGACCTAATCAGGGTCCCAGGCAGTCGACCCTCGTTTAGTGAAAGTAAGGAGCTCAGGGTCTCCAGCTGGCTCTGCATCAGCGTGGGGCTTCCCCTGCTCTGGATGCTTCTGGAATTGCCCTAAGAACACCCGGGAGAGTTGCTGGGCTCTGCTGGCCTCCCCTGCATAGAGGCCAGGTCTCTGGCAGACCCCTGCTGTGCCCAGCCACAGCCCCTCCGTGGTTTCCTCCCTCAGGGACTCGCATCGTCCACGGGTCTTCAAACAGACGGGGCATGCAGGTCCCCACAAGTCCCCCTGTGCCATGTGTGGGGTTTCCAGGAGGAGAGATGGCATGACAGCTGTCCCAACCCTGTCCCCCACCTCTCCCACTCCCCCTCACTCTCATTCATTCCAAATCCGGGCATGGGGGACTCCTCCTGGGCCATGAGGCGGTGGTGGGCTCTGCCTGTGGGTCCTTCCTGGTCTGGAGGTCCCCCAGCCACTCCCTGCCCACCCTGGTCCTCTCGCTCAGCCCAGGCCAGGTCCTTCCTGACCCCTGCCACCAACATGACCCTCACTCCACGCCTTCCACTTGGCCACCTAGGGAAGGCTGGCCCTTCGCCTGCCATGACTGCTGTCCCTTGGGTCCACGCCCTGCACCCCAGCCTTTGGTGGCTTTCTCTTCCCTGCGACTGTGACCGGCCTTGTCCTCCCGCCCCCGTGCTACAGTGACAACACACAGCCCACACCCGCAGACCCAGCTCTGAGCACCTCTGAACATCCCCTGGGTGTCCACCTGGATGGCACTACAGTCCCGGACCCCAGGCTGCCCAGCTCACCCAGTGAGAAGCAAGGGCTGTGTTCAACTGCGCCCCACTCCTGCTCCCCGTCAGGCCAGCACTGGGGGCCGTGGCTGCAGGGCTGCTATCTGGGCTCTCTGCCTGGACCTGGGCCTCCCTGCCTCCACCTGGGCCTTGCTTTGCAGGTGTGACCCCCCTTCATCACCACCATACTTTCACCACTGGACCCTGGTCCCCACTGTGGCCTGGATAATCCCTCTGCCTCCCATCCCTTGCTGCCCCTTGCTTGTGCCTTTGTGTCCACACCACCCCTGTCCCCTCACTCCCACCTCACAAGCTCCTGGCAGCCCTTGCCCTCAGCGTGGGCTGCAAGGCCACCCTTCCACTGGCTCATGGACCCAGTCCAAAGCCTCTCTCCGTCCCAGAGACCTCCCGCCTCCAGCAGCCCACACATCGCTCCCTGGCTGAGACATGCCCCAATGTGTCCTGCCTCCCAAAGTGACCAGAGGACAGGCAGGTGCCACGCCTTCTTGTCCTTTAGGACACTGGTCCCAGAACTGGGCACAGCTATCTCTGCAGTGAGGCCCGTCGTGGCCGGCCAGTCGTGAACACCCTGCACTCACAGCGCTGAGAGCCCACATCTCCTCCAGGGTCTTGGGGGACATGAGGGGAGAGGGGAGCACACCACTCAGCTCACTCGGTGTCTAGTCAGAGGCTTCGCCACGGTGACCAACAGACCTGCCGGGAACGATCTCAGAGGAGGAAAGTGTATTTGGGGCTCAGAGTCTCAGGGGTCTCAGCCTGTGGACGGCTGATTCTACTGCTCTGGGTCGGAGGTGAGGCGGAGCATCACAGCGAAAGGGCGGGGAGGAGGGAAGCCACTCAGGACAGGGCCATCAGGAAGCCCAGAGACAGCTGCGCTCAGCACACGGGGACCCACCTCCAGCCACACCCTCCCATCCCACAGCTACCCAGCCAACTGCATCAATGAACCAATCAGGAGGAGGCTCTCAAAACCCAGTCAGTGCACCTCTAAACTTTCTTGCCTTCTTGCACATGAGCCTCTGGGGGTCACTCATACCTACACCCCAACACTGGGACCATGTTTCTTAATGTCCACGAAAGCAAACAGCCTGGGTGTGAGGAGACCCCCAGGGCTGGCTCCCCTAACCGCCTGGTCTCCTCGGCTGAGATCCACTGTGCGGGGTCATGGCCTCCTGCTGCCCAGGGCTGCCCTGCCTCTCTGCCCCTCCCAGGTCTCAGCAGGGACATCAGACGGTTGCAGCCCCCACGATGCTGGAAGACTGTGCCCGGCTACTCGTAGCTGGTCCCTGTCCATGGGGTCACCTGGAGGCCAGAGCAGTGCCCCCCACCCCGGCACCCTCCCATGGCCTCCCCTGCCGTCTGGGCTTGATTTCTGTCTCCAAATTAGGGACCACGCCAGGCACCGGGGCTGGCACTGGAGCCCTAGGAGGGAGGGAGCCTGTGAGGTGTGCTGCTCTTCTTCATGCTGCTGAGCGAAGCAGGGACCAGGCTGAGCACAGCAGGCAGGGAGGTGTTCTGTGATCAGTCAACACTCTGCCCGGGCTGGGAGGGCGGGATGGAGAGGGGCCCGGGTGCCGGCAAGGAGGGAGGGGCCGCCCAGCCCGAGCACCTGGGCCAGCCAGGCACGTGGGAGGGTCGGGGCAGAGGGCAAAGAGGGACCGAGTCGGAGGCAGGCGAATGATGGAGGGTCAGTGCAGGCAGAGGGGCCCTCGCCTCCCGGGGGGGACACGGCCTCTGAGACCCCGCAGGCTGCAGTGGGTGGCCTCACAACCTCAGTACAGGCTGCGCCCACCAAGAGATTGGAGATTTTTTCCTCCTGAAGTATTTTCATTAAAGAAAAGAAGTTGTTGTGCCGACCGAGCCGCCCCAGCCTCCCCGGGCATGGTGCACCGGGATAGTCTCACTCTCCTTTGTTCCAGGGACACAGGACTGTTGAATTCTCATCCTGTAAATCAATACCTGGTGTCATGCCATCTAAAGTCATTATTTTAACACCAGAAAAAAGTGGAGACTGAGCACAGCATAAAGAGAGAGAGAAGACAAGTCACCACTGAGGAGGCTGCTAGCAGAATCCCTGCTGGGGACCACCAGCCTCCACACCCAGACTCCATACCCAGCCTCCGCACCCAGCCTCCGCACCCAGCCTCCGCACCCCTCTCTCCCACTGGCTCTGCCAGACCCTGGTCCTGCTGACAGTGTCTGGAGGGGAAGCAGTTGGAGAGGAGGGAAGAGTTGGGGAGGGTTTGTCTGACATCCACAGCCCCAGGGGTTTGTCTGACAGCAAACGAGGTCTCCTGAGGACCAGCCGCCCGGATGGAGCACTGGGCCATCTTCCCCAGCTCCCCTGGCCCTCTCCTGCCCCTGTGCTCTCCTCCTCCAGGCTCCTCCCCTCAACCCCCAGCACACTCGGCCTCTATGTCCTCCACAGACTCTCCTCCACACTCTCCTCATCGCCCCTCCTGGAAACTGGGGTCTGTTTAAGTTCCTGCCTCTCCCAGGGCATGTCACCCTGGTCACCAACGGTCCCCAATGGCCAAGCCCAGCCACTCCTGCAGTCCGGCAGGAGACTACCTTCTACCGAGGGCCTTTGCAGCAGTCCTTCCCCATCACCTCCCGTATCTACCCAGAGCCCGCCTCCCCGGGGAGCTCCGGCCCTTTCCGACGACTTCCTGAATGGAAATCTTCAGCCCGACCTCTCTGTCTGGCCAAAACCCTGGGAAGATCCCCGGGTCACTCCCCTCACCTCTGATGGCTCCTGCCTCTGTTTCCCCGTCAGGCATCCAGACCACACCCGAGCCGTGCTGACCTTGCCTGCCCTCTCTTCAGCTCAGGGGCCCTGGATTGAGGGCCAAGGGCCTCGCTGTTCTCCCTGTCCCTTCAAGGTGTCCACGCCGACTCTGACATCGTGCCAGGAGTCCTGGAGTCCCATCCTCACTGGCGGATCTGTGGCAGCTGTTTGGGAACCCGCAGCCTCTTCGGTTCCCATACATGAGACCCTCACTTCTGGGGGCCCCCGAGAGACTTGCCCAGAAGGAGGCCACCCGTGCTCAGACGCGGCCTTTCCAACCTCTCGGGAGGCTCACGGACGGACCAACAGCACCCACACTGCGGGGCCCTGGTCTGTGGGATGCAGGCCAGTTCTCCAGAGCTGCGGGGCCACCACACGGGCTCCCGCATGCTCCAGCCTCCCGTCCCCCTGAGAAATGAGAGCGTGACGGACCCATGGCAAAGGGCCTGACCCAGAACCCACATGAGCTGTGCCGGGCCTGCCTCACAGCGAGCGCCTCTCTCCCTGCCCTCCCGCCCTTCCTCCAAATAGGCTGGGCTCCACTGTCCCAGCAGGCCCGGAGGGTCCCTTCCAACCTTCTAGAACATTCTCTACAGTGACTCTCACTGGTCCTCCAAGCTGGGCTCTGTGTCGGCTCCTCTCCTCCCTGGCCCACAAGGCTCTGGTCCAGTCCCTCTGCAGGGCTGTTGGGGTGACAGATGTCACCCCGCATCTGCTCCAGGGGCAGGAGGTGGAGGGGCCATGGGGCCTCTCCCTGAGTGGATGTGCAGGGCTGCCCACAGGGGGTCTTGATCCACAGATGACGGCGGCAGAGACCTCCACCTGAGACCAGGGCAAGGGTGCCCAGGACTGACCAGGGACCACTGCACATGGCCTCTTTCGCCCCGTGGGAGGGGCTGGCTGTCAACCATCTCGTCTGCATTTTCAGGTGTTGTCACCTTCCTGGGTGCCAGGCCCTGGGTGGGACCCCGCCCTCGAGGCCCCTCCCTCGATCCTCACTCCAACCCCCATCGGGACGGTCATCACCCTCACCTTATGGTGGAGGAGGCTGGGCTCTGGGAGGGCAAACCCCAGCCAGGTGTGGTCCTGGCAGGTCCGGCCCCCTGCAGTGTCCTGCCGGAGGAGCCAGGCTCCCCAGAGGCAGGTTTGCACTGATTCCCGTCCCAGGGTTCCCAGCCTCTGTGGGGAGGCCGCTGCTTTCTGCTCTGGTCCTGCCTCCTGTGCCAGGTCCCTGTGCTCAAGATACCACCGGCCTCTCCCTGCCGGCCTCTCCCTCAGACCTCAGCACGCACCTTCCCTGAGCAGCACACTCAGGTACGCCTCCTGCCCAACCGCCACCTGGAGGTGACGTGCATTGGAACCTAGATTTTTATGTTCAGCCTCCAAATTTTCCAGAAATCCCTCCTGGGTTCTCATCCTTATCCTATTCATTAATTGTTATTTTTCTATTATTTTCTTATTGAAAAGGAAACCCACTGCTTCTCACACCTGTGGAGTCTGGGGACACCTCTCCTCCCCATCAGTCTCCCCCGAGTCCAGGAGGCTCCATGCACATCCCTTCCCTTGGTTGACCCCTCTGCTCTCGTAGACCCGGTGGGGACAGCTGAGTTTCCACAGGCCCAGCAGCAGGTGGAGTCAGACCAGGCGAGGGGCTCGCAGGGATGGAGGGGAGGCCCCAGGCCGGTCCTCCCTCCTCCAAGTCTCACCCTGACTTTGCCCTTGCCCACAAAGACAGTCCCTGCCCTCAGCTCCCCGGGGAGGCCGCTCACTGACCAGGGAAGTCCACATAATGAATCACAATGGACAGCCCTCTGGAGCTCTGGGGCTTTTTCTGGTCTGACAGCCTTCAGCAGGCAATTAGAAAGGTACCATAAACAGGCAGAGCTGCTGGTATTTCAGTAGTCTGTCCCCCACGCAAGCAGGAGAGCAGTGGGGCCGCTTCCCGAGTTGGCTGGGGCTGAAACTGAGCAAAGGGCAGAGGGAGCACCATTCTCCTCTCCAGAGCCACTGTGGGTCCAGCCAACCGCACCTGCACCCTTGGGTTCCGCATTGAAATGCGAGTCTCGCTGCACACTGCGCGTGCACACAGTCCGTCCTCATGGTCCACCTCTAGAAGAATAGACTGGCAAGTGCATGCTCCTTACTGAATGTCCACATCTACCTCCTGCCTTGGCCGGCACACCGACCAGCTGCTTCCTAATAGATCTGAAGGAGCCGAGGCCCCTGCCGGTGCCCACAGTGGTGGGAAGGAGGACCAGGACGGGGTGTGTGCCACCGTCCCTGGCCCTGCGGCAGGCAGAGCTATGGTTGGAGTTGGTGGATTCTCTCGCCTTGTGCAGAACTTCAGGGTGGTGGGGGAATGGGTGGGGTCCAGGACTGGCCGTGGTCCACGTCGCTCACCCCCCAGCCCCAGCCCACTCGCTGCCGGAGAGTCCATTTATGAAGGTCCTCTCCATCTGCCTGAAGCTCACTCAACGAGTAGAATCGCACCCCCGGGGGCAGAATTCCCTCGGATACTCTTCACCGTCCTCTTTGGAATTAACATCGCTACACTGTCCCAGGTGTTTGGTGCCCACAAGGGAGAAGAGGAATGAGAGGCGCTCTGTGCTTTGGAGGAGAGTCAGCTCCGCGCAGCAGCTGCCTTCCCACCAGCCCTGGAGACAATGAAGAGCTGGCTGGAGCTCACTTCACCCCTTTCCTGTTCCCTCTCCCTGGTCCTCAGGCTATTATGCGCTTTGGCTCAGAGTCATTGTCAGAAGGAGGGGTGGTTCTGGAACATTCCAATCCAGGGCCGCCTCCCAGACGAACTGGTGGCAGAGAGGATTCCTCTGAGAACAGTGCAGGAGGTTCTTGTGCACACTGGGGCTTGCAAAACCCCTGGGGTGACCATGGCCCAGGCCTGTGTGTGCCAGCCTCCGCACCACCTGGGCCCGGTGGAGAAGCAAGCCCGCAATTTCCAGCCACCTCAGGATCTCATGCAGACCGCTAGGCTGTCACTGTCCTCGTGCCCTCTGGGAATCTGCATCTTGATCAAGTGTCCAGATGACTGCACTGCTGCTGACCTGGAGGCCGAGCTGAGAAGAGCCACCCAGGAAGGCACAGCGAGAGTTGGGGTCTGGGTGCTAGTTTGGCTCCTAGTCCTTCAGCTCGTTGGCTCTTATGGTCCCGAGGACTGAGCCCAGGGCCCTGTGGGGGCCAGAAGCACTCTACCACTGAGCTCCATTTCCTGGCCCCGGTCCTGACTCTGGTGTGACTTTGCACCAGTCACCCAAGCTTCTCCCCCTTCTTGATGGGTATTTCTTGAGTGTGTAAAAGGAGAAGACTGGATTGCGTGGGGGCCAGGTTCCCTTCCAGGTCCTGGTTCTTGGATCCCAAGCATGGGGACCTGAAACGCAGCGATAGGTGACCAACTACCAAGCAGCCCTGGGAGCAGAGCCCTGCCCAGGACCCCACTCCAGCTGCCCTGGCCTCCCTTCCCCTGCTGATGTCAGACCTCCCAGCACTCCGAATGCCGGGGCTGAGGTGGTCAGCACCTGGGCAGAGCTGGAGCGTCCCCTCAAGCCCCCCAGCTAGATGGAGCGCGGTGACTTTTTGGTGCACCTCAGTGCATCTGAGAAGTGATAATTCAGGGTGATTAGAGGCAGCTAGCACAGTTGACAAGGATGCAATCATCCCCCGCTTCATGACACAGGCCTGGCGCTCGGAAGCCCGGAGACGCGAGCGCTGGCAGTTTTGCACCGCGGCCTGACTTTATTTGATGATTGGGGGAAAATGGAAGGAAAAGAAAAGACGAGAACATCTGCAAGGAACATCTGGGCTCCGTCGCCAACCACGGAGGCAGATTCCTGCGAGTCAGCATGCTGGCGAGGGCTGGGGAGGGTGTATCTATAAACAACTGCGGTGTTTAAGTGGGAAGGAGCCCGGCACCTCCACTTCCTGTGTGAGAGGCTCTCAGAGCCGCGGAGCCCCGGGTTCAGTTCTGCATCTGAGACGAGAGGCAGCCGCACCTGCCAGTCGGGCGCTACTCACGCTGGCCTGATCACAGCCTCTGGGCCTTGGCAGTTGGTTCCCCAAAAAAGCCATTTGAAGAAAGGGCGAGATGTGTTTCTGAGCGTTTGTGGGTGTGAGCAGGGTCGCGCACAGGGAGAGGCGGCCGAGGCGTGTGCAGGCATGATACGGGAACACGGGTATGCGTGCGAGTCCACACACGTGCAGGTGTGTGGGTCCCTGGACAGGGTCCTGTGCGCGGGGAGGCAGGCGTGGGCACACGTGTGTGCAGTTGTGCAGTGTGAGATCACACGTGTGTGCGTGCACACACATGTCCCAGCGGGCTTCACCCTGCAGCCTGGGTCTGCCCTGCGGCTTCCGTTCCCCTCCCCCGGGCTGGGCACGTCAAGCCCCCGTGCGTCTCGCAGTTGTTAATGGATCTGTCACCAAGGTCTGCCTAGGAAAGCGGATCCCTGGGAGGCTGTTGCCCGGGTCCAACAATCAGAGCCGGGTGTGGATCTGGGGGGCCGGGAGCTGAGTAGGGATGGCACGGCCGTCCTACATGCCACACTACCTATGTGCATGGAGGCTCTTGTTCCCCCTCGGAAACCATCAGGACCCCCACTCTGCCTGGAGGAGCTGGGGTGCCCCTCGGCACATGCGTGGGAAGGCAGCCCTGGATGCTGCTGTTGCCCCCTCATCGACCCCTCTGGAGTCCTGGGCTCTCTGCATGAGCATCTTAATAGTCACGGGGTGGAAGGCCCACTGACCCCTGACCTGCCCCCCACCACAGCCCACTGAAGCCGATGGCTCCTGATACATCACATGGACGTGTCTCCTCCCCAGACGCGAGTGGCGTCCTAACGCAGACGACATGAAAGAGACGGAGTTCATGCAGGAGATTTCGCCTTTGGCCCCGGGGGGTCCAGGAGGGTGCCCGCGGTGGCCACCCCCCGCCTGCCGCCCAGCCTTGGAGGCGAGACCCCGCGCCTCCCGCCGCACGGCCCATGTTTGGAGCCCTGCTCGCTTGGTTTTTATTCTTGTAACGCTCATCACACTAGATTATTTATGGGGCTCTCTTTGGGAAGTTATTTTTCAGGCCTGGTGAATAAAACATCAGGCTTGTGGCCTGCCAGGGCGAGCCCGGGCCTCTGATGTCAGCCTGAGACCTCGGCTCCTTCCCCAACCTGCGCGCTTTTAAAGAATTTATTTGTATTTTGTTGGGTGTTTGTTGTTTTCCTCTCTTTTGGCTGCTGACCGGGTCCCGTCAGTCTTTCCTCTTCTGATGAAAGGGGCGAGCCGAGCCCTCGCTTACCGCTTGCAGAGGAGGCTGAGGTGCCCAGCGGGAGCCTGGAGAGCAGGGCCCGCCTGCTCAGGCCTGAGCGCACCATGGCCCCCAGGCCCAGGGCCAGCACACTCCCAGCCCAGCCAGCGGCTTCCGCCAGGTGGGAGGAAGAGCCAAAGGTGGCCCAGGGGAGCCGGGATGGGGGGGCGCCTCTGACCGCTCTGCAGGTAAGCCGGTGGATACCGTGTGGGCTCTGAAATCCAGTGAGGATAACGGAAACCGCGATCCCAATTAATTAAAACAAAGCAAATCAGGCTAACGGTGGCTTCAAGGAAAGCTTAAATAAGAAAATCCATACTTAAAGAAAACTAGGGTGAAATGATTCACTTCCCAACGGTGGCTGTCATATTTCTTAGTAATTCTAAGTGCATTTAAAATGTGGATCTCTTTATGTGACTTTTAAAGTTTTATTAAACAAAAGAAAGGGAAGAAGGAAGGAATGGGAAGCGGGAGAGGACGAGAGGGAGGAAGAAAGGAATAAAGCCAGAGAGAAAGAAACAGCAAGAGAGCAAGGCCCACTGCTAGGTTTCTACTCAGAGGCCACGAGGTCATCTGGCCACCAAGGCCTGCCCCCCCTGGCAGCATGTATACACAGTGGAATATTATTCAGTCATAAAAAAGAACACAATCCTGTCACTCGTAACATGAACTGGAGGTCATTATGCAAAGTGAAATAAGTCAGGCTCAGAAAGACAAGTTCCACACATGGAAGCTAAAAGGTTGATCTCGGAGCAGAAGAGTAGACGGCTGGTTGCCAGAGAATGGGGAGGGAGCATGGGGCAGGGAAGGCAAATGGCCAGGGGAGCAGCTGCATGGGAGAAGTACCCTCTGGTGGGGTGCAGTGCAGTGGGGTAACCAGGGTCGACGGCAATTCATGGTGTGTCTCAAGTAGCTGGTGGAGAAGATGTGGCTGTTCCTAACACAACGGAGTGATAGACGTCTGCGTTGACGGATGTGCCACGTCCCTGATCCGATCATTACACGTTGTATTCAAGTATTGAAATGTCACACTGCGCCCCCTTAATATGTGTAATTACTATGCATCAATTAAAAATAAAAAATATATTTAAAAAAAAAAGAAAGGGGGAGGCAGTGGGGAAGGCAGGGCAGAGGCTGTGCCGTATTTCAGATGGAAACTTACTGAATCAGTCCCTCTCCCTCTTTCTCGAGGCAGGGGCCTGAGACGGCCTCAGTGAACCCCAGCCAGGTGCTAGGGGTGCACCAAGTCTTGCTCTTTGCAAAGAGGCCTAGAGCCTGGTAGAACCTTCACTCTGTAAAGCCCAGATTGTGGCCACCCTTCCCAACACAGTGAAAGTTCAGTGGCTCTTTCAAAACTAGAGGAAGAAAATGTGATTGAGCTTCCCAGCAAGACTCCCAACTACACCAGAGCAGGGACCCGATTCCCTCCTCAGATCCTTCGGGATCCAGGGACACCTGGGTTTGCTGTGCATCAACCCCAAATGACAGAGTTTGCCACTGTGAGATGCAGATGGTCCCAGGAAGTGAACCAGAGATGATCTCAGACCCCACAAGGCTGGTGCCTTCCTGTCTTACAGATGAGGACGCTGAGGCCCAGAGGGGTTAAGGAACAGCCAGAACCGCTCAGGAGGGTGTGGGAGCCGGACGTGGACACAGCCTGCACTGGGAGCTGCTGCCCTGAGCAGGATCATGGCTGAACCCCGGCCTCCCCGGAGACAGCCACCTGGGTGATGGCTGGGGAGGCCAGGAAGAGCCGCTGGTTTCCTCGCGTCCATGCCAATGGCGAGCCCTCGCAGACGGCAAGCTGACTTAGAGACTACCCGAGCCCGGTGGGAGGTGCACACAGGTGGGATGGAGGGTTTGGGGACCAGGACGTCCCCACCCAGCCAGGGCGCCATGCCTTGAGTCCTGAATCTGATGACTCCCCCAGACTTCCTGGAGTCAGGCCCATATAGCAGGGCAAATACGTTTCTAAAAAACGCCCCTGATCTCAGTGTTCCCAGCCAGCTGATTCGAGTCTGCATAAATGAGAAAATGCCACAATGCCAGTGGGAGCCTCCTCAGGACCCACCCCTCCCCACAGCCCTCAGGCGACCTCTGGTGACCAGTGAAGACATGGTGGCTCAATCATGACCTGCCAGAGAGACCTCTTACCCTCTGTTCCCTCCCTACACAAGTTTCTCAATAGTTAGCCGACTCTGGGGGGCTCCCTGGCCTCACCTTCCATTTGCTCTCCATGCACCCCACCCTGCCATACCACCCCATCAAAACTCTAGTCAAGGTCACCTTGACCTCCTGATTGAAAAGCAGAGGCCACAGTCCTTGCCTTTCCTCCGACTCTACGCCCCCATCCCCACCCTCCTTCCGGAAATCGTCTTAGATTTCATGTCAGAACACTGCCAACTGCCCCACGCATGCCTGTTGGGCTGGTTCTTTGCTTCTCTAACTCTACATTTCGGAGTCCCTCAGAGGCAGATGCTGGCTGCTCTTTCTTCTTTAACTGCAGAATTCCTTGGGCAGCTGGTGTTATCCACCTGTGTTTGTGAGGAATTGGTTTATTTCCAAGTCTCTGAAAGTACGTGGGTAGAGGTCCTTGCAGGGTTCCTTCAGTAGCCTGCTGATGGCTGTAGGATCGGTAGTGATAGCCCCTGGTTCATTCCCAGCATTGGTAATTTGTGTCTTTTCCATTTTATCTTCATCACTGTTGCTACAAGCTTACCAATTTCAAGCTCTATTCAAAGAACCAGCTTTCCATTCATTGATTTTTCTTTATTGTTACTCTCACTCAAATCTCATTGATTTCTGGGGTCTTTATTGTTTCCTTTCTTCTGTTTGCTTTGAAATGATTTTGTTCCTCTTTTCATTTCTTGAGATAGAATTCTAGATGATTGATTTGATTTTTTCCTAACGTAAGCATTTAATGCTATCAATTTCCCTCTCAGCACTGCTTTGACTACATCCCACAGATCTTAATATGTGGTATTTTCATTTCCTTTCAGTTTATTTTTAAGTTTTCTTTTGAGACTTTTTCTTTGACCCATGAATTGAAAATTACATTTTAAAGAATTCCAAGCATTGAGAGATTTCCTGTCTTCTCTTTGTTGTTGACTTCTAGTTGGATCCCATGACACGAGAGAGCAAACTCTATGTGATCTTAATTCTCAGTTTTGTCAAGTTTTATTTTATGTTCCAGAAAAAGGTGTATCTTGGTGAGTTTTCTTATTTGAAAAGAGTGAGTATTCTCTTATGGGAAGTAAGAGTTCATAAAGGTCTACTGGATCTCGTTGGCTAATGGTATTGTTTGGTTCTCTTATTTCCTAGTTGATTTTCTGTCTAGTACTTTTATCAGTTTCAGAGAGAAGGATATTGAAGTCCCCGACGACAATTGCAGTTTTGTTTATTTATCCTTTTCATCAAATTTTGCCTTGTGTATTTGGAAATCCCAGTGTTTGGTGCACACACATTTGGGATTTCCGTATCTCTGTGCTGTACTGACCCTTTCATTATTATGTAAAATTTCCTCTTGTCCCTGATAATTTGCTTTACTCTAACATTCACTTTATGTGATAATATTGTCACTCCTGTTTTTCTTTAATTAATGCTTACATCTTTCCCCATCTGTTTCCTTTAACCTGCCCATATCATTATATTTGAAATAAGCTTCCCGTAGAGTACATTATAATTAGGTCACTTTTTAAAATAAATCAATTCTGCCAATCCATCTCCTAAAAATTCCCATTGTTTTCAACATTATAAAAATAGTAGATGCTCAGCTCGATCTTCTGAAACTTAAGTGCTCCATTTTCCTTCTCAAACTCGCCATTGTGTAGCTAAAATTGGACTTCGGCGAAGTGCGGTTTCTCCCGCCTGCGCTGGCCGCCCACGGCCCACCCCAAGCTGACACTCCGTAGCTGCAACCGCCATCTGTCGGGACCCTCCGCTCCAACAACTCTGAGGAACTGATTCAGTAAAATCCTCGTCTGAACCCACGGCGACTCTGCCTCTGCCGCCATCTCTCTCCGCCTCGCTCTTTGCCCCGCACCCTGGACCCTGCAGCCACTCTCACCTCTCCTTAGCCTCTTTGTGACCCACTCACACGCCACTGTGTGCAGCGCGGTATGTGATTTGTGTGTTCAGATATTAGAAGTTGAGATTGGAACAAAAGAATTGTCTGCCCCGCTCGTGACTCCAGGTGACCCGTAAGTGTTCCGTGAGGAAGTGGGGTTGCCTATGAACGAAATGTCACTCAATAAATCCCGACATTGTGGAAAGACACAAAATGTGTCACGTCTGCTAATGACCCAGCATGTGCACCACACCCCTGTGCCGTTCAGTCCCCTGTTACTGGCACCCGGGTTGTTTCTAAGTGTTTGCCATCGGGAGCGTGCGACTTGGAACACTTGCAAGCGTGTTTTCTGTGGTGAGACACAGGCCAGCGTTTCTCCTGGGTATGTGCTGGGAGTGGGGTTGCTGGCCACAGGGCCTGTGAGGGTTTAGATTTAGGAGATGGTCCCATCTACCTTCCACAGGGGATGGACCAACTTGTGCTGCCCTGCAGTGAAGAAGCCCAGCGGTCCTCACCCCGAGGGAAGGGCGGAGATTGAGGATAGTCAGACAGGAGGCCAACAGGGAGGGGGAAAGGCACTGGGGACATTAAACCCATAAAGCTACACCAACACCCCCACCTCTGCTCGCTGGGGCCCGTTCTCCTCCAGACCGAAATTCCAGAACAGCCATGAATCTCGAAGTGAGTGCAGACAGCCGAGGCTCACAGGCGGTCCAGCTTGCACGTCCTTTCCAGACTAAGTAGAGCCAAAGGGAAAACACCCAGAGAGAGCTAGGGTGTGGGTGCATTTTGCATATTATCTAGATAATGTCAACCTCGAGATTCTGAAAGGAACCAGGCCCCTGAGACCCCAGTGCCTCACGATGACGAGAACGGAGCTCACCAGGCCGCATCACCCCACGCACTTCCCATGTTCTCTATTCACTATGCTTCCTTTAAAAGAAGAGCCCGGGGCCCCAGAGGAGCAGCTCACTTGAGATGCCTGCATTGGGTCCCCTCCAGTGCTGTCTCATGCTTTACTGAAATCCTTGCTTCTGCTTCTTTCTAATTCGGCAGTGTGTGTCTGCAGAGGCTGAGTGGAGGTCACCTTCTCCTTCTGGGGGACCCCCTCCAGCCCCTATCTGATAATAATCCTTCTGACATTTCGATTTGTCATGTTTTAAAATTTTTGTTAATCAAATGGAAGGTAAATGCCACTTGATAAGGTCTTAATGAGAATTTATCAGCTTGTTAATGATGTTGAACATCTCTTTTTGTATTTATTGGTCATATATTTTCTTTTATATGAAATTCCTGTCTTCTGTCTCTTCTCTATTGGGGTATTTGTACTTTCTTCCTGATCTGTGGGGATTTGTTAAATGTTCTTGACACTAATCACCTAAAAACATTGCTAATACTTTTTTCCCCCAAACTTATCTTTTTGCTTTTGAAAGATTTTTCACTTCTTATATGCCTCTCAATATATTGATTTTTTAAAGCTCTTAATTTCTGCTTAATTTTAATGTACTCGAATCTATCGATTTTTAAATACTCACTTTTCATGGCTTAAGACCTTTGCCTCTCTATTTTCCTCTAACAGACTTTGGACATTCAACTCCATCCACTTAAGTGAATTTTCAAAAAGTGGTGTGAGGTAGGGATCCAACATCACACCTTTTATATACGGACCTATGCTGCTCCTCCCAGGGGACTTCATTAAACAACCCCTCCTGTCAGGGAGCTGAAATACTGCCTCAGCTCTAACCCAAAGTTCCATACACACGGGGAGCTGCTTCTGGGCACGTGTGGCTTGGTCACCTGGTCGATCCCGTGGCAACACTACGTGATCTTGAACACAACACAATAATGAAGTCAGAATGCAAACACTTTTCTCTTTAGAAGGGTTCTGGCTGTTTCTGGTCCCTTCATCTTCTGTATAATAACTTTGCCAAGTTCCATGAAAAACTCCACTCAGATACTGACCAGACTCACCTTGGCTATAGTCATTTCAGATCAATACGGAGAAAATGACATTTTAATATCACAGAATCTCCTAATTCATTTATTAGAGATCCTCTGCTTACAATTTACAATTTTTTTCTGCGTAGATCTTCAACATTTTTAAATGACTTTGTTCTTGTTCGACGTTTTCTGATATTACCCAAATGATACCCTTTCTTCAATCATATCTTCTAGTCCTTACGCCAGGTACACAGAATACACCTGACTTTTGTATATTAACCTTATCTCAACCAACTTGATAAACTCTTCAGTTTCTAAAGGATTTTCTGTAGATTTCAGGGGTTTCTAGGTACATGACCGTCTGCGAAAGTGACACGATTTCCTTCTTTCCAATCCTCATGTGAGTAGTTTCTTTCTTTCTTTTTTTTGTTGCGCTGTGTAGGAGAAAGTGTAATGGGAGATTCGACTCCATCTCCTCATCTGAATGACAATTTGGCTGCAATAAAATCCCACGTTCTACGTCACTTTTCTTCGGTGCTTTGGAAATGCCCTCCATTGTCTTTCTATGCCTGGTGTCGCTGCTGAAGACCCTGGAGTCCACCTGATCCTGTTCTCTGTGGCTGTCCTTCTTTTCCTTGACGGACTCTTTCAGAACTGATCTTAGTTATTCTTCAATGTCACTATCTGGGAGTGGGTCCCATCCCCACCCTGTCTCTGGAAAACTTCATTTCTTTTTTTTAAATCCCAGAGATCTTACCTCCACATTTCCTCCCAGCGGGCCCTCTTGGGAGTTTTATGTCCTCCTTGCTGGGTTTCTATGCCCAGATGTTGGCACTTCAGCCTCTTTCCACTTACGCTCCAGCTTCCCCCTGATACGCTCTGCTCTCTGTGTCCCCTCTCTGGTCCAGGCAGAGAGCTCCGGTCTGACTCCTCCACTTCACCAATTCATTCCTCAGCTGTATTGATGCCCTGCATTTTCAAATTTTCAGCATTTGTCTCAATATCTAATATCCCAGCCTCGCTCGCTGTGCTTCCCGCTCCTGTGTCCTGCTGCTCACGGTGTCCCTGCCTTGTTTACTCTTTGCTGAGCGGGCTGCAGAACTCCCTCTCTCTGTTCTAGTGTTTCTTCCTCTAACGGGCTCTGGGATCTGCAGCCCAGTTTTTGGCCTCTTTTTTTCTTCCTGTAAACACTTGTCCTTCTCGAGTCTTCTCTGGCCTGTGGGCTCCCTTCCCTCTGCTGGACGCGAGCCGCTCTGCCCTGCAGTGTGTCTGCAGGAGGCCAGCCCAGGCGTCCAGGTGAGCTCGAAGGGGGCAGATGCCCCCCAGAAAACCATACCCAACACCCCTCATTCCTCTGACTCCCTCCTCAGGTGGAGCTTCCCCTACCCCTCCAGAGAAAAGCTGGCTCGCGGACCCCCGCGCCCCGCCGTGTGCAGGGTGCAGCCTCTGGCCCTGCAGGCTGAGGCTGGTGCAGGTTCAGTGCTGCCCCGGGGCTGGACGCTGGCTCGGAGCTCTGCACCCTGCACGGTCACAGCATGGGATGTGGCCGCAGGCGTGAGACAAGGTGCAGGGGTGGGCAGGTGCTGTCCCCAGGCAGTGGCCGCGGAAATGGACGCCCAACACCCTCATGCTCCTTTCCCAGCTGCACCTCACCATCCCGTGCCCCGGCCACGCCGCAGCCATGCGCGCAGACGGGAAGCTCCTCCACCCTCTCCCCCACTGCTGTCTCTCTGTTGTTCCCCAGGGGGGTGACTTCAGAGCAGGTCACCAGAGACAACCCAGATATTCAAATGGGACATGTCCAGAGCAGCTGCCTCCATGGCCCGGGCCCTGCATCTGGAGAACTGCCCCTCCCGGCACCTGGTTAGTGGCCTCCCCACCAAACGTCAGCTCACACCCCCACCTCCGCCATTTCAGCAGCACAAAGCCAGGGGCTCTGTCCCCACCCCTGGCTCCACGGGCACACAGCCCTGCAGTCACCTCCCCTCCTGCCCTGCCAACAGCCCGTCCCCTGTGGACTCCCTCCCGACTCTAGCAGGCGCTCCCCGCCTGGCCTCTACGTACCCCTTGGCGCCATGGGCTGCCCAGTGCTCTGCGTCCACCATGCACCTCTCCTCTCGGTCCACGCAGCTGCTGGCCTTTCTTGCTTTAGGGTCCCTTAACTTGCTAAGCACTGCCTTCTTGGGGCCATTGCGGTTGCTGCTTTCTCTGCCGGTCACCCTCCTTCCCCTACTTGACCCAACTCCTACCCACCTGTGATGGCCCCACTGAAACTGCCCTTCTCAGAGAAACCTCCTCCCTGGACCCACCCCCAGGCAGATCCTGGTAACACCCCAGCGCACCCTGCACTCCCCCCGACCTGTTCACCACCGTCTGGGGCTCTTCTCTGCGTGGCCGCTGCCTGACGTCCACCCCCGATCCAGCTCTGCTGCAGACGAGGCTGCTGCTCATCCCTCCCCTCCCCTGCTCCAGGGCCAGCTGCCGCAGAGGCTCAGTGAGGGCAGAGACTGTTCTGCAAACCGGCGCAGGAGCGAGAGCCTCAGTGCGACCTCCACAGGGCCTCCTGCCCAGGGCAGGAAGGTCCACGATGACCGGGGGCGAGGGGTCCCACGTTTGCCCTGCTGCCGCTGTGCCAGGCTACGAGCATTGCCGCTGGACCCTGGTGGCCACCCCTGCCCCGTCTGCACACAGGGACCCACACTCTGTCCTTGGCCTCCAGCCTCCAGCCGGTCAGCCAATGGCCGCTGGGCTCAGAGAGCAGGACACAGGCCGGGGTGTCCTGCCGCTCCGCACACCGCCCACAAGGGTCTCCGCCTGGCTCCAGCTCCCCACAGCCCTGCCCAGGGCTGGTGGCCACTCTGTGCCCCTCCGTCTGCCTGTCTTTGGGGGCAACAGCCGCTGTCTTTCCCCCCACCCCATGTGTATGAGCCTCCACAGCAAACACCCCCCTGAGGCTCCTGGACAGTCCCCCTCCTCCTGGGGAAGCCTGGCGCCTCCCATGACTCAAGGTAGCGTTTTAGATTAAAAGGCAGTTTTGTTTCACGGAACGGGTCTACCTGACAGGGTGACCAAAGCGTCCTGCTCTGTCCGGGATGACCCCATCAGAGAAGTGGAAGAGCACCTGTGAGACCTGGTCCGTGCTGGGCACATCCCACTGTGATGGGCAGGCAGGTGGTGGTCCCCACCCGCCATGCCTCTGTCCCTGGGAAGCAGGAGGGACCAGGCGCTCACGCCTGGGTGTGCTCACCTGGCGGTGGCCTGCAGGGAGAGAGCCCTGTCCCATGGGGGCCTCCGGCCAAGGCTGTGTCCAGACGGGGCTCAGGTGGAGTGGACAAGCCCAGAGTGAGCTGGCGTCAGGGCAAGGAGGAGGAAGTCTGTAGGCCCTGAGTGTCTGCAGGCCACGGCGCCTCTGGCCCTGCTGTCCCTCTCAGCATGTTCTCTAGTAACCTCTAATCCTCTGTCCGCCTCTGAGCTGGACATTCTAGGTCCTTGAAGAGGCAGCTGTCCTATGTGTCTGGCTTCTTTAGCTCAGCACATGTCCTCAAGGGTCACCCCGGTCATGGCAGGGTCTGAATTTCCCTCCCTTTCATGCCGAGTTACATGCATGTGGGTCCCACCCCATGTGTCCCCTCCTCTGTCGATGACCTCGGGCTGCTTCTGACTTCCGGCTGTCGCTGTCGAGAGTCACAAGCTATGAAGGTCGTACCCAGTGTCTGATTTGGTCCTGGTCTCGGTCCTTCTGGGTGAGCAGCTGGAATGGAGTGGCCGGGTCACAGGACCATTCTGTGTCCTGCTGTTGTAGGAAAGTGGCCGCTTCATCCGACGTCCCCACCCCAGGGGGAGGTCCCCTTTCTCTCTGTCCTGGCTGCTTCGCTGTCCCTCCTGGAGGTGCTCGTGGACCCTCGCTGTGGCTCTGCTGTCCATCTCCTCGGTGACAGTGACTGCGGTGTCCTTTCCTGTGCCTGGGGGTCATTTGTGAACCTTCCTTGGAGGAGAGTCTGTTTCGGGCCGTTTCTAAAACTGAGCTTTCTGTTGTTGAGTCACGGAGTTTTCCCGCGTCCTGAGCACTGAGCCCAAGGAGGACCCGCAAGTGCCTCCTCCCACTCGGGGTCACCTCTCCACTTCCCAGCAGCCCTCTGATGCACGGAAGCAGGAAGTTCTGATGAAAGCCGACTCACTCGTTGCTCCCTTGCTGCCCGCCAGCCCCTCTCTTTCAAGACTCCTGGCAGGATTTTTCCTCAAGTGTCTTTGGGGGACCCTGGGGCCCTGCAGGAATCAGGATAAGTGGGCAGGCCACAGGCCTGTGAACACTGGCCTCCCAAAGGGGCCTCCCTGCATCCTGAGGAGTGACCCCAGGGCCCCTGGCATGTGCCCGGCCTCTGCTCCGTCCTGACCGTTCCTCGAGGGAGCAGCCTCCACATCCCTCCCGCTCGCTGGCATCCAATCACATCCCTAGGGGCCCCTCCAGCATCACTCTGAAAAGGCCCCTTGGGTTTGCTGGGTGGTCCGCATCCCTGGGGTTCCCTTACGTCGCCGTGAGTGACGAAGCATAAAGAGTGGTGTGCGGGGAGGCACAAGGCCGTGGGGAGCCGAGCCGAGCCCAGGACCCTGCTGGCCACCTGGGGACCATCCAGAGAGTGTTCGGGTCAAAGTGGGACTAAGCCTGGGGGCTCTGCAGCCCCATGGAGCTGCACCTGGGAATAGACCCTGCCACACACGGGGACCACGTGGGTTCTAGCCATCGAGGGTGAAGCCCTGCACCAATGGCCGGGGGCACACAGGGAGGCCAGCTTATCGCCCACCCCCGAGGGTCTGTGAGCATCCGCAGGGGACAGGAGAGTCGGATCAGGCAGGGACTGTTTTGGGGACATCATACCACACAGGAGGACTTTATCCATAGATGACAGAGCCACAAGTTCCCATTGGCCTGGACACCCCGGGGAGCCTGCGGCTGCTGGACCCAGCCTCCGTGGCTACTGGAATTCCGCCTCAGGAAGGCTGCTTGTAAGGATCTGTTTGACCCCCGCCAGCCCCACTCTGCCTGCGCCCTCCTCCTCCTTCTCCTCCTCCTCCTCCCCTTCCTCCCCCTCCTCCTCCTCCTCCTTCTCCTCCTCCTTCTCCTCCTCCTCCTCCTCCTGTCCTCCTGGCTAGCCCCGGGGATGAGCTTAGTTTGCTTAAACAAAAAGACTTATCAACTGATCTTCGCTTACAGAACTTCTGGGAGAATCAAAGAGCCAAGCTTAGATGTCACTGACTAGAAAGCAATCCGCTGAGAGGAATCCCACCCTGTGGGGCAGGGGTGGGCAGCGCCCTCCACCAAGCCCGCCAGGAGCCAGGCAGGCCGTGAACACGCTCTCCAGGAAACCCGCCCAGCCCCGGGTCTCCGCTGGGTGCAGCTGCACATCACTCAGCCGGCTGAGGGTGGAGATGGAGCGGGCAGCCTCTGGGGCGGGAGGAGCCCCCGCCCCCCACCTCCCTGCTGGCGAGCCTCCAGGATCCTGTCTGACAGGCCAGGTGTGGGTCGGCTATCCACAGCATCCACCGCTGGCCCTGCCTGCTTGACCACTGAACCACACGGCCCTCACACCCCTCCAGGTGACTTTTTCTCTCACCAACACATTCTTGTGTTTGTTCTTAACAGACCTTTTTTTTTCACCCCTAGGGACGAACGCAGACTTGCATGTGCTAGGCAAGCCCTCTGTCACTGAGCTCCACCCCCTTTTTATTTTATTCTGAGACAGGGTCTTGTTAAATTGCTGAGGCTGGCCTCAAGCTTGCAATCCTCCTGCCTCAGCCTCCTGAGGAGTTGGGATGACAGCCATGCACTCCCACACCTGGCTCAGACTTAATTTTTAAAAAGAGGGGTTTTAGGTTCACCATAGTTTATCAACACAGGCACATCCTGGTCACCCTGCACCATGGTCTTCACAAGGGTCCACTTTTGGTTGGACATTCCATGGGTTTGGGCAGACGTACAGTGACGTGGGTCCACCACTGTGGTATAATGCACAGTGGTGTCAGTGTCCCCAACGTCCCCATGCACCACCTCCGACGGCCCCTGGAAAGGTCCAACCCCGTCTCCATGTGTTGCTCTCGGTGCCTTTGGAGTCCCGTGGTGCAAACCTAACTCACAAAGTCTTGGGGTGGACACGCTCCCACTCTGGAATGAGAGTGAGAGCAACCCAGGGTGACAGGAGGGGACAGAGGGAAGGCAGCCAGGCCCTCAGCAAGTGTTGGGCAGGCATGCTCCCCGCTTACCGGCTCTAGCATGTGGGGGTGTCCCCCACGCTCCCCCAGGTGGGCAGAAGTCAGCGTGGGGGCCCAGCCCCACCCCCGCTGCAGGGCTGATTTCTTCATTATTAATCGTGAGTGTGATTATTTTTAGTTCCAAAAGACTGGAAGACGTTTCTCATGCTCTGCATTTTGCAAGGTATCCTTGATCCCTCAAAAGTAAGAGTGCAGGATATAATTAGCTCATTTCACAGAGGACTGCTCCCGGGTTGTGGTCACCTAACGGCTGGCTCCCTCTTGCTGATGGATTGTGAACGGATGTTACTGCTGATAGACCACCCCTCTAACGAGGGCTCTTCCAGTGCCCCCGGTGAGGCCCTTCTGACTCAGGATCCCACTCTCGCATGGCTTGGAACAGCCTGGGGATTAGCCTCAGCGAGTTCAGCTGGGGGCCTGCAGAGGCGGGACAGCCAGCACATGCAGGTCCAAGGAGGACATGCTGGGGGGCTGGGCCGAGAGGACGCCAGTGTTTGCCCCTGAACGCCCTGATCCTGATCCTGCCGCCCGAGGCACAGCTGCTCCTGGACCCTGAGTCTGCCCCGTGATGGGAGACCCCACGTCTGCCCAGTGGTGGGAGACCCCGCGAGCTGTGTGTCTTACAAAGGACGCCTCCTGTAAGCACCCAGCAATCCCCAGCACTCCAGCAGCCACCCAGAGGTAGTGGCCAGGGCAGCTTCCCTCCCCCACAACCCTGCCATGGCCTGAGGGAGGACTGAGCTCCAGAAGCTTCCGCAGACGGGTTTGTCTTTCTGGCCACCATGGGCTGGATGCATCCCTCAACCCGTCATCTGACCCTCTCAACAGCCTCATTCCTGGGGTGAGGAAACCGAGATCCAATGGGGTAGGTGTATTTAAATCAAGTTCAGCTCCTGATGAGGATCCCCAAAGGTGCGGGGAGAGAGGGGCAGAAGGCTTGGCTACCGACCGGCACCACACCGGCTGCGAGCAAGCAAATGAGCACACAGGTGCCATCTGATTTGAACTTCAGACAGAAAGCAAGTGATTCTTGGTACAAGTAGACCCCGTCCATCCTCAGTGCCAGTCTAACTGAGGTCCTGCCTCTTATCTGGCAATCTACTCTCCGCATCCCCCCAAAACACAGAGATCATAGTTTTTTGAGGGAGAGGAGCTGAACCTAAAGGTCCGGACAGTGCCTGACCCATCCTGTGCCATGGCTGGTGTCCATGTGGGGCAGGCTGAAGACATCAGCACCTGCCCACAGATGCCGCTTGGCAGAGAAGAAACACTAGTCTCCCCACAAGCCAGGCCGGCGGACAGACGGGCTCAGGAAGGCCAGCCCCGCCAGGCCATCCCTGCAGCTGGCACTCCCGGTCACTTCCATTCCTTCATTTGGTAAATTTATTGTATTTTTAAAAGATTTTAATTGTCGACGGACACAATTCCTTTATTTTATTTATTTTTCTTTAGGTGGTGCTGAGGACGGAACCCAGAGCCTCACACATGCCAGGCCAAGTGCTCCGCCACTGAGCCACAGCCCAGCCGATTTCTTGATTTCTTTTTCAAGTGGCGCCCAGTGTCCTGTGACTCCTGGGCATCCAGGGCAACCGTTCCAGCAGGCAGCGCAGTCTGAGGATGCTCACGTCCCTTCCACAACACGGCGAGGTGTTTACCGTAATCTCCGCCCCTCCTCCTGCGTCCTCCGGACCATCTCTGGGTCACCTCGACACCCAGCAGGCGGCACACGTGGTGTGAGCAGTCGTGGTTCCCCGTCTGGTGAATGGTGGAAGAAGAATCCGCGTGTTTACGCAGACACTTTCTGTTCTTGATTACTTCTGATCCGAGGTTGGTTGGTCCGTGGACGGGGAACCTGTGGATACGGAGGGCCAGCTGCCCTCGAGGGTCCTGGAGAACCGTGCCCACGTTAGTAACAATACAAGAGCAAACACGGCGCAGCTTGGAAGCCAAGAGGGTGGCGGTCAGCGCTGGCCAGCAGGGAGCCCTGTGCCCTCTGTGCACAGCAGGGCTGGCCCGGGGCTCCCACCAGCCGGCTCGGCAAAGGTGCCCACGCAGGGCAGGGATGCAAACAGCAGTCTCACAGCTACAGCCTCCTGGAGCTGAAATCCACGCATCCAGCTTCAGGGACCAGGAAGCTGGACACGCTCTCACCAGCACCAGCGGAGGGAGCCCTGGCCTGCACCCAAAACCCCTATTACAAAATCAAACCATTAAAAAAGCAGCACGAAGAAGCCAGATTCCCCTCCGCCATCTGTTAATTTATGGGGTTACTGGTGTCAGCGGTTTAGGAGAGATTTGATCATCTCACGACCCGGCTCAGAGCTGCGCTGGAGAAGCTCCGAAATGTCATCACAAATTCTAATTGAGAAAAATCGCCCTGGATCAAATCCCCTGGCTTTTTTTTTTTTTCCCCCCAAAGAAAGATTAAATCACATTGGGGGAGTGGCCATGTGAGTTTTGATCCGTTGTGATGAAGTGGAGGTTGTGGACTCCTGTGTGTGTTGTATATTGTGAGTGGTTCTTGGGAGCGAGCCGTCTGTTCAGGTATTTTCCATGCAACGCTGGGCTTTGCTCAGGAAGGAGATGGACTTTGGCCACAGAAGCAACCTCCTCAGACAAAGGAAAGGAACCTTCCGGGTCAGGGTCCTCCTTCCTTCCCTTTTGTCCCTGTCTCTGAGACGCCTGTACCCACCCAGGGCAGCTTGCCACAGCCCCGACTCCCCTAAGCAAAGGCTTTCTCTCTGCCCAGGGACCCACCTGCCAATAGGGTCTCGCCATCAGGGCCAATCCACAGGGGTGCCCACCCACCCAGCCAGCGAGGAGCTCCACGTGGCCGACACACCTTGCTCCCCCAGCTCCCCTGTGCAGATGTCAGAGCCGAGACAATGTCAAGTGCTCCAGGCTGAGGGACGCACCAGGACTCCCACACCTCTCCAGACGCCTGGCCCACCACGCCCACCCCTGAGCCACATGGCTCCAGGGCTTCTAAGAGGGACCCTTGTGCCCGGGCCATCCCTCCTGTTCCTCAGGCTGCCTCTCCTTTCATGTTGTGCTGGACTAGCAGCACCCCACAGCTCCCTTCCTGGCCTCCTCTTGGAGCCCCGGCTGTGCGCCCAGGCCGGGAGCCGTGTGCTCACCGATCTTGGGAAGCCAGGGCAGTGGAGGTGTGGCTGGGTCTCGCCATTTGGTCTTGATTTAGTCATTTCTATACAGCTCGCCAGGCACATGCAGATATCTGTTTCTTTATTTATTCATAAAAACTTCAATAAAAATGTTATAAAAACGTCTTATTTGGGTAGTTGCCATTTCCATTTTAACATGCGAGCAGTGTCAGCCCTCCTCCGAGATTCTCCGGGGCTCTCCGTAAACAATGAAGCTGTGTTGGACCACGTTCCTGCCGCCTGCATGTTCACTCAGCCTTCGAGGCCCGGAGGCCGCAGGTAATGCGACTCTGCTTCCAGAGAATCCGCTTCCCCCGTCCACACGGGGTCACCCTCCGTGGGCCAGGCACACACAGCGGTATTCCAGCCCCAGGTGCACCCTAGAAACTTCCTCTGTTCTCAGATATCCTCTCACCCTCAGGAAGATGAACGGCTCACCCTGGGTTTCTCTAAAGCCAAAATTGTCAGCTCATCACCAATTAAGAGGAGGCCCTGCGGGACTTGGCCGAGATCCTCACCCAGATCTGACGGGACAGCAGGAAGGCCAAGAGCAGGTCTCTGAGCCAAAGAGGTGCAGGGCTCTGAAGCCCAGGCAGAGACGGCAGCCAGGGACGGGACCAGGAGGGCTGGCGTGGGTCGCCACCCACACTGGGTGAGCCGGGCTCGGGGTGCTGCCAGGCCGTGGCTGAGTTCGAGGTGGCGGGGCTGGCTGGAGCGCACCCTGGGTGGGGAGCCCGTCCCGTCCTGCGTGTGGTGGTAGCCGGTGGCCTCTTACAGGCTTGGAAGACCTGGCCCTGTGCAACCACACCCTGAGACTGACTGCGACTGGCATGGGCAGAGGCTCTGTGACCTGCCACCGCCCTCAGGCTGGGACCTTGCCAAGGCTAGGGGACAGGGGTCTGTGGGACCCTCTCACCAGGTCAGCTCAGAAGAGGCACGGTCAGCCAGTGTGGAAGCCCAGGGAACCCCCAGGAGCATCCTGACTCTGCGAGACTGCACAGGCAGGGGCCCACTCCCCACTCTGCACCCCAAAGTGGTGGAGCCGTCTCAGCCTCACCTAGGACCCTCCAGGATGGAAGCACAAGGGGCGCCAGGGTCACTCACAAGCCAGTGTCTTCCCAGTGGCAGAAAACCAAGCCTGGAGGGTGGAGGCTCAGGGGGCCTCTGAGAAGGCCCTGGTTTCTGCAGCCCTGTGAGGACAACCTGCAGGAGGAGGTCCTCCCTGCAGGGAGGAGTCACACGGTGACATTCGGGTGGGCCTGCAGAAGAACTGAGGGCCTTGCTAAGGGGCAAGTGGGCAGTGAGGGGAGACCCTCCCTCTGCAGCGTCTGTGGGCAGGACGGGGACTCCTGCGTGACTCGGGAAGATGCTTTTCTATCTGCAAATGGGGCCAAGGTGGCCTCATCTCAGCCTGGCTTTAATGGCTCTCCAAATGCCACTGGGCTGAAAGGGTCCCAGCTCAGCTCAGGCTCTTCTGTCCACTCACTTTCCCAGCCCTTTCTGGAAGTCCCTGGGTGTCTCAAACTCAACCCGCCTGGCGCAAGACCTGCTTCCCCTTCCGTCCCTCTGCCTCCCTCCGTGTCTCTGCAGACAGCGCCCCCTCAGCCAGCGGCTCAATCCAAGATCTGGCGGTCTCCAATCTCTGTGTCCCTTGCTGCAAGCATCCGGACCACCAGCAGGGCGTCAGGGTCCCCGAGGCCTTCAGAGCCCCTGGACTGGAGCCTCCCCTCCTCTCCACCTGGCAGGCTGGGTCCCATTAGAACATGCGTTGGCTCATGTCACCACCCTGCTCAAGCCCTCAGCAGCACCCACCCCCCCTGGAATGAAATGCCAGTGGCAGGGTCCTGCGGCCCCCACCCTCTCCTCACATGGCCATGATGCCCCCGGCCACCCTGGCCCGTGGCTCCTTCGCAGACCAAGCTCAGAGCCTCTGCCCTGGTGGTTCCCTCTGCTTCCTCCATCCCCACAGCTCCTTCTCCTCCAGGCCGCACTTCAGATGTCCCCAGGGAACCTGTCCCTGCCAACCCCCAGCGAGAATCCACCAGCACCGTCCCATGGGGTCTCAGGGAGGCGTGGGCTCCGTGAGACTGCGTTCGGCCTCCTCTCTGTGTCTGTCCATGCTCAGACGGTAGCACCTGGCTGAAAGAGCAAGGGGGTCCCGGAGCATCTGTGGCTCCTGCCCTGCTCTGCCTGGGGACCCTCGGGCAGGACGTAGGCCTAGAGGTGGTTCTCCAATGACACGGGCTGGTGGAGACAAGAGCCCATTCAGGTGCAGCTGGACTTGACTTACAAGGGAAGGGTGACCCCCGCCCCCACGTGGGCCACTCACCCAGGCCATGCACCAGCAGGATGGGGGCCCAGGGGTGGGGACGTCAGGCAGTCAGCAGATGCTAACAAGCATACTGAAGGCACAGAAGCCACATGAAGCTCTGATGGGCAAAGACGGACGAGAAGGGGCCAGAGCTGGGGGAGGAGGGAGCCAGGTGTGAGCCCCTGGATGCCTGCTGCTGGCTTTCTGGAGGAAAACGGTCGGCACTGGTGGTGGGCCCAGAGGAACCCACCATGGCTCAGTCAATGTAGCAGCAAAGCCCTGGGACAGGAGCGCCAGCCCCTCCGCACCCCCCACTCGGGGGTCGTTCCCGTGCGGGGGATGCAGCCCCCGTGCAGCCAGGGCCGTCTGCCAACGGGATGCTGACTCCTGGTGACGGGAGTGGCCGGGGCTGGACGCCCCGCTGCAGCTGTTGGCCCAAGGTGCAGAAGGGCTGTGCCCAGCGCAGAGGGCAGGGCAGCCCCTGGGCCCCGGGATGGCAGAGCCAGGAGGGACGGAGGCTGGAGGCAGACACTGAGGAACCCGGAGTGGAAAGCAGGATGATTAAAAATTGAAATAAAGCCAACAGGATTCTGCCGGTCCCAGCCACATTAGGTGGGTGCGGGGTAGCGGGGAGGCCTGCCGCTCGGTGTGGGAGCTCTGCTCTGCGGAGGCCCTCGGCCCGCCTGCCGCCATTCCTTCTCTGACAGGTGCATGCACAGCATCTGAGGAAACAGCTCCTCGATCCCTGGAACCCCTTTGATAAACAGCTCTGCTCGCTCCATTTTCTTCCTCGTGTGAACGAGACAGTGCCCAGCAGAACAGGAGGCCACTGCCATTGTGGGGGACACAGCCTCCCCTTTGATGCTAAGCAACATGGCAAACTCCCAAATGGAATCGCGCTAGGAGAAAGGGAAACAGAAGGCCGCCTGGACTCCGGAGCTGCAGAAGGCAAGTTCACGGTACGGCCCGCTGAGCGCCTGAGACGGCCGGTGCTTTAATGGTACATTTGATTCACACTTAATTCCAGTGGCGCTCTACGGTGGCCCCTGCGCTCCCACACGCACCCCAGATGAATGGATTCCTGCACCCGGGAGGCGGCGAGCCACGGGAGCCAGACTGGCGGCAGGAGGAGAGTGTTAACAGACCTCTGTCCATGTACGAATCAGAGCCCAGAGGACAACACCTTCTCCAGAGGTAAAACTAGGGGACGTGTCCCCCACCCCGCAAGGTGGGCTAAACAGCCCCACCCGTGTGCCGAGCTCACAGCGGCTCCCTGATTCAGGACTCCTGGAGGTCACACAGGAAAGAGGCAGGTCAGCACCCTGCAGAGAGGGCAGGGGCTGGGAGAGGGCTGCAGCCACACCTCCTGGGGAGCCTGGCATCAGCAGCTCTTCCTGGGTCCCCCCTTCTTGCCCCAGGGCAGCCATCACCCCAAACGACACTGCAGAAGTTCTGCTCAGGAGTAGTAGGCAAGAAGGCAGCTTTCTGGGACACTCCGCCCGTGGGTGACATGCCAGAATTGACTGCAGGCTTGTTCTGCCTGCTGAGAGGAGCCGGCCAGGACGGAGCCCCGGCGCAGAAAGCCGCATCTTGGAAAGCAAGTAGGTGCGGGTTGTGACGGCAGCAAGGGATTGTAACCCCCCAGAGCACCCAGCCACAAGCAAACCAGCTGGAGAGCAGTGGAGAGGAGACCTGGGCTAGTCTGCAGCCCCAACAGTGACCAGGCCACGCGCTGGTCTCCCTGCAGGTCCCTGGTAAAGCAGATGCGTCCTCCAGAGCCTCCCTGTTAACACCGCGTCACGGGCTCCCCTGAGACTCTTTTCCCTTTTGACATATTTATTTAATTTTAAAGGAGCGGGTGGGCTCCGGCAGCCCACGCTCACTCCGAAAGGGAGCTGTGGTCCTAGAGGTCACCATGCCAGTCCACAGCCTGGTCTGTTGAAGTCAGCATCCCCAGAGCCGGAGAAACCAAGACATCAAGAACAGGGCGGCACTCTCGAGTCCAGGCCAGGCTTTCTGGAGGTTTCTATCTACACATCGAAGCTGACCTCACCACCACCAGCTTCCGCCCAGCTAGAGGAGGTGCAAGGAGAGGGACCAAGCCAGGTCTGGGTCGTGGCCCCCAGGGGCAGCACAGTCCTTCCTACTGGACACGGTGGCCACCCGCCTGGACCCCTGCAGGGAGAGGCACTCCTGCATAGCTGCAGGGCTGCAGGGCTGTGGGCAGAGGCAGCTCCCAGCTGAGGCCCACTGGCCTTGTCCTTGGAGACAGCGAAGAGCTTAAGGTCCTGGGGGCAGCCTGCATGCCATGATGGGGGTACGGAGGCCACACCCTGTTCCTCCAGGGGGGGCGGCTCCAGATTTGCCACAGGAGGTCGAGGCCATGGCAACCCAAGGACCCCTCTGCCTCATTCTGCTGCCCTCACCTGACAGGTGTGGACTCCAGGCCACTTCCTATAAGCTGTGCAGACCCCCTTCTCAGCAGCTTTCAGGAGGAAGGGGCCTCAAGCACTCCCACCTCCTCTTCATCCCCCTCCTCCCCTTCCTCCTCAGGTACCCTGACCTCATCCCCTGCTTGACCCTCACTCAAACACTAATCCCATGACCAGATTCATCCAGGAGTTGCCCAGCATCAATGATCACCAAATGTGAACCCTGGGAAGACGCAAGGGAGCAGAGGGGGGTCTCTCCTGGCTTCTGAGCTCAGGTCGCACTGGGAAGATTAACTCAGAGTAAGTAGCTCAACAGGATTCGTCCAGCAGCCTGCCATGGGATCCAGGGTCCCTTCAAACACCAAGCGCCCCTCCTCGGAGGACCAGGAGGGAAGGCAGGCTCAATGCCCACCAGAGAGGCAGGGGAGGCTGCTCCTCTGATGGGGGGTCATGAGTAACTCAAGCTGGCCTGGTTCACCCGGGAGGATGCTCACCCTCCAAGCGCCCCTGCTGGAAGGAGCCCGTGGTGAGCCCCAGACCAGCATCGCTTTGGGTGAGTTGTCTTGCCTCCCTCCAGGGGACACCCAAGCACAGCTGTGTACCCCTGCCACTCTAAGGCAAACAAGGACACAGGTCCATGGACTCCAGAGATTCTTACAGCAGATCCTAAGCCCGTGGAAGATCAGTCCCATGGGATTTGCTCTCATTTCATTCTAATGAGATTAGAGGTGCGGGGACAAAATTCATATCCAAACCACTCTTTATCCTGCAGGGACCCTGCCTTTCCTCCAAGGGCCCAGGCGTAGGAGGCTCTTGGAACAGAACAGTCGTTCCCCTTTCCTCACCCTCTGGTTCTCCAGCAGGGCTGAACCCTACATAAAACAAGGGGCACCTTGAGGATGAGAGGGGCCAGCACAGCCCCTCCCCAGCCCAGGGCTTCCCACTGCCTGGCCCCACGGTCCAGGACAAGGACTGGGACGCTAGTAAGCTTTGGAGCTGCTCTGCTCAGGTTTCCCAGCATGCTTCACGATGCTGGATGAGAGGTGCAATTTCCAAACCAAACACGCCTGGGTTTGAAGACAGGCAGGAAAGAGAGGATGCCTCTCTTGGGAGCATCTGTGGGGATACAGGTTGCCCATGCCCCCTGCCCGTGTCCTCTGCAGGACAACCGGGATGCTCATGGGCAGATCCCCTTGCATCACGGAATGGATCACAACTCCAGGGGACATTTCCATCCAAGAAGCCTCTGGAACCAGTCCAGCCCCGCTGCTGGTCCTCAGCCCGGCACTGAGTTCCCCCGACAGGAACCAACCAGGAGGGTCATGCAAGGTCAAAGTCAGATGCACCCTGTCCTGGCCAGGTGGTGCTGTCAAAGCCAGTCTTCTTGGTGGCCCAGCTCATTCCCCACCTGCTCCCGGGACCTCTGAGCGCTCTGGCCACATGCTGTCAGCCCCAGGTTGACACCTACAGCTCTGGGTTCCAACGTGGATCTTCCCACCTGCTCCTCCTGTCACCAGGAGCATCACTAAGCTCCTCCCACAGAGGAGACCAGAGCCCACAAGCCAGGGGGAGGCAGCTGGGGCGGCACCCCTCGAGGGCCTGAGAAACTCCCCCCAGGCCGATTTCCCAAGGAAGCGCCCTCCCACCTCGCTGAGCACAAACGGGACCAGCCTGCTGTGGCCTCAGTACTGGTGGCCAGGGCAGACGCCAGCCATGTGCCCACGGTCACACACGTGCACCCGTACTAGCACACATGCAGCATGAGTGTGAGCTAGAACACACTCCCGAGCTCACGCCTGCTCCTATGCATACATGTTCACGCATATGCTTGCACACTCACGCACTCTCACACACTTGTGCACCACTCTGGGTCCTTGGCAGTGGTGAGCTGGCCTTGGGGTCTTGGCACGGTACTCCCGAGGGGAAGCATCTTTCCTCCCTCCCCAGGAGTGTGGCTGAGGACTTGAGGATGGAGGGGCAGCAGCAGCAGGGGGCTGCTGGGTCAGCGGGCACCTGTCCTGTCTGGGTGTCGTGGGGCTGTGTGTCTTGCACACACAGACTTCCCACTCTGCCTCCAGGCCACTTGGTCAGATGTGCTGACTCCAGGGACAGGTAAGCCACACTTCATCTACCCGGGCACCTGGACTTGAAAGGTGCTGCTACATTCCATTTAAAGAGGGTTTGTCACTGGGCGTGGTGGCGCACGCCTGTAATCCAAGCAACTCGGGAGGCTGAGTCAGGAGGATCGAGAGTTCAAAGCCAGCCTCAGCAACTTAGCGAGGCCCTAGGCAACTCAGTGAGACCCTGTCTCTAAATAAAATACAAAATAGGGCTGGGGATGTGGCTCGGTGGCTGAGTGTCCCTGAGTTCAATCCCTGGTGTTAAAAAAAAAAAAAAAAAAAAAAAGAGGACTTGTCCAGGGGGCGTGAATAAATAACGGTCACTCCAAACCAAACAAGGAAGCCACCCATGGTACCCAGATGCAGGGAAACCCAGCTGTCCCTGATCCCCACCCGCGTGCCCTGGTTCCCTTCCACTTCCTGCTTCCTGGGAAGCGAGCAACTCGCATGTAACGGGGCAGATCCTCCTCTGTGGGCCAAGGAGATGCGCAGATCTGCCCAAGCGCACAGGAAGGGCAGGGAGATGCCCAGTGGACAGGGCTGCACCTGGCATGGAGCACAGGTTCGCCAGGCAGGGGTCATCCTGATGCTGTGACTACTCCACCCTCCCGCCCTCCCCCTGTGGTCACCAGGTTCCATACTCCCTCAGGGCACAGCTTTGCCTCAGTAGGACGAATGCTCCTGTCCCTGGTCCTCATGCCTCAGTCACGTCAGGCGAACAGCCCAGGCCAGCCCAGTCTCCCCAGAGGCTCTTGGGCCTCAGGCCTGGCCATGCCTTCCTGGGGACTCGCTCCCCACCCACAGAGCAAGGCAGGAAGGAGGGGACCAGACATGTCAGTTTAAGCCTTCCTGGGCCCAGAGAAGGTGGGTGTCAGATGGGACAGAGCGCTGTGCCTGATGGGCTCACACAGATTCTGCGCCTCGATTCCCTTCTGATCAGAGTGTGAGGCTGGGACACAGCTGTGAGTCAACCACACAGGAGACACGTGGCCAGGAGTTCATGTGTGACTGGCAGGTGTGGAAGTCAGGGCCCTCGGGTGGCACCCAGCCTTGGTGGCCAACAAGGCAGCTGGCTTGTCAGAAGGGGACACTAAGTATGGCCTCTTGCCTGGGAGCCAGGGCCTGGGCTCCTCAGCATCAGACTCCAGTGATGGTGCTCTGGGGGTCTCCAAACATGTTCCCACATGGTATTAACACCCCGAGCAGTCCAGCTATGTCCCCGGATCCCTCCCATGCTCTTACCCCATCTCTGCAGCCTTCACAGCTCCCAGATCCTAGTGGCTGCCACCCTGCTTCCATGGGGGAGAACAAGACCCCGAGAAAGGGGGCTGGCCAAGCACCCAGCCAGAGTATCTGGCTCACCATAGGACCAGGAACACCCACGGAAGCAGGGCCCACCCAAAGCCCCAAGGGACGGACGGGACAGCGGCCTCAGCCCACCTCTGCTCCACCTCCACATTCCCAGCATGCCCTCGGGGTTCCTGCAGAAGGGGCAGAGGGGCCGGAAGGTCGTGGGTTCTTCACAATGCTCCTCAGAGGACTGGACGTGCTGGCCTGATCCTGTCCAGGGTCTACAGCCTGAGAAGGAGGCTTCCGCAGTGCCAGCCTTGATTGAGACTTGGGAGCTCCACAGGGCAAGGTCCCCAAGGGAGCAGGGCCACCACTTGCCAAGCAAGCACAGGCCTGGGAGGAGTCAGCTGCCTTCCTCCAGGGGAACACCTGCCCATCACCCTCCCGGGCAGCAGGGGCTGGTGTTTGGGGGTGCAGGCTGCTCTGTGTCCGAGTGGAACAGAGCCAAGCCCGCTCCTCAGGAGAGGACTGGCCTTCCATGCAGAAAGAGGGTTTCTAATAGATGAGAATTAAGAAAACTCATTAAGCTAATTAGTTGCTGCATAAGACTTAGGCCAGCAAATACAAACTGGCAGGGAGGGCCTTTCAACATTCGCTTTAATTTAAATTGAACTGGAGCAACGAGGAGATGCAAGCTGGCTGCACCCGGGTTCCTGCGAGCCAGGGCTGGCTCGCTGGGCACTGCCCTCACCCACGGCTGCCCCTGCGTTGCAGGCTCTTTTGTTTTTACTTATCTAGGTGTGACCTGCCGCGAGAACACTCCATGCGCAAACAGAAGAGTTCAAGATGCTTTGCATCGAGCAAAAGGGTGGGTTTTGGAAAAGATTTCTGGCCAGGTTTCTTTACAGACTGAGCCTCCCCTGGTGCGTCTAAAATCCAGTTTGATGTAAAGAACCTCTATTTATTCACAAGATTCTATAACCCTTCCACCTCCTCAAGCCAGTGACTTCCCACTCTCAAGATCCCAGCCAGGAGGGTCCCTCCTCAGCCTGCCCCAGGTCTGCAGGCTCCAAGGGCTCCTCCCACCCACAGGCTCCTCCCACCCACAGGCTCCTCCCACACAGGACTCCTCCCACACAGGACTCCTCCCACCCACAGGCTCTTCCCACCCACAGGCTCCTCCCACACAGGGCTCCTCCCACCCACAGGCTCCTCCTACCTGGTGCTACCTCAGCCCCTGCAGTTCTGCTAGCCCCATGTCCCCTCTGGCTCTCCTCTAATTCAGCTCCTCCCCCTCCTCTCACCCGGGTACCCGGGGCTCCCTGAGAGCCAGATCACCAGCTCCATTGCACTGAGAGACACCCTGTGCTTCATGGGGAGGCACTGTCCTGGGGTCCAGGGACCAGTCCCAGTCGTTCGGTCAAGACAAGTTTCCCTGGAGGAGATTCCTGAGACGGCTGGAAAAAAATCATTTCCCAGACAGTCGGTCAACAAGCATTGATTATTTATTGACCCACCCTGCAGAGGCCTGTGGGGGGTTGGGAGGGTGAGGAGGGAACAGAAGAGGAAGGAGATCTGGCCCCTGCTTCTGTGAAGCTGCTGGTCTAGGTGGGAAGAGAGGAGCACCCCTTCCAAGAAGCAGAGCAGCCCTGGCATCTGGGCATCATCGAGAATAATCAGAAACAAGACCCTTTAAGCCCCGGGGGAGGGCCAGAAGCCCAGACAGGGCACCAGGCTTCAGGGAAGCAGGTGAGTCGTTGCCTGGAGGCCTCCCTTGGGCCACCGACTTGGGCAAGCAGTGACAGTGATGGGGCTGGGGTGGAGGGGGCTTGGGGTACCCCCTTTACAAGTATGAGGGCCACAACTCTGACCTCTCTTTTAGCTGAGTTCCCAGAATGATATCCCTGCACACTCAGAAGAGGGCCGCTGAGTTGCAGGGGCTGCAGGAAGCACCTCCCACCTCTGGTCACCAGCACACGAAGACTCTGACTGCTTGCATGGCTGGGCTCCCATCCTGGCCCTGCCCTACACCTGCTGGGTGACCTCATGCAAATTACTTAACCTCTCTGTGCCAGGCTTCTTTGGCTATAATGCAGGAGTAATAATGTGCTTCCCTTGCTGTGTGGTGGTGAGCACACTGTGAGGTTCTCTGTGCAGCATCCAAGCCAGGATCTAGCCCTGCAAGTGTTCGCTGATGCCAACATGGCCAGCACCTGCTGGTGGCCGGTGTGGAGTCAGGAACCCGACTCAGCCCTCCTCCGCAGCAGGCTGGCCTTCCTCACTGTGCCCACGGCCCTGGGAGCCCCCGCCTGGGACCCGCTGCTCGCACAGGGGATGCTTTATTCCACCCTGGGTTCCCACCTGGCCACTTGGGCAGGAGAGAAAGACCAGGCTTCCCTCCCTGAAGCGCCCTGCGAGTCACCGCCGCACCAACCAGGAGGGTTCAGAGGGAAAGTGGAGGCGGAGGCTGGGGCCTCCAGCACCAGAGCAGAAACCTCTCTGGGTTGATGGGGAAAAGGAAGGTGGTGGGCCCAGGTGCAGGACCCCCAGCCCGCCTCGCACACAGCCATGCTCTGAGCTGAGAGCCGCGCAGAGCACTGGAAGGGAAGTGGAGACCCCGGGAGCGGATCACTCCATGGAATCGCCCTGCCTCTCTGGCCCCGTTACTGTGCTCACCCAGGTAGGGCTGCTGCTGGGCTGCAGAGGGGCCTGGGGGACGGGAGGGGATCAGGGTTCCTGTGCCAGGTCTCAGTGGGCAGCAGCAGGACACGCAGGTGGGGACAGGGGACTTCTACCTCTTTCCGGTCCCTCCGCCAGAGAGGCAGTGTGGCCCGAGGAGAGGAGGCTGCCCAGGGGCTCATTTCCACTGCGCGGACCCCAGGCCCCTCCTCTCCTCTTGCCCCCCTCCACACACACACCGAGAGCACAGCGCTCGGCTCCTGGCAGTCCAGTGCCATGCAGCCCTCCCACCGTCCAGCTGCCAGGCCAGCACCCTCCTTCTGCACACACTTTCCTAACTCCCCATCTCCACCTGGCTGCTGCGAACCACACCCCCTGTTGGCCTGGCATGTGCATCACAGACCCCCTGAAGACACACGGACACAAGTGTCAACAGAGACACGTTCAAGGACGACACGAAGACCCAGCTGTAGACACACCAACATACACACAGGTACACTGGACACGAGACACCCCCATGCACACGCGCCTGACTTGCACATCCGTGGACGGAACACGCTTGCATGCACGCACACATCATGCTTGGTGACACCCTCTGTCCCCTGACCTCCTCAGGTGACTCCCTTACAGATGCCACAGGTGAGACAGCCAGACCTGCCCTGGGGTAAGAGACGGGGCTGGACTCAGAGCAGCTGGACAGGCAGGAGGACAGCGCCTCAGGCTGGGCCCTTCCACTGCGCCCGCCCAGCAGATGCTCCCTGCTCTGCTCCTGAGGGTCAGCACGGAGGGGCTCTGGTCCCCCTCCCGTCCCTCATGTGGGCAGAACCAAGGCAGACTCAGGGCCAAGCTCAGGGCGAGGGCACCCCCAACTCCCTGGTGAGCCTGAGTGCTGCCCCCAGGGCAGCGACAGAGGGGCCTGGCCCCTGGCTCCCAGCCACACTCCCTCAGGCCGGGGGCCGTGAGAGCAAAGGAAATAACTGGTTGTTTAGTTCAAGGGAAACGTTTTGACGTCATGTGACGACAACTGTCTCCCTACTGCTCGGCTCTCACAGGACCTGCCATCTTCTTCGTGGAGGAAGGAGACCAGCTGGACACAGGGCCCAGGCGCCCGAGAGTCCTCCCGTGGCCCCGGTGTGCACGCTGCCACCTGGGGGGACGCACCAGCCCCACCAGCCTCCAGGGCGTCCAGAGTCCTGCAGAGCCTCCCTCTGGCCTAGGGGTCTGCCTCCACCACCCCCGGGGGGCAGCGCCCGGCTCCACTGCACCAGCCCAGGAAGATGAGGGGCTCAGGGCTCCGGAAGGGGCTGGGGCCGCTGCTCCCGCCCACAGGGTGCCAGGACCAGGGAGCAGCATAGGGGCGCCAGGGGACCTCACTGTGTGTAAGTTCTCTCCCGAGAGCAGGTGGGTGTTCACGCAGCAGCCGAGAACCCCAAAATGAGCACTGTGCCAGGCATGGGCCGCACAGGCCGCACCTGCCCCTGGGCTTTGGGGGCTGCTTTCACACCTCCCGGGAAGGTGAGGCCCACCGGGAGCTGTGCGGGGCCTGGGAGGTGGCCCTCCCCTGCACTCCCTCGTCCCCAGGCCCCTGGCCGGCTGGGTCACCTGCTGTGTCACCAAGTTAAAGCAGTTATTTTACACAATCATCCCGAGCTGCTAGGACAGGGACCTAATAGACACATCTACTTATTACAGTGCATTGATCTCACCCTGCCGGCCATAACCCTCTCCAGGCCCAGCAGGGAGCTGGGGGAGTCCGGCACCCCGGAGGGCTGGACACCTCTGTCACGCCCAACCCTGGGGAGGGCCCTGAGGTCCAGCTCCCTGCCCGAGCCTCACTGCAGCCAAGCCACCTGTGGGAAGGGCCTCTTACCTGAAGGCACTCATCCCCCACCCGAGCCAGGCCCGTCCTCTGCCCTCCCAGCCGCCACCCTGAGCCACAATGGCAGAGGCTGGAAGTCCTCCACCATGAGCAGTGACCACCGCCCAATGGCAGAGGCTGGAAGTCCTCCACCATGAGCACAGAGGTGGAGAGCGCTTCCTGACTCTGACCCTTGGGGTTCGCTTTGGGATCCTCTGAGGTCCACCCGAGGGAACTCCATGTGTCTCCATGTTCCAGATTTTCTACCATAAATACCTGGACTGTTTCAAGCCACCTCTGTCACTTTGGTTGGAGAGAACAACTCCCCAGCCCTGGGATCAGTGGAAACGAGGCTATGAGCAGGACCCCTCCCAGGGCAGGGGTCCCAGGCCAGTGCTGGCTCCACAGCCCCACCCTCATGGGTGGCCCACACAGCTCAGCCCCCGAGTCCCCTGGGCCTGTTTGCTCCCCTCTGTGGATTCAATGCACACACAATCCAGGCTACCAGGAAGCCACCCGGCCCCATGTGTGACCAATCCCCCCAGAATTTGCCCCCAGAGCATGGTCCCCAAGATAGCAGGGACCTGTGCAGGCATCTGGACACCCGTGGAAAGGGCTCCCTCCTCCTCCCCCTGGAGAGCACCTCTGTCCCGGCCCCCACCCACTGTCCCTCTGCCCCTGTTCTAATCCCACCCTGTTCCTCTTCGAGTCCCTCCCTCTCACGGGGTCTTACTGCCCTGGTCTGTCTTTCCCCAAGTCCTCGGCACCTCTGCCCTCCCTAGCCGAGCCCCCACCTGACCAGGCTGGGCACCCCTCCCACCTGCTGCCTACCCGTCTCCAGCTCTCGGGGCAGATCTTACAGCAGAAGGATTTAATTGCATGTCAAAATTAAATCTCTTTTGATGAAGAACAATTCAACTACGGCTCTGCCTAATCAAATTAACAAAGTCTTTTTTGATTTTCAATTATCTTCTTCACAGGAACACTTTATCCGAGGCTCCTGCGACGGCGTCCGACCGTCTGCGCATTCACAATGAGAGGCCTCATCGGGATGCGCTGACCAGGGCCAGGCGGCCTCACCCTGGACCCGGGGAGGGCAGCACCGACCTCCAGCCTCCCGGGAGCCCTCCCTCCAGGTGAGCGGGAGATGGGCAGGGCGGGGGCTGCTCTGTGCAGGATCTGTGCTTTGGGTGGGGCAGGGCCCAGGAGGAGAAGCTGGGGGACACTGGGCACTCACCGCAGGACTCTTCAAGGCATCCCATGGCCAGGAAGCTCTCCAGCAGCTCTGCCCCAGGCACTGGCCCCCTCCCGCCTCACCTTGGGCACGTCCCAGCGAGCACTTTGACCCTGGACCTCGGTAGGCCACTGGGCGCCTGGCATCATCAACAGACATCAGTGCCTGCAGGTCAGCACCAGCGATGCAAACTTCCACAGCGTTACATCAAAACGGCGAAAGGAAACCGGCCAGGTGCACGTTGGCACGTTATTCCACGTAACCTGACACGCCTCTGACTGGTCATGCTAAGATGGAATCAGAGTGGAAACCACCTCCGGGCAGGTGGTTCTTTCCTGGGACCGAGTCTGAATCAATGTGTAAGGCACACCCACCGCCCCTCCCACTGCCCTTGGGGGGCTCGGTGGCCCACAGCTCACGGCACTGCCCTGGGCTGTGCATCCTAGACCAGAACTGCTCGCGGGCTGGGTGAGTAGGGGGTCTTTTGGCTTCAGTGTTCCCACTGGCCGTCCCAGGGCCGGCGCCCAGGAGTGCAGAGCCAGGGCCTGTCCCTGGATTAAGAGCCACCTGTGCAGATGTGACCCTTACTGGAGTCACACGGGGTGGGGGCTTGGAGCTGAATTTTCCTTAGGGCACTGTCCCCTTCTTTACCCCAGAAAGGGTCCAGCAAGGTTCAGCTCATGCCCAGCAGGACCCCACAGAGCTGGAGAGCTTGCTGGGTTTTGAACTTGCGCCCGGGTGGCCTGGAGGCACACGGCCACGGGGCTTGGAGCTTGTGCCATGGTGATGGAGCAGCGGTCACTCCAACGGGAGGGACAGCGTGTGATGGCCCTGAGACTCCTGCCGAGGAGGGACACCAGCCATCCACATGGCGCCCATCTGCCTGTGCCCTGAGGACAGGAGCTCAGGCCACTCCACATGTCCTTTTGTATCTCAACTGTGTCACCAAAAAGCCTCTGTGACCGCGGCAAGAAAGCTGGACTTTCTTGAGAGCGTACATGGGTTGGTTAGTGGTGACCTGCTTCCCACATCCCCACAGCAGCGACCTTGGCCAGGAGGGCCAGCACAGGCAGGACAGTCCGGCCAGTGGTTTGTGGGACAGAATCCCACGCAGCCACCAGCACCCCGTTCTCCTCACTAAGACCTTTCCAAACCGGCCGGAGCCACAGACACGGGAGGCCTTTGCCCAGTGGGCCCGCAGACGGCTGGGCAGCCCGGCCTCTCCATAGGCCTCAGGCCCCGGCAGCCTCTTGTTCCTTGGACCTGTGCTGGGGACAGGGCCTGGCTGGGTATTTCCAGAGTGCTGCTGAGACTGTGCTGAGGTCAGGGAGGGGCAGGATGGCCGATGTCAGTGGCTGGTGGAAGCCGTCTTCATGCCGGCGCTGACCACTGGGGACACATTCTGGGATTGGGTGGGTGCATTTCCAAATCCATCTCTCCCTTTCACACAGCCACACTCCACTGCCTGCTCACTGTCCCCGAGACCGTGATGCAGATGATGGGGAACAGGAGTGTCCTTGGAGCAGACACGGCACCTGGTCACGCAGCACCCAGCCCTCCTCTCCTTCACCTGTCCCTTCTCCAAGGCTGGCTTTGCCCCCGGATAGCCATTGTGCTGAGGCCCATGATGGCCAGCCACTTGGCCACCCTGCCCAAGGGATGGAGGAGGGCACAGGCCCTGTCCAGCCCTCTGCAGAGGCACCCGTCAGTCACCCAGCCTCTGCGTGGCCTTCGGCACACACGCTTGTTTGATCAGAGATTGAGTCACTTTCTCCCCTCCAGCACCAGATCCGGGCTTTCTTGACAGAGAATTAATTGCTGCTGATTAAATTTCATCGCTGAGGACCAGGCTTCCCTGGAGGACCCCTCCCCCAGGTGGCTGGCTCCTGCCCCAGCTTGTGACGAGCTCCTGTGGGGTTGGGCTTGACCCACCTGGGGTTCCTGGGGACTGGCCACAGGTGCTGCAGTGGGAGAGCACCAAGCCTGTGTAGGACCAGACTGTGCCCAGAGCCCTGGCAGGGAGGTCAGGGCACCCTGGGGCAGTCCACCCCCACGTCTGTTCATGGGACTGGCCCAGGCATCCCTGGGTCCCAGCATGCCTGCCTCACATTTCAGAGGTGCGGGGAACCCCAAGACCCCACATGTGGAGAGTCAGGGAGTCGGGAGGAATCAGGGCCATGGGAGGGAGGCAGGATGGCAGCCGTGCCCACCAGTGAGGAGCAAGAGCGGGCCTCGTACCAAAGCCAGGCCCAGGGTGAAGGCTGGTGTTCTCCAGGCACGCTCAGCCCCAGGGGCAAAGCAGGGCCCCACCCCAGTTCCTGCAGTGGCCAGCACCCTCCCCGACCCCCAGCCAGGACAGACAGCTCGCAGCTTGTGGCGAGGCCTGCACAGGGTGAAGGCCAACCAGTCCAGGAAGAGACCAGGGGGAGAGGGGCTCTGAGCCTGCAGGGCGCCGTGGGCATGGGGACAGGCGAGGTGAGTGAGGAAGGAACGGGTCTCTCCCAGGCCGTGGCCTCTGCAGCTACTCGCTGGGGCTGGGACCGGTCCACTCACAGACCCTCGACCCCGCCCACCCGCCACTCTAAGCAGCCTCCTGGGCCTGCGAGGAGGTGGCCTGTGTGTCAGGAGTATGCTCCAGCCTGGAGGGCTCACGAGGGAGGCTGCGCCAGCACTGCAGAGCCGTGACCTCGGGGCCCGCGGCCCTCACAGTGCCCCTCTCTGCAGCACCTGAAGGACAGCGTCCAGCCCAGGAGAAGTGTGCCCAGGAATGGGAGGGCAGCAGCCCGCTAGCTGCCTGCTTGAGCCCACCAGCTGCCCACCGAGGACAGGGGGCCACTGCATGCCCAGCAAGTTGGGGAGGGGGCCTGCAGAGGGCTGGGCTGCCCCCCAGCTGCTGGGACTCCCCCCGTGCCTGCCACCAAATGCACAGCATTTGGATGCTGGCCAGCTGGTGGTGGCCAATGGTCCAGAGGTCAGAGGACTTTCTGGGGGATATTTTGAGGCTGGACAGGGGAGGGGACAACTCTACCCAGCAGCCACTTGCTGGCCGCTCCCCACCCCAATTCCCCCAGCATCACCGGGGACAGTGGAGGCTGCTCACCAGATCCCTTTCCAGGGCCTGGGGCCTTGCAGTGGGATCAACCCCGGCCAGGTTCTTTGAGGGCCAGGAGTGCCCGAGCCTCCCCGGCCACCTGCCTCCAACACCCGTGGCTCCCCCAAGTGAGAACGTGTGGGAAGATAAGGGGAAGAGGCAGGGCCTGGGATGGGAGCTCTCCCCGGCCCCACGGGGAGCAGAATGAGTCGGCATCAGGCCCGCAGAGCAGACCCAAGCGCCCCACAGGGGTTGAGGGGACGCAAGGACGTGCCTAGGCCCTGCATCCACATGACCAGACACTCGAAGAGGCTCACCAGAGTCAAAAGCCCTCCCAAGGGGCTACAGGACAGAAAGTCACTGGACCTTACAGCGTCCTCATCCAGCCAGGGTGGGAGAGGCCGCAGTGACCAGAGCTGCCGCTGATCCCCCTCGGGCACACACCGTGCGGGCCTGCATGGCCCCTGGTTCCGTGAGATGCCCTCCCCGGGGGCCTCTCACCTCCTGGTACAGACAGTACAACAGGACAGGAGATGGTCTCTCTGGTCAACGGCTACCAAGTAGCAGAGCTGGGAGCCACCCAATGTCTGTGTCACCGAGACTGGAAGGATGTGGCCTCATATCCCTGGGAGCAGAGGAGGGGAGGGCCCAGGCACATATTCCCCACAAGGCCCCGGAGCAGGGAGCCCCTCTGCAGGGCCTGGGGAGCTCCTGGCTCCCCAGGGAGTCCCAGACGTCCCCAGCCTTCACCACTCCAGCTGCTCCCGTGTCCCAGGCCCCACTGCCCCCTCCAGTTCTAGCCCCAGAAGGAGACTGAGTTCTTGCGTCTGCGACTGGCTGGAGAGAGGACCACCCCCTGCAGCGGTGCTCACAGGGCACGAGGCAGAAGCCCCTGTTTGGAGCTGTCATCTGCCCAGAGGAAGGGACAATCCTGCTCCTACAAAATCCCTTCTCACTGTTTCTTTTTTTTTTTTGGAACCAAGGATTGAACTCAGGGACACTCGGCCACTGAGCCACATCCCCAGCCCTATTTTGTATTTTATTTAGAGACAGGATCTCACTGAGTTGCTTAGTGCCTCGCTAAGTTGCTGAGGCTGGCTTTGAACTCGCGATCCTCCTGACTCAGCCTCCCAAGTCGCTTGGATTACACGCTTGCACCACTGCGCCCAGCTTCTCACTGTTTCTTAAACGAGCTCCCCTACCTCAGCCACAGGCCAGGACCTCGAGTGCTGATCAGGGTCAAGGGAGCAGGGTTCAGGGGTCCGAGAGTCCCGTGGCACCCTCTAGTGCTGCGGCCATGCTCACAGAGTGCTCAGCGGGCGGCTGGTGATGGAAGTTTGCCCCTGATGCCACAGGAGGGCCCGGGGTCCGTGTGCTCTCCTGGGGTAACCGCAGGCTGCTCCACCAGCAAGCCCAGCCCGAGCAGGACATGGAGGCCAAGGCCCTGGTGGGACGCTCCCTAGCCTCCCAGCCTTCACAAGCTGCCTCGCTCAGCAGCAGAGCCTGCCCAGCGCAGTGCCACCCTGGCCCACAGAGCCACCCACTGAGCTGGGCAGGTCACCTCACCAGCTGTCAGGGTCCAATAAGGAAGCCAAGCCCAGAGGGGACAGGCATCCAGGCTGAGGCACCCACACTGAGGGGCTGGCAGGCTCTCCCACACCTCGGAGCCAGGTACCTGGGCGGGGGGCACAGATGAGCATCTTCCTTTCCCACCCCTGACAAACTCCCAGCACAGGACCCAGGCTCTTGGGGCGGAGGGACGTGCCTCCTTCTGCTGAGCCCACCCCAGCCCAGGGCAGGACCAGCCACGTGGTGTGCATGGTGAGTGTGCCTGTGCGTGTGTGTGTGAGAGCGTGCCCATGTGCACGTGCGTGTGAGAGCGTGCCCATG
>JAJEJO010002208.1:0-21080 GCA_020662805.1 Glaucomys volans | reverse complement strand
TGCACGTGCGTGTGAGAGCATGCCCATGTGCACGTGCGTGTGAGAGCGTGCCCATGTGCACATGTGTGCGTGAGAGCATGCCCATGTGCACATGTGTGCTGTACGCACATGCGTGGGTACCCGAGTGTGTGGCCACGTGTACTCTGACCACACAGGCCTCCTGCTGCTGCCCCTGGACCCTGGGCCCCCACTCTGCCCACAGGCCATGACCAGAGGGCTCTGTCATGGGCTGGACTTGAGGGAATCACACTCAGGCCAGAATAGGGTCCCTCTGCAGCCTTGAAAGCACCCAGCACCACCATGACCAAGGAAGGTGCCAGAACCAGGGAGAGGCCTTTCCTAGGGAACCTTGCCGAGGGCTGTCCATCTCCCAGCTCCCAGAGCCCGTTCCTTACTTTTTCAGAAGCACAGAGTGGTTTCCAGCTGTGTCCCCAAGCCCTCTGCCTGCACGCGCCTTCCTTAGCCACCAAACCTGAAGAGGAGACTCTTCTCTGAAACGTGGGATTTAAGGACTGAGCGTCCTGCCCCAGGCTGACCCAGCAGGTGAGTCAACGCTCACTCATTCCTACCTGCAGCTGCACTGCCCCCTAGCGGCCAGGCTGGGAGCCCTTGTCCCCAGCCAAGCCCCTGGGTGAGGAAGCAGGTGGCAGTTCTCTAAGGTCCCCTCTGGATCACCTCCCCTCCTACCAGGGGCCCTGCGGCCACCCAGGTCTCCTGCCACCCAAGCATCCCTTCCCTTCTCCTCATGTCTCTGCCACCCTCCTTACTCTCGGCCTTTCCAGCAGCAGGGGGAGCCCACCTGGCCCTCCCCAGTAGCCTGGTCCTCTAACCCTTTCAGCACTGAGCCTGCCCCCCAACTTCCTTTGCCTCTGGCAATCAGCATTGCGGAGAGAGGCCCTGGCAGCAGAACTGCCCATGTTCTGCTGCCCCCAGGCCTGCCCGGGCAAGAGATGGGCACCAGTGTGTTCTGAGCTGCCTCTCCAGGCGTGGGGGGTGGTGCACCTTGCAACAGTCTGCAAACTCACCTGGCGATGAGCATCCCTGGGTGGGGACAGGCAGTCCTGCCCCAGTGGAGACACCAAGCTTGATCATCCCCATCTCCTGGCCAGCAAGCCTGTGGTCAGCCTGTGAGCACCCTGCCCCACTGTGGTTCAGACTGGTCCCCACACACCTGCCTGTCCCCATCTGCCCAGCAGCCAGGTGCTCAGCATGGGCAGCTCCACCCAGAGAGCTCGGCCGTCCATGCCAGCCCCGACCTCTCCCCGCCTTTGGCTGTGGGGCATGAGAAGGGCAGCGGTCTGCCCACATGAAGAAGAGAGCCACCCTGGGACTCTCCTGAGTTCTGCCACTCCATCCCCCATCCCCCAGGCCCTGCACCCCGCTTCCACCTCCTCACCCGGGGGCTCCACCAGCCCCCCCCCAGCCTGGAGGACATCCTGTTCTCCGCCTCGAGGATAGCTCAGGTGTCATGCCATGGATCCAGACGGTCCTGTGGGGCCCATCCTACCAGGAGTCAGGAGACCCAGGTATGGGAGTGGAAGCTTCTGGATTCTGCCAAGGTTGCACCTTCCTCTGTCTAGAGTGGACATCGGGGTGACCCCTACTCCCAGTGGCTGCCTTTCTGGCAGATTTGTTCCCTACACAAATCACACACGGGAGGACACGGGGTGGGGCCAGGCGCTCTGCACGTGTCAGAACCAGAGCCGTGGCAGCTGGGCCTTCTCCCTCTTGCTGCCCCTCCAGGGGCCACTAACAAATGAGGCCCCACAACCTGACTCCCAGGTCCGATGAGGGTCAGTGCATGTGGCGCATCGAGAATGATGGGTGGAGACACGAAGGGTCAGGGACCCAAGGTGGAACCCAAATTCACAGTGGCTGGATGCTCTCCAACAGGCCCAGCCCCACGAGCCCTCCTGGGCTGTCAGGCTCCCCTGCCAGCTGTGCCCAAGCGGCCCCCTGGAGGGGGCGTGACACCATGGGAATCTGTGGGGGCACCACCAGGGCAGGGCTCCTGCTCCAGAAGCACTGTGTCGAGCACTGGAGGGCCACCACAGCCCACCTCTGGCTCCAGCGTCCGCATCACCAGGGCCCAGCATGGAGCCCACTCCCGGGATGCCTGACCCCACGGCTCTGGGCTGGAGTGGGAGATTCACAGTTCTAGCTCTAGATTCACAGTTCCTGGGGCCAATGCTGATGGTCTGGGCCCCATACTTGGGATCATGGTCGACCTTCGTGGACATGGACTGCTTGATTCAAAAGACACAAGGGGCCGGGCGTGGTGGCGCACGCCTGTAATCCAAGCGACTTGGGAGGCTGAGGCAGGAGGATCGGGAGTTCAAAGCCAGCCTCAGCAACTTAGCGAGGCCATAAGCAACTCAGTGAGGCCCTGTCTCTAAATAAAATACAAAATAGGGCTGGGGATGTGGCTCAGTGGCCGAGTGTCCCTGAGTTCAATCCCCAGTTCCAAAAAAAAAAAAAAAAAGACACAAGGGAACGACTTTGAAGAGAAAGGACTTAGGGGACAAGGCCAGCTTCAAATCCTGAAGGGTCACAAATTCATGCTCTGTTTCCAAAGCAGGGCAGCACCTGGCTCAGGAGGGCTCTCGTGGCAGTTGGAGCCAGTCGCCTACCATGAAGCCAGTCAGGCGTCTCCTGAGGGAACCCTGAGCAGGGCAGGGTCAGCAGGACGGGAGGTCCAGAGGCCTTGGGGTTTCTGTGCCGAGTGTCCAGCGCACCCGAGGCCCCTCTCATGGCTGCTCTGTGCCCCGTGCCCTGCAGTCCATGCAGGTCCTAGTGCAGCCCGCTCTCTCATTGGGGCTGTTTCTCTGACTGTGCAGCCTCCAGAGCACGGCGGGTCACGGGGGTTCAGGTGCACGACGGGTCACGGGGGTTCAGGTGCACGACGGGTCACGGGAGTTCAGGTGCACAATGAGTCACGGGGTTCAGGTGCACGACGGGTCATGGGGGTTCAGGTGCACCATGGGTCATGGGGGTTCAGGTGCACCATGGGTCATGGGGGTTCAGGTGCACCATGGGTCACGGGGGTTCAGGTGCACGACGGGTCACGGGGGTTCAGCCTGAGAATCTCATGCGGCCCCTGCATTTCCAATCCAGCCCCTTGGAAGCCCCTCAGCACGTGGCCCCTTCTAGCTTGTCCAGAGGATGGTGCAGGTGGGAGTCTAGGCAGTGGGCAGCTCAGGGGATGGGGGGTGCCTAAGGGACCACTAGACTGGGCAGCGCTCACCAGGAGGCACCCTCCCACCCACACACTAGGGGAAGAGCCGCCTCTGCTCCAGTATGGGGGGGCCTTGAGCCTCTGGGCCCCCAACCAGCCCTGCTTCCTCCCTCCCTGGCCCCTTCCGCTCCTCAGCGGGTTCCTCTCTTGCTGCCTCTGCAGATTCCCTCCCGCCCACTCTGGTCAGAGCCCTCCCACCTGCTGTCCCATGGCCTGTGACCCCAAGCCAGGCTCCTGCCTCCTCCTCTGGCTTTCCTGAACCCCATCTTCCCATCACCTCCTTCTGCACAGTGACCCCACTGTCATGGGGCAAAACCCAAATACCCACTCGCCACCAAGGTGGGCATTGCCCCTGCCTTGTCTTACTCCCAGCAGCCCCCGACACCTGGTGTGCATGGACGTGTGCACGTGTGCCCGAGTCCAGGTGGGGGCATGTGGGGCGCCGGGCCCTGCGAGGCAGCCGCTGTGCTTGTGTCCGGGCAGCGCCCCTGCTTTCTGAACCTGCTCTGCATCTGCGAAAGGCGGAGCTGGGCTGGAGAGCGCTCCCCTCCCTCCCGGGCCCAGGCCCCCTGGACTGCGGCAGGCGGAGGATGCGTGCTGCCGCCTGGTGGAGGAAATGTGCGTGGCAGGCTCCCCACCAGGGCTGCAGCGGCTTCCCGAGGCTGACAAGCCAGGGGCTCCCAGAGCCCTGTCCCCTGGTGCCCGCTGCCCGATGGCAGCCAGTGCCTTGTCTCAGCCTCGCCATCCACTTGTGAAGTGGCACGGTGACGGCGCATTCTTAGCCAGCTGGTGCTGAGGGTCTTCAGAAAAGCACCGAGGTTGTGCCTGCTCCGTTCTCTGATCCAACCTGGGGTGGCTGAGCCTGTCTCCAGACATCCCAAGAAAAACACAGCGTGTGCTCTGAGCACCACGCGAGGCGGCCTCCGTGGCCTGCCTCCGCTTCCCCTCCTCCTGCTGCACCGCGGCTGCCATCAGTCCGGGCACTCACGTCAGGACGAGGAAGGGCGCAGGGCCAAATGCAGGAATGCAGACCTCAGAGGCAGCCCCGCTCTCCCTCCTCCTCTAGCCCAGCCATTAGCCAGTGGTTACCCCGAATGTCCACTCAGGCAGGTGGGGAGGCGGCCCCGCACCTGGGCTCTGCAGCTCCTGAGCTTAAAATCCCAGCTCTGCCGCTCGATCGCCTGTGCTCCCGAGCGCACTGTCCAACCCTTTGTGCACCCAAGCGGGGACAACTCGCGGGTTAACTGGGCAGAGCTGAGCTCTCAGCCTGGCCACTCACGGGTGCGTGGTCACACCTGTGCTGCTGGAGTTCGTGGCCGTCACCAAGGCCACGCATGGCCCATCAGCTCCTTCTCCTGCAGGGGCCAGGCCAGGACTGCTCTGCCCACCCACCTGAAGGTTAGGCACCGCCATGTGACTTGCTTTGGTGAGGTGGGGTTGGGGCTCTGTTGCTTCTGGCAGATGTTTACAGAACATGAATTCATTCTCTTTCCTTTTATCCAGCAACCAGCACTTGGGCCCCAGCGTGGGGACCACAGCAGGGAGACGCCCCAGCCACCCACAGTGCTATGTGAGTTAGAAATAAACCTCAATTTTTAAATAGAACTTGATTCGGGGCTGTTTGTCACTGAGTACAACCTGCCTACACTGACTGATACAAGTTCCTCCCCTCCAGAGTTTCTCTGAAGAAAAATAATTCCTTCTCACTTTATCCTAACATATTCTTACTAAACAGGAATTCATGGACACACGAGGTTCCTTTTCCAAATTGAGAACGCCAAGCAAGAGTACCAGTAAAATGTGCAATTCACAGGGCATCGTGAACGGAGATGAGCAAGAGGTCACCTGCAGCTCCCAGGGGTTTCCTTCATGCACCCAGAGAACCTTTCCAGAGACCGACTGGGGTCCCACAGCTGGTCCTGGTCCCCTGCAGAGCCGCCTGCCAGCAGCAAGGGGCAAAGCTGGGGTCGCGCTCTCCCGCTAGCGGCTCCTCTCCACTCCCCGGCCACCTCCCTCGGTTTTAAAGACAGTCAGGAAGGGAAGCCGAGCCAGCCTGCACCCAGCTGCTGGCTGAGAGGTGAGGCGGCCCGGGAAAGGCTGTCTGCGTGGTCCCTGGTGCCACCTAGTGGCGCTGGTCGGCACTGCCGGGAGCCCGCAGGCAGGAGGCACCTGCTGTCCTCTGGCAGGCAGAGTGGCCAGCACCCTGATGGTCACGAGTCTGACTCCTCCCTGGGACCTGGGCATCTGGAGGAGAGGACGGAAGGCACAGGGAGGAGGAGCACCAGGCGGCCTGGGGACAGCAGCACGCCCAGGTGCAGGGAGCAGCCCACACCGCGGTCTCCACAGCAACAATCACTCAGACCCAACGGCAATCAGAGTGGGCCCCGAGGCCAGAGCCCAGCCGCACTGGTCAAACCGCTGGGACGGGGCCTCTGAGTCCACCCACAGACACCCACTGTGATGTCCACCCCAGGGTGGCACCTCGGTGCTCGGCTGAGAAGCAAGTAAGCTGGCCAACAGCACCAGCCTGTCCTGTGTCCACTGTGGTCCTGTGTCAAGGCAGGTGGCAGACTGACCTCCTAGGGGTGAGCAGTAGAAAGACCAGCGGAAACCAGCAGGGGCACAGTGTCCACAGTGCCCCCCCAAGTGGCCTTGAATGGAAGCTGTGGGCCACGTCACTCCCTTCCTGCAAGTCACTTAGACGCGCCCTCCATCTGCTTGATGAGCCTCCCCACTCTGTCTCGGGCACCCCACCTCCACCCGCCCCGGTCCCCACTGCCGGAAGTGCCAGGCACCAGGACACCTCTCGCTAAGTGAGCGGAGAACGGAGCAGAGGGGACCACAGGGGGCCTTCGTAAACAAGAGGGGTCTTTGCACAAGCCGGGCTCAAGGTCCAAGTCTGGGGAGACGCTGTGATCCTGGGAGCAGGAAGGACCCCAGGAGGTCACCAGCAATACTGCAAAGGGGGATGGGCCTCCAGGGCCAGGAACTGCTGTCCAGAGCACCCCTGAGGATGGACGGCCCATCCCAAGAGTGACCATGGCCACTAGTGACCATGGACAGGGACCTAGACTCCCCAAGCAGAGCTTCCCTGAGCCTCACGCCAGCCCTGCGTGGGGACCAGGGCTTTGTGGATGATCAGGACCAGATTGCTGGTTTGTTTGATTTCCAGCCCCCCCGGGGGCCAACACCAGTCACTACATGGTCCTCACGGCCTCAGGTGACAACCCAGAGCCCTATTCACCTGACGGGTCCACTAGTCCCTGCTCATTGGTACAATGATGGCGAAGGCCAGTAAGAGTTCTGGAACCTCGCGGCTGCTGTGCCCATCGAGGGCTGGCGGTGAGCAGACCGGGGCAAGCACCCCGAGGGCGCGTGAGTCTCCCCATGTGCCGTCGGGAAGCACGTCCCCTGCCAGGCGTCCCGAGTGGAGGCAACACTGTCCCCACCCTCTCCCAGGAGGAACCGCGCTCAGAATCTTCCAGGAGTGGCCAGGAGCTTGCCCAGTGGTCAGCACTGCCAGAGATTCTGGTCCCAGTGCCGCTGGGGGCAGCAGAGCGTTGCTGTGTGGCCCACTGTGCGAGGGGCTGTGTCTCCTGTGCCCTGACCTCTGACCCCCAGCACACAGCAGGACCTCAAGGCATGCAGGTGAGAGGTGGCCCCCACTTGGGGCAGGGATGCGGGAGGGGCCAGGGGAGGCTGGAGGCCTGGCATGGAGCGGGGTCCTGGGGGGCACTGGCAATGTGCGGGGGCCTCAGTGAAGAGCATCTCGAGCTCCCTCCTGAGCGAACCTCCCCTGCCTTAGGGGACACCCCTGAGGGACAGGCCCTTCTGACTGGAAGGAGCAGGATGGAGCCGACCGCCCTTGGTGCCCGCAGGAATGGCACCTCCTGGGGGGCTGCTATGTGCACCTGTGCGAACGGTGAGCTTCATCCCGGCCGAAGGTCCTTGAGATTCCTGTGCCAAGAGCCCCAGCCAAGGAGAGTGAGGTCCCCCGGGTGTCAGATGGCCACAGCTGCCCTCTGCTAGCAGTTTGTGAGCACCAAGCACTGACCATGTTCTTCCTGGGGGACTGTCGTTCTCCTGCTCCACAGAGGGGGACCCTGAGGCACTGGGCAGAAGCTCTTGCCCAAGATCAACAGCAGAGTGGCCGAGCTGTGAGGTGGACAGGGCCCTGCCTGGCCGCTGGGTCTCGGCCGCCTCTGGAAGGCACGGGGCCCTGTCCTGGCTGTGGGCATGACTGCCCTGTGGACCACAGACCCACCTGCAGGGGAAAGATGCCCTCGTCTGCTGAGCCTGCCAGCAGGGCTGCAGGTCCAGGTGGCCCACTGCCCCAAGAGGGGCCTCGCTGCCCCTGGCTTTCTGACCAGCATCCGGGCCTGTGTCAGCCAGGCTTGAGGGCTGACGGGACCCCAGGGTGTCTTGGCCACCGATCCCTGCACAGGACTGTGGGAATGGGGCAGGGAGCAAAGCCACGTCTCCATCCCAGGCCAGGAGGGTCCATCCTTCAAGATCCACCTCCCAGCTCCTGGTGGCACCTCTGGGGTCCTAGGCCTCCAGCAGAAAGGAAGACGTCCTCCAGGGCAAGTGGAGGCTGGAGGAGACCAAGTGGGGGAAGAGAGGCACCTGCCACCAACGCCCCCTGCCTGCACACTGAGGGCCACCACTGCCCCTCGGCAGCCCCCGCAGCCCACGAGCCCCTGCACTCCGGGCTCCCCGCTTTCTCTGACCACTCTTTAAAGCACTGGGTCCTATGGAAAGGGGCTCCCCCTCCCCAAGTGAGCCTCGCCTCCTCTCCAACGTGACTCCAGGTGAACCGAGGGCTTCTTTTCAGAAGCAGGAAGGCCCTTGTCCCTGGTGTGAATTTTATGCTGACTCTCCTGCAGCCCCTCTCCACCCTCCAGGTGCTGGGGACACACCCCTGGGGACACCTCTGCCACTTTCCACAAGAAAAAAGGGACCAAACTCAGGAGAGTTGAGGTTGACCAGCAGCACGGGGCAGGCCCACCTGGAGCTGAGAGGGACCTGGGAGGTGTCCTCCCTTGGCCTCTTGGGCTCGATCTTGGGGGCAGGACCAGCCACGTGTCTGCAGAGCGGGCCTTTCAAGATGGCAGCCGCAGAGCTCGGCTGAGTGCGGTGCCTTCGGAGTGCAGGTCCAGCTGGAGTAGCCAGTCCTGGCACGACCCACTACGTGCTTGGAGTAAATCACTGTCCTCTGGGTACGTCGGCCCCTGAGGGGCTTAGAGGCCTGTCGGAGTCAGTCCTGTTCCCACGCTGACTCCCATCACGCCACGTGGGACACAGTGAGCTCCAGGCAGTCGGCTGTCACAGGGCTTGACCTGGGGACCTGCTGGCTCCTCCCAGGCCCCTCCTTCCTTCGGATTGGTCCAGCTGCGGAGAAGGGCCAGCAGACAGAAGGCAGGCAGGGTCTGCTGTGCCCATGGGCCCAGGGCCCTTGGTAGGGTGGGCAGCCGGCATCTCTCCCGTGACAGCAGGATGCCAGCGTGAGACGGGGTGCTCTGAGCCTACGGAAGCTATGACCACAGTCCGAGGCCCTGGGGCTGGAAAGACGTGTCGTCCACTATGGTGATGGAATGCTGTCGGGAAGGCGTGTGGACTCAGTGCTCCCCCTGCACCTCCAACCACTCTGGGGTGCAGTCGCTATCACATGGACAAAGACGAGGCTGCATGGCGTCTGAGCCTGGTTCTGGGGACCCCGCAGTCAGGGCTTCACAGCTGAGAGGCCGGGGGGCTCTGTCCACGGCTCTGCCAACGGCTGCTCTGGGGCTCTGAGGGCTGCCCAGGCCCTGGGCTGAGCCCAGCACGTGCCACAGTGTCCAGCCCTGGACCGAGGCCTCACCACCACTGGAGAGGTGGCCGAGGAGGAAGCTGTCCTGTTGCCCAGAGTGTGTGAGACCAGCCGGGGGTGCAGACTGGTGAGCCGTGAGAAGCAGTTTAAATACTAAAACACCCTAGCTGTGGCAGTGGCTCTCAGCCAGGTGCCATCTGACCTCCCGGGGACATTGGTAGTGTCTGGAGACACTTGGTTGTCACACTAGGGGAGGGGCTCCTGGTACCTGGAGCAGAGGCAGGGCACACGGGGACCCCCCAGGTGCACAGGAGGTCCGCCCCAGCTGGCTGCTGAGAGCCAGGCTGCCTGGGAGACGTTGCCCTGGAACGGCCAGGACCTGACCCAGTGGACAGGGCAATTCCTGAGGGCCAGGCGGCGTCCATCTGCCTTCCCACGGGCACCCGCTTCACCTCCCACCGTATGTCGGGAGGGCATTGGGGTTTGATGTGTCCCCCAGAGGATACACTGGTGCTCCAGCCCCAGTGGCTGCGAGCGTGACCTTCTTGGCAGACGTCCTCAGGCAAGGCCCCAACCCCACACCACGGCGTCCTCGGGAGAAGGGGGAAACCTCAGATGAAGGTCGAGACCCTCGCGGGAGACGCCACATGGCAACAGGACAGGACTGGGCCATGTGCCTGCAAGCCTGGGTCACCAAGGACTGTGGTCACCAGGGCGTGGGGCATGGTCAGCTGGCACCTTGATGGTGGACTTGCTGCCTCCCCAACAGGGGATGATTCACAGCACCTCCCAGTGTGTGGCCCTTGGTCACAGTGGCCCCGGCTCTCATCTATGGACAACACTGTCCCCATGTACAAAGTGGGACGGCGACCATGAGGGTGTGGCCCAAGCGCACGGACACACCTGGTCTGTCCCACCTGTAGCTGGCGCCACTGCTGACCAGGCCCGGAGTGTCACCGTTTGGCTCTGTGACAGGTTTCGTGTGCGCAGATCCCAGGGGCCGGTGCTGGGGCGTGGTGGCTCCGAGGGACCAACCAGTGGGGCCATCACGGTGGGCACAGCCTCACCGGCCATCACGGTGGGCACAGCCTCACCTGCCGCCACGTGACTGCCCAGCAGCAGAGCCAGCGAGGGAGGAAGCTGCCTCTGACATGGTGGGGACACCGCTGGACAGACCTGCCAGGAGTGGGTGCGAGTGTGACTCCTGCGTTCCCGGCCAGCCCTTCCCCAGGGCGAGGAAGGGCACCCGGCAGACTGCCAGTGGCCCGGCCACCAGAGCTCAGACTCCACCTCACCCCACCCCCCGTCCGCAGCCCGGCCTGGACACGCCAGGTTCCCATCCTCCTCCCAACCCCTGGACACCATGGGGCTGCAGGGACGGGGCAGTGGATTCACAGGTGGGATTAGGATTTTCCGGGAGCAGAAGTCTGACCGTGAACAGACGAGCCAGGGACCCCAGCACTCAGGTGCACACGGACTCAGGTTCCCTGAAACAGCCTGTGGTGGGGGTGGGGGTGGGTGGGTGCCCAGGAGGGAACCCAGGATAAGGGACGGATGCTGCAGACTCGGACACACCAGGGCAGAGCCTGCTGGTCACTCCCACGGCTGCCACACAATCGCCTGCTGACTAAGGAGAGTGGGACCTCGGCCACCTCACCTGGGAGGGCCCCCGGCCCCACGCTCTCCTGAGCCGGGCTGGACCTCTGAGAGCCGGCTCAGGTGTCCACGCAGAGAGAGAACGTCCCCAAGTGTCCACAGAGCTCTCCCTGCGCCAAGAACCCTCCTCCAAGCAGAGCAAGACACTCGGGAAAGACGCCTGCAGACCACGGGGCCCGGCTCGCAGCCAGAGCCCACCTCTGGGAGCCGTCACAGGGCAGGCGGCCTGGGGGCTCCGGACGGGCCATTTGGAGAACAAGTTCTGCAGGGAGAGAATTCGAACTCAGACAAGTGCACAGGAAGGTGAGCAGCCGGGCACTCGGAGCCCAGAGCCCAGGGGCACCCAGCCCGGTGCCCAGATCCTGCCCTTGCTGGCTGCTCACGGCGCCACCCGGTGGTGAAAGGCTGGCACTGCCACCTCCAATCAGGCCGACCCCAGAGGAAGCCTGGAGAAGTGGGGAGCCCTGTCCAGACCCTCCATGGACCACGCAGGGGGGCGTCCATCCACCCATCCATCAGCCAGTCATGACAGGACCTGAGAGAACCTCGAACACAAACATTCCACTGGGCATCCTGGGGTGCTCCAGCGTGCCCCTGAGAGCCTGCGATGGGTACAGAGGGACAGGGTTGGGGGCGCCCCGAGGTTCTCATCCTAGTCCCATTCCCCACACCCCACGCCCTCTCTCTGGGCACCCCTGAGCCTGCCCCTCGACAGGTTTGCAGCTGGCCCCTCTAGAGCCCCGCAGCACCTGGCCACAGCCCGCTCGGACGGCACAGCCCAGACAGCACTGTGGCCCGGCCCCCAGCCCCAAGCCCCAGGCACTGGCCCACCTTTGCTGCTCGGGGTACTCGGGGTGCTGGGACTCTGGAGGTGCCAGAAGGGGACCAGGTGGTCAGGGCCTGAAGGGCGAAGCATGGACCCCCATGGTGGCCTGAATCATGCCACCTTCCCCCCGAGAGATGTCTGAGCCCTGACCCAGGACTGTGAGTGCTTCCTCGTCTGGGGAGAGGGGCTCTTCAGGGGTGAGCAGGCCCATCCTCAGGGCCCAGGTTCCAGGGCCCGGGTGGGGGCCTGCAGCCCTGGACGATCCCAGCACCACGCACGCGCCTTCCCCTTTACCTGCATCCCTGTGATGCTGATCCACAGGTCGGCCCAGGAGGACACGGACACCACCAACAGTCAGAGCGGTTGCCACCAAGTTAGCTAAAGCCTATGACTGTTTATTTCTGGAACTTTCCACCTAATATCTTCAGACTCCAGGTAACTGGAAGTGGCAGGCACAATCCTGACAGGGGAACGACGATTCGCCGTGGATGAGGGACAGGCAGAGGAGGGGATGCCACACAAGGACACTCAGAGGACGCAAAGGCCCTGTGGTGACTGGGGATAGGCATCCAGGGACGTGCCTACAGGCCAGAGAACACCAGGCGCCGGGGGCCACGACCAGGGAGAGAGCAGGGCAGGTGACGCCCTTGGCCACCAGGGCCCGGGGCAGAGGACCAGGGCAGAGCCTGGCATGCTCAGAGCTGCCGTCCCCCAGTGCCACTCAAGAGGGAAGGGTCCCGGAGGGAGCCCAGGGACGGGGCCACGGGAGGGACGCGGATCCGCTTGGCAGCTGCTCACACTGAGTTTGCGCCTCCTTTGCCAGCGCCGGGGAGAAGGAGCGACCTGCGAACTGAAGGGAGCGGTGATTCATTACCCCTGACGCGCCATGATGGCTTAATTATTTTTCTAACTGGGGAGAGACGCTCGCCGACAGCAGGCGCAAATGAATTCTCCTCTGTTTTAAGGCGTGATTGGCCCAGGACAGGCGGGAAACTGGAAAACCTAATTAAATCGGGAGCCTGTGAAACAAATGGAGCGGGGAGTTTGTTTGCTGGCTGCTGATGGGTATTAACGACGGCTCCCCAGAACCGGGAGGCTCCAGCCGAGCGGCGCAGTGGGACCCTGCGTGGGGACCGGGGGAGGAGGAGGGGACCCAGGGAGCTGCTCAGGAGAGGCTGGGCGGGGCTCATCTGTGAAGCAGTGGGGGGCTGGACCATCAGTGACAAATGACAGCTTTGCCAGGCCCTGAGATCTGACCCTGGAGTGCAAGTCAGAGTGCAGGTCCGACAGGCCTGGGTTCAGCCCACCTTCTGACCTGGGTCTGACTTGTGTGGCCTCTGTGAGCCTCAGTTTCCCTTTCTGGAATACGGGCACAGAAGCAGCTCCCACCCTCCAGGTGCCATGGGCTAAAGCTGCGGAGTCCTCAGCTGAGCCTGTTGGGAGGGACCCTCCAGCCAGGAAGCCCCGTGTCCCCTCCTCTGTTGCTGAGAGAGAAGACTTCACTTGGGGAAAAGAAGAAGAAGAGAGCCTCTCCCATGCCTGGAGCCCTGATAGGACCTTCCCTGCTGCCTACCCTCGCCACCCATCATGAAGACTCCCGGCCCCAAGGACCTGGTGGCTGCCCCTGGCCTGCCAGACCCCCCTGGGTGGCCCCCAGCTGGCGAGGCTGACCTCGCTAGCCTGCACCTGTCCTCTCCAGGTGCCCCTGAAATCAAGCCTTTGCGGAAACTCAGAGAGGACGGCCCTGCAACCAGGAGCCCCTCCTCAGGCCCCATCGCCTGCCTGACTCCAGCCGAGCCGGGTGCAGGTGGGGCCAGGCCTGGGCGTGGAGCGCGGAGCCAGGCCCAGCCCCGTGGAGTGCCCACACCCCCTGCCTGTGCCTCCCCACCCTCCCCGTCTCTCCAGAGAGCCCCGTGAACTAAGTCTGAGGTTGATTTGCCTCCAACGCGCTGCAGCACCATGTCTGCCGGCAGAGGGAGGCGGGTGGGGCTGACAGGCCCTGCCAACCCTGACCAGGAAGGCTCCCCACCTGCCTGACCGCTCGCTGGCCCCTCCCACCCTGGGTGCCCCCAGCAACCTCACTGATGCGTCTGAAAGTAAACGGAGACCCCGGCACGCCCCCAGACACAGGTGTGTTGATTACCTGCACAACCCACACCTCACCAAATGCAGACCAGATCCCTGGGAGACCCCCTGTCCCTTCCCAGTCTCTCCCACCCCAGCGGCAGACACAGCTTCAACTTTTCTCCACTTGGATTAGCAATTCCTGTTCTGGAACTCCCTGTGAGTGGAACCACATCTTTCCATTGGGGCTTCTCCACCTGAAGTGGGCTTTGAGTCTCATCCCATCCCTCACACTATCAGGTCTTTGCTCCTTTTCACTGCTGTGTAATATTCCCCCATGTCTCATGGCTTATTTACTCATGCCCCTACTGATGGGCACTTGGTGGCTTTTACTTCAGGCTCTTTGGAACAGGGCTGCTGTGAACTTCCTCCCACGCATCTTTCAGTCACAATTCACCTTGAGGAGCTACTTCCTCTTCCTTTGCATTCTGCTTCTTACAAGAGTGGAAACGGAGGGGGAAGAACAGACTCCTGTTGCTCTCCCAGGGATGGGACTGGAGTCAGCACTGCCGTAGCCCCCAAACGCCCACCCGCAACTCTGCCGTGGGATCCCAACTCTGCCACCACCCTGTCTGCCCAGCAGAAGCAGCCCTATTAATGGATCCTGTCCAGGACGGAGCCCACCTCTTCCTGGCTACGGGGACGATGTCTCTCCCGCCTTGCTCTCTTTGCTGTGGCCTCTCCCACCACACGTCCCCACTCCACTTCCAGTTGCTGGGAACCGGGGCGAGGGAGGCAGGCCCGTCAGGACAGGGACACCCACTACAGAGCCCTCGGTTCCCTTTCACACCTACGGATGCAACGCCCTCAGCATCCTGCATCCTGTTTCCAAAGGCCAATGACCAGACTGCATGGAGTTGGCTCCCGTGGAGAGAATACTTGGCACAGCCATTCCAGGCCTGTTTCATGCATGTGTGGGCAGCATGGCCCTGGACAGGGCAGGCGAGCACCCACACAGCTCTGGCTGTTGACCAAGTTCCCAGACCCATGGATAATGCTCTGGGCCTCAGGGTGGGCGGATGCAAAGGAACACAAGCTGGCTCTGACCTCCAAGAGCTTCCAGGAGGGAGCCGCTCAGCAGAGAAGTGAGTTGCAGCCTATCCACCCCTGCCTGTGTCCATACCTGCCCGTATCCATCCCTGCCTGTGTCCACCCTGCCTGTGTCCACCCCCACCCATGTCCACCCCCATCTGTGTCCACCCCTGCGTGTGTCCATCCTGCCTTGTCCACCCTTGCCTGTGTCCACCCCCACCCATGTCCACCCCTGCCTGTCCACCCTGCCCATGTCCATCCTGCCCGTGTCCACCCTTGCCTGTTTCCACCCCTACCTGTGTCCATTCTGCCTTGTCCACCCTGCCTGTCCACCCTGCCTGTGTCCACCCTGCCTGTGTCCACCCCCACCCGTGTCCACCCCTGCCTGTTCATCCCGCCTGTGTCCACCCCGCCTGTGTCCATGTTTTTAGTGAAAGTAACCATGAGGATTTCCGGGAATGAGCAAACAAGTCTCTTGGACACTGGGCAGAGGACGGGGGGACTGCCCTGCTGTTAAGGGACACCCCATGGGGGACCTCAGGAGCGGGGTCTCCGTTTCCCCCTGGCGGTGGGGCTGCTGCAGCTGGGGACCTCGTCCTGATTCTGCCTAAGGGTGGGGTCTGGCTGGACAGCCGGGCAGGGGGGAGGCCGTAGTGCCCGGTCAAGGCCACACACCAGGCCCCACATTTGGCTTCAATTTTAGCCAGAGAGAGTTGTTGCAGGACAGGAGGCCCCGGGGCGGGGGTGCCGGGGAGGGAGGGACTCTGCAGAACTGGGGAGGGGGGCAGGGGCCAGAGGCGGGGTCACTCCAGGGGGCAGAAAGGAGGCTGTGCCCAGGGCTGGGCAGCGATCCCATCTCCTCTTCCTGGGCAGGAGGGAACCTGCTTCTCTCACTCATTTTCGTGACAGGGACCCTGGGACTGGGCCTGGGCTGGGGTGGCGGGAAAGACAGGCAGCGCATCTCCAAGGAGCCGTCCACCAGGGGCACTGGTGGGGCAGCCTGAGCACCCGGCCACCTCTAGCCCTGGCCCTCCCAGAGGCCCAGCAAGTGCTTCTGCCTGGACGTCCAGTTCCTCGCCTGTGAAATGGGTAATAGGAGCGCTGCCCCCGGGGCCTGGGGTGCAGAGCACTCTGCCAACCGCACACCTGGCCCCGCGAGCCCTCCACGGAGGTCTGGGTAGGCTGCTCTCACGGTGAGAGGTGCCCAGGGGGGCCTCACCCCCAGGAGGGACCGGCCATCCCAGGCTCTGGGCTAAGAGGCGGTCCGCAGGGGACGCGTCCTGAGGGCTGAGCCGAGGAGGCCGAGGAGGGCGCGGTGCCCAGGAGGCACTGGTGTGGCAGCCGCAGGGGGAGCCCCGGCTTAGGTGGCAACACCATTCGAGTCACCCACACAGGTCCCGGCCCCCGCCCAGTGCGTCACTGCCCAGGGGTGCCAGCCGGAGGCAGGTCCGGGAGGAGATCACTAAGAGGGATCATGACAGCCGTCTGGACCGTGACAAGTGATGAGGACCCTCGGCAGTGCCCCCAGCCCACTCGCCCTCTCCGCTCGCTGGGGCTAGTGGCCTGGCTGAGTGCAGGGCCCCCTTCTCCACCTCGTGGGCCACCAGCCTCAGTTTCCTCCTCTGTAGAACAGGAACAGCGAGGGCACCTGGCGGCCGGCAGTTCCCGCCGCCCAGCGTCCCGCAGGCCAGGTTGCTCCCGGGCTCCCTGTGCTCCGAGGTCCTGCCTCCTCGCTGTCACCTTTGAATTCATTCTTATTTATTTTCTGGTGGGACCAGGGACTGAGCCCGGGGGGACTCGTCCCCAGTCTGTGGATGACGGGGCCTGGCCGAGGGGCTGAGGCTGGCCTGGAACTCGGGGCTGCTGGGTTGGAGCCCTGGGCCACCGCGTCCGGCTTCCACAGCGTATTCTGTGTGTTCTGGCGTCCAGGCTGACGGAAGTGTCCTGGAGGGCTGCTTGGGGCACCTTGGAGCAGCTCACTGGCCAATCGCAAATGCAGTGCTCCTGGGCAGTGCGGGGCTGTGCCGGCCCCGGCAGGGAGCCCAACGCATGGACGTCCACAGCGCTGGGAGGCCGCTGACCCACCCAGCACCTCGCTGGACAGTCAGCCCCTCGGAGGACTGGTTTGCCTGAGTGCTTCTGGGGCTGACCGGGAGACCTACAGGGTGCCGGCCACCCTGGAGAAGAGCAGACCTCAGAGCACAGGGTCCACGGAACACGTCACGGTCACGCTGTCAAAAATGGAAAACCCTAGCCCTTCGCTAGCTGGGGACCTTCTGGACCAAACGCTGCCACACCTTGTTCTTCGTGGTGCTCCCCAGCTCCCGTGGGGCCCGCAGCGCCCCGCCAGCAGAGCAGCTGTGACCCCGCCCGGGCCGCTTCCTCCACCCTCACCAACCTCCCCAGGAATGGGTCTGGCCTCCCTCCTCTGGCTCCCCATCACCCCCTGCCTGCCTGCCTGACGCTCCCGTCCCCACTGGCCCTGGGAGGCTGAAAACCCACGAGGCAGGACCAGGGCTCCTTCTCCATATATCCCCAGTCCCCCACAGGAGACACGCAGAACTCGCCCTTTAATTCACACACAGGTATTTATAGAGCACCTACTATATACCTGGCCCACCAGGAAGCCGAGCCCCGGCCTCAGGGAGCAGCGTGAGCACGCGGTGCGTTTGGTGAGGGAACATGAGCTCACACGGGACCCAGGAACGAGAAGGGCAGAGATACATGTGTGTGCATGCGTGCATGTGGCACACACGTGTGCACTGTGCTGTGTGTCCATGTGTGTGCACGTGTGGTGTGTGGCTGTGATGCATGCAGAGCCCTCACTCGGGCTGAATGTGTGTGTGCACGTGTGGAGGGCACGTGAGTCCATGAATGTGAATGAGCGTGCTTCTGTGTGTATGGGTGCCATACGTGTGCGTGGCTTGTGGGTGGGGCACGCGTGTGGATGTGCCTGCGGACGTGTGCACGGATGTTCAAGCATGCATGTGCTCGTGGAAGCACGGTGTGCGTGCTAAGTGTATGATGCATGTGGCAGGCATGTGTGCATACGTGCCCACGAAGGTGTGTGGCACGTGTGTGCCGTGTGTGCCTGTGTTGTTCCTGCGTGTGAACACGTGTGCGCTGAGCGGGCATGATCCCCGTGATCCCCGTGAGCCCTGTGAGCCCGGCCCTCCCTGCTCCTGCTGGGATCAGGCGCCCTGGCCAGCTGCCGCCCCTTCCGTCCTGGGAACAGGAGGCTGGGCACTTTCCCAGGGCTCTGCTCTGCACAGGGGGACAGCTGCCTGGAAGGCCACTTGCCCCTTCCAGGAAGAGTGAAAATGTGGAGTCCAAGCCTGCCGACCAGGCCCGCAGGGAGGCTGCGCTCCCCCGGCAGGGCCTCTTCCTCTGCAGGAACCTGCCTCCGGCTGCCGCGGAGCCCAGGCTTCTCAGTCTCCTGCCCGGGACCCTCACAGGGCAGAGACCCTGGACGGTGGGTGCACGGAGGAGTGGGCTCGGGCTGTGGGCAGCACCAGGTCACCTGCTCTCCAGCCAGAGGTCCAGGCCAGCCTCCCTTTCTTCCTGAGGACAGTGCACCAGGCTGCAGGTGTCCCCAGAGTGTGGCCACTCAGGGCCAGCGCCCACGGGAAGAGGCCCGGTGAGCCACAGCCCGCCGCCCTCTGCAGGCCCAGGCCTGGTTGTGGCGGAGGTGAGGACATGGAAGGCAGCCGCTGGCAGCTGGCAGCCAGCCTGCCGGGGCCCTGGCCCAGGGAGCGCGCCCACCTGCACGCCCAGCCTGGGCCGTCCTTCTGGGGGCCTGGCTAGCGGCCACGCGCATTGGCTTCCACGAGGCAGGCGGCTGCCATCCCATCTGCACCTCAGCTGGCGACCCGGGTTCTGTGCCGAGTGGCCCCCGCCTGCCTGGCCCCAGCAGACGGTGGAGACAGGGGGACCCGGCCTGCTGGAGGGTCCTGGGACGGGTGGGGGGCGCGGTAGGTATGGGGGCAGCCCCGTCCCCCTTGTGGGGGGGATGGGAGAGTAGGGTCTCCTGAGGCCCACTGGCCACCGCCTGCTGTCCTGCCGGGCTGGCTGAAGCCCCCAGGCCCAGGCAGCCCGCGGCCCCTCCCGGCGTGGCCCGCAGGCCCCACTCCTGTCCACATCACACTTGCAGCATTTTCTAATAAAATGCAAATTAGCAATTGCCTTGCTGTAGAATGAGGGGGAAAAAATCACTGTAAACAAAATCTCCGTCGCCATAGAGACCATTAAAAATAGATCGCCTGCCCTCCCCCTTCTTTCTGGGTAATGTGCAGCTGAGTTCCTTCACGCCACATTATTATTACTTTTTAATTATGAATAATTTCCTCCCTTCCACAGGAAGATGGATTAACACCCAGCTTCCCAATGGAAGCCCCTCAGGACGGATTTCAACAGGCAAGTGCAGGTGGGCGGGCGCTGGTGCCCCTGGGCGGAGGCCCAGCGCCAACCAGTCCACCTGCTCCGTGGCCCCTGCCTCTGTCTGCCTGTCTGCCTGTCCATCCGGGTTCAGGCTGTGAGTCAGAACACAGACAGGCCAGCAGAAGGCCTTCCTGGTGCTGCTGCGGAACTGCTGAAGACGCCAGCAGCCCGCCAGGGGACAGGTTCCCTGAAGACAGTGAGCCCCCAGGGCCCGCCCAGCACCCTGAGCGGCCCGCCGGCTGGGGATGGACAGGCTCTGGTGAAATCCCCCACCAGGTTCCGCAGCGCCTGACTGGCATCTGTCCATGGTGCCCAGGCAGCTGCTAACTGCCCCCGACTGGAGGAGCCCTTTGGCCACAGATGGCAAGAGCCTGGGCCACAGGAGGGGACAGCGGTCCAGCATTCCCAGAGGGCTCCCACCCCTGACGCCCATGCTACCGACACACCCGCCCATCAGCCAGGAGAAGCAGGGCTCCCCGCCTCACGGGGAGGCTCAGCGGGGCCCATGCCACCTGTGTGGGCTGCTGGCACAGAGCTGCCCAGGCTAATGCCCAGCAAGGTGACACCCCATCTTTGTGCTACCTTACCCCCAGATGGGCTTTGCGGAGTCCGAGCCCTGGGGCACAGAACCCCACCATCAGGGGACTGCCTGCTTGTGGCCTGAGGGATCCCGCGGGAGCCTGGGCCTGAAACACCCCAAGGCCCCTCTTGTGTTCCTGTGGGCCCTTCAAGGGCATTGTGAGAGCGAAGGGGGTCGGGGCAGGGCACCGTGAGCACTGGAGGCTGACCCCAGCTGCTGTCCAAGGGCCAGCAAACCCGGAGGCCCCAGACCTTTTAGCTGAGCACAGAGAAAGGTGGGAGAGGAGGGCCTCCTCCGGTTGTTGCCTCCAGGGTCCCCAAGCCACGCTGCTGACTCCTGAGGTCGCCAGGGGGCCCAGAGCAGCTCTGTCATGGGTACTCACAGTCAAAGGCAGCTTGGTTATGGCTGGCACGCAGGGGGCCAGTCCTTGGAGGGATAGGGCTCTGCCCTAGAGTTTGACTCATGCCTCCAGAAGGTGGGCTTCAGTGGGATGGCAGAGTGCCAGGGTGAGCCGGGGGCGGAGGCTGGGCAGGTCAAAAGGCAGAGTGCGCGTGTGTGTGCCCATCATGTGCAGGGGAGAGAGAAAGGGACTGCAGGGGTCTCTGGGTAGGCTGAGTATCCCCAGAACAGCCCCCCTCAAGTGCAGGCAAGCCCGGCTTCCAGGAGTCTCTGCTTCCCCCTCCATGTGCCTGGAGCCCGGGAGTCCCAGGAGGGACCTGGGCACTACCCACCCCTGTGCCTCCCTCTGCTGGTCACCTTCCTGCACCTGCCGTGAGTCCTGCCCAGAGGTGGCTCCCAAGGCCCAGGCTGCCACCTGCATGGACAGGTCTGGGCACACCTGAAGGGCCGAGGGGCAACTTGGGTCCCTCCTGCGAGCAGCCCCCTGCATCTGCAGTCCTTGGGTGGGGGAGTGCCAAGCAGGACAGTCACCACACTCAGGGCTTCATCTCCGTCCTGGCAGAGGGCCTTGCCTGGGCTCCAAGTCACCCTTCCTGCTCAAGCCCCGGCCCCTCCCGCTCTTTATCGCTCCTGTCACTCACCACACTGGTGAGGGAGCAGCACCAAGCGGGCCCAGCCTCACTGCCTGGGGCCCTCCACCCACAAGGATGCCCACTGCTTTCAACACCCCGGACAGCAACACAGCCCAGCGTGGCCCATGTAGTGGGGTAACCAGCGCGAGCGAAGGGGAGCCAGGGTGTAGACCCCGGGGCTGGTCCCCAGAGCCTCCCGCAGAGAAGAAAAGCCCCGGAGAGCCCTGTCTGCCCTCCTTGGACCACCTCTCCTTGGGAAGGGGCCCTACTCAGGTTTCAGAAGCCACCAGAATCTGGTGGCCTGAATGCTGACCCTGGGTACTGACCAGCAGAGTGGGCTGCGAGGAGGA
>JAJEJO010002207.1:0-27855 GCA_020662805.1 Glaucomys volans | reverse complement strand
ACCTACAGGAGGAGTTTCAATTTTGACTGGCAGTTTTAGAGGTCTCATTCCATGGTCAGCTCACCCCATTGCTCTGGGCCTGAGATGAGGAAGAACTACCTTGTGGGAAGGAGTGGAATTGAAAAGCTGCTCAGCTCATGGCAACCAGGATGCAGAGGAAGAGAGTGAGAATGGGAAGGAATCAGAGACAGGTATCTTTCCCAAGGTCATGTCCCAGTGACCTGCCTTTTCCAGCCACACTCCACTGCCTAGATGTAGAGTTATCCCCTCTTAATCCATTCAAATTGCTAATGCACCAAAGAATTAGTCCACTGGAGAGGTTGCAGCCCTCATGGCCAATGACATTCTAAAATCTTTACCTCTGAGATTTACTGCACTGTGGACCATGCTTCCAACAGTTGCTGAGATGTTGGCCCCAAGGGTGTGGTAGCCTGACTCCTGTGTCTCAGGTGGCCTCTCTCAGGTTGACTCTGCTCAGCTCCTGCAGCTTTTCCCAGCAGACCTCCCAGGTTCCTTGCAGCTCTTACTCCCTAGGGTCTCCACTGGAGTTCAGCATCACTCTCACAGTTTCCTGGGTCCCTCTCTCAGAGGCTGCCTGAAGGAGTTCTGGCCATGCTACATATTGCTGACCTCCCAGGCTTTCCTGGACATCTCCCTGGAAGCTCTGCACCCCATAACTTCAGCATTTTTCATTCCTGCCTGCAAAACCAGCACCACATGTGTGATGCCAAGATGTGCTGCCAGCAGATTCAGTAGCCAGGCTTCTTGGACCATGGCTGTGGTGTCCTGGTGAGCTGAGTAGGGGGAAATGAACCCTGGGAAATCAACTCCCTAGGTGGGCTTCTGCAAACAGGGTCTTCAAATGAGTTTTCAGTTTTATACCCTGGAACCTGCTATGGGTGGTGTCGGGTCAAACTGAAGCGGCTTCAGGGGAGAAAGCAGATAAAAGACCCCTAGCAGCTCACTGCAAGCACAGAGGGCCAGATAGCACGCCAGAAGTGACCAATCATGAGCAGACCTGCTGACCCTGACATCCACCATGGCCCACCGTTTCTGGGTAGGAACCCCAGCCACTTTTCCCTGTATAAAAACCCTGAGAATCCAAAGCCATTTGCGATTTCTTCTGGCTCTCCCACCCCGACTTTCACCCCAGGAGTTTTGTCCAGGACACAGATTCCAATAAATCTCAAGCCACTACTTTTGTCTGACTCTGGTGAACCCGCCTGATGAGCTTACTTCTTTTGGCCACTCACCGCCGCCTTTGTGAACTTTACCCGCCGGGCCCCTTTTCGAGGGCTTTACATTTGGTGCCAGAAACCCGGGAGAGAGCTCAGACTAGTACTGAGGTCCACTCTCTCCTCCAAACCAGAACTGGGGTAAGTGGCCTTTTCTACCATCTCCCAGCACTCTCCTGTCACCGGTCTGTCCATAAGTCGCGCTCACCACAGACCCCCAGCTGTTGGACATGGAAGTCTGGGAGACGTCCCAGACTCGGCTAGCCCCCCGTTTTCTTCGTTCTGGACCCCCGTAGGTCAAGGAGACATCTTGACCTCCGACCCATCCACTTTCCTTGGGTGACCACTACCAGAGCTTGGGGACGCCTGGTTCTGTCTGGGTTCACCTCCAGAGCAAGGCTGGAAGACTAGAAAATGCTCTGCTCCCGCCCCTCGGCTTCCGCCAAAAAAGCGGCGACTGCGTAACCTATTGGTCACCGCTAATGTAATTTCACTAAACAGACACTTGGAGGCTTGATTTTATTGAAATCTGTGTCCCGCCTTCCCATCTCTCCTTTTTCTGTCTATTTCCCTACTTAAATCCCCGCTTTTTTTCCTCCATGTTTTTTCAGACACACCGGAAATGCTCTCTGCTCCCGCCTCTCAGCTTCTGCGGAAACCGCTGGCATTGGCCGAGACTGCGTGTCCATCAACTGCGCACCCGCCTCTTCCCTGTGCCAATTCCCCTGCTGCCTCCTCTGACTCCTCGTCTGTCTCCTCTCTCTCTCCACCCCTCTGCCTATGTGTGTGGGAACACCAGGGTGCTATTCCCTGCCAGTGCAGCAGCTGCTTCTCCTTGGTCACGTGACCAGTGCTGCAGAGAAGCATTCTCCCTCTGGTGCGCTACTTTTCGCTGACCAGCTCCACAAAGGTGGTACAATAGAGCCACTGCCTCTCCGTGCCCCTGCCAAGCCCCGCCCGTGGGCCCAGCTTCCAAACACTCCTGCGAGCTGCTACCCTTTAGCCTTTACCCATTCATATCCACAGGTGCTGGAAGTCATACATTCACCTTGCAAAAACTGCTCCAATTACTCACTCCCCTCATCTGACTTAAACACTTTTGTAGATAGCAGTTCTAGGCTGAAAACTAATGGATTCTGCAAAGATACAGAATCACCACTGCCTAGTTCCAAATATGCTATCTTAATTCCTCACTCACTTTCTTCTTTTTCTACTGACTCCTTTACTTAAATTAAATGAGGGAAATTACCCAAAATCAAGATAAAAATCCAGAACTGCCCACAAACCCCTACCCAAAATCTGATAAAAAATTGCCTTTCAATTCTGCAATGCCCGAGAGGCAGGCTTATTTACAGAAAAAGGTAACACTCCAATCCAGTCCCTGGTAGTTAACCTGTGGCCTGCTGCTCCAGCAAGAACCTGAAAGACAACCAGCTGTCCTCACTGCTGGGATCAAGCCATGACCACAACCAAGTCATCTCCCCAAGCAAACAAGCAGGACAAACTGGAAAACTGACTACCTTATGGCTGGCTACTCCCTAGCGCCTCTACGCAGGGGTGTGACCAGCTAGGTGGTCCCTTCCCCTCAATTGCTGGGATTGTAGAAGACTGAAGAAGCCTGGACTCGAGGATCACTGAGCCCAGGGCACGCTCCAGGGTAACCTTATGGATTCAGGAGGTACCAATTCTGTTTTGCCTGCTCACTCTGGGCCTTTATTTCCTTCCCAGGTTTCGGTTATGGGAATTGATGGAAACCCTCCTTGCCAAACAGAACAGCTAAATTAGTTTGTACCCTGGAAGGACATTCTTTCACACACTTTTTGCGGGTTATTCCTTACTGCCCAGTCCCTGTGCCCCAGAGGGACATTCTTTCACACACTCTTTCCTGGTTATTCCTTACTGTCCAGTCCCCCTCCTAGGAAGAGATGTTCTCCAACTTCTGGGAGCCATCCTGTCTTGACAACTGACAGTGAACAGTTTTTCCAGGCAAAAACTGGCAGATTGATTTCACCCATATGCCCAGATGCAAAAAAGCTCCCTTACTTACTTACCGTGGTTGATACTTTTTCTGGCTGAATTGAAACCTTCCCTACCCCCAGGGAAACTGCTGACATTGTCTGCTGTCCTCATTGAGCAGATTATTCCCAGATTCAGACCTCCTGCATCCATCCAGTCAGATGAGAGTCCAGCCTTCACCTCTCAGACTGTTCAACTAGTCTCCAGAAGCCTCAACATCACCTGAAGACTCCACATCCCTTACCGACCGACCCCAATCCTCGACGGTAAAATTTACACAGGGACAACAGCCAACAGTCCTGAGGCTTCACTTAGAATCTAAAAGTTTATATTCAGGTGGTTCCTCAGCTTCACCTAACCATCCAGGAGCAGGAAAAGGAAATCCAACGCCAGATCAACGCAGCTACTCACCCTAATGCTAATCCTCTCTCATGGCTTACTCTGATATATCAAGGTCTTCAACTTCTCAATCTCTCCAGAGTTAATAACATCTCAGATTTTTTTCTTTGTGCAGGTTTGGATCAGACCCAGCTAACAGCTGTTGCCATGAGTACCCCCCTTAATACTTCCTCACAGGCTCACAGGACCCCCTCTCCACCATTGGTGGGAGTTCCCCTTATTACGACTCCTCAGAGAACTTTGAGTACTGTTACACTTCCTCAAACCCAGTACCTTGCAACCGAACCGTACAGGTCTCTTCTCCCATGTTTGCTCCTCCAGGATTCTTTTTCTGGTGTAACGGTACTCTGACAAAAGAATTAGATCCCAATATGCCCTTTGCTTTCTGTGTGCCCTCCACTCTGCTTCCTCAATTAACACTATATAGTGAAGCTGAATTAATCTGGCTTCTTCAAAATCCCATTCCTAGGGTGAAACGGGCCATTTCCCTACCAATGGTGGTTGGGCTCTCCTTGGCCTCCTCACTTGTGGCCTCTGGGTTGGGGACAGGAGGACTCAGTTATGCAGTCACTGCCACCCAAAAGCTAGAACAACAACTCCAAGAGACGATAGGAGCATCGGCTGCCTCCCTGGCATCCCTACAGAGACAAATAACATCTGTTGCCCAAGTTTCTTTACAGAACCACTGAGCACTAGATCTTCTGACAGCAGATAAAGGAGGAAGGAGGAATGTGCCTATTCTTAAAGGAAGAATGCTGCTACTACATCAGTGAAACTGGAATCCTCGAAAAAAACGTTGAAACTCTCCAACATCTGAGCAAAAAACTTAAGCAGCAACAATCAAGTGACCCCTGGCCAGGATGGCTAAACTCCACTCTTCCCAACTGGCTGACCCCCATCCTCACCCCTATATTTGAAATAGGCCTCCTACAAATGGTTGTTTCCTGTCTTCTCAGGTTTGCCCAGAGCCGCATGAGTGAGGTTGCAAGAGTGACATACAACCAAATGCTCCTGCACCCTTATAGCCGCCTCCACACGGACCAGGCACCTGAACCTTTTTCCCCCCACGACACCCCCTAACATGTAGGAAGTAGCCAGACAGACTCCGGTGCCCTATATCACCAAAATGGTTGAAATATCGGGTCAAACTGAAGCAGTGACAGGGGAGGAAGCAGATAAAAGACCCCTAGCAACTCACTGCAAGCACAAAGGGCCAGATAGCATGCCAGAGGTGACCAATCAGGAGGATACCTGCTGACCCTGATGTCCACCTTGGCCCACCATTCCTGGGCAGGACCCTCCAGTCCCTTCCCCCTGTATAAAAACCCTGAGCAGCCGAAGCCATTTGCGTTTTCTTCTGGCTCTCCCACCCCGACTATAACACCAGGGGGCTGGAGATTTTGTCCAAGACACAGAATCCAATAAATCTCAAGCCACTACTTTTGTCTAACTCTGGTGAACCCGCCTGGTGAGCTTACTTCTTTTGGCCACCCGCAGCTGCCTTTGCGAGCTTTACCCGCCAGGCCCCTTTTCAGGAGCTTGACAGGTGGGGCTTTGCTGATATCTCAGGTGCCCCCAGGTCAAATTCCTGTTGTCTCCTTGCAGAGTACTCGAGCTCTCTTCTAGGACTCTTACCTCCTCAATGACCCCAGCTTCCCTGCTCATGGTTGTGTATTTGCTGTTCAGCCAGGCTTCAAGTTTTTTAATCTCTCCTCTTTGCCCCTGATTGTCCTAGTAAACCTGGATAAACTTGGCAGCAATGCCCACTCCCCCACCTGAATGGTGTGCTGCCTTGAAATTTATTCCACTGAGACAATTGTTTTCTCACCCAAAGTCACAGGGCAAGGATGAAAGGTAGACAAGTTCCTTCCCAGAGGGCAGCACGAGTGGCCTCTGAAACCTCTCAAGCAGGGCCTTGCTCCCTCTAAACCAGGCAACTGCACTCTCTGCTCTGCATTTCTACCAGCATGCTCTCTTCTGGTTCCACTGCAGCTTCCCTTTTATGTTCTGCTTACAGCATGATAATGCTTCTCTAGCCTGCATCGCCAAAATTTTACAAACTCCTCCCCAGACAGGTTCAAAGGACTTCTGAACCATTCTGTCTGGTTAGTCACACTAGCATCCCACTTGGAATAACCAATTTTGGTGTTGCTCAGGTTTGCATCACTGGGACCAAGATGCCTAACAAGATAGTTTGGAGAAGGAAAATTTATTTTGCTCACAGTGTCAGAGGTCTCAGTCCATGGTTCACAGTCCCCATTTCTCAGTGCCTGGTGTGAGGCAGAACAAGGAGGTGGGAAGGTGTGGCAGATGAAGGCTGCTCAGCTCAGGGCAGCCAGGATGCAGAGGGAGGAGCAGCAGGAAGGAGCCCATGTGTGAGCACCTCTGCCTTTCGCTGCACAGGAAGGTCCTTGAGGATCAGCTGCTCACCCTCCTTGTAGCCCCCTGCACCCTCCCCTAGTCTCCTTGGTCTAAGGAGAAGATGTAGGCAGAGCTGCTTCCCCTGAAGGCAGTGGAGTGAGATTCTTGTCATGCCTCTCCTCCTCCAGGTGCCACCTATCTTCTTCGGCATGTTGCCTCTTCCCCTGCCTCTGATGACCATCATCTAATCTCTGTTCCAGCCATCACAACACCTTCTCCTCTGGCTCTGGATCTCCTTACCATTTACAAGGATGCTCAGGATTCTATTTAGTCTGCCCAGATAGTCCTGGAGAATATCCTATGTTCTCAGGAAAGTTCATTTAATATTATGTACAGGTCCCTGTTGCCAGGTAAATTCACAGAGACACAGTCCCTGGGGCCAGAATGTGGACACCTGGGCAAGCATGAACCTGCAGCCTGGGTCCTGTCTCCTGCTGGCCTCACTCCTTCCAGTTGGTCAGCCTCAGGCATGTGTGGGAAGCGCGTGTTCATCATCTGCCTTACCAAGAATGTGTGTGACCTCTCCTGCTGCCCGTCTGCTGCCCCTACATTTTTGCTCTCAGTGTAGACTGTGTAACATTAAACACACTGTGTTTTTTTTGTCCTGGAGCCCTTTGAAAATCTATCCAGTACTGTTAGAGTTTGGATATTATGTATCCCCTAGGCTTCTGTTAATGTAGGAATGTTCAGAGGTGACATGGATCGGGTTCTGAGATCTGTAAAATAATCAGGGAATTAATCCAATTGATGGAATAATAATTTGAAAAGGCTACTGGATTGGATGGGGACAGTGGGCAGGTGGGGCTTGCTGGGGCAGGGGGTGCCCTGTAGTCAGGACTGGTGTTAGGGTCTGGATGTGAGTGTCCCCCAAAGCTCACACGTGGACCATGCAGGAAGGTTCGGAGCAGAAGTGATTGGATTGTGAGAGCCTTGACCAATCAGTGAGTGAATCCCTGATGGGATGAATTGAAGTGCTGGGCTGTGGCTTTAGGAGGTGGGATTGGGGTGTGGCTGTGGGTTATATATGGTATCTGGAGAGTGAGCCTTTCTCTGCTTCCTGATCACCCTGTGAGGTGCTCCCCTATTCCACTCTCTCCTGCCATGATGTTCAGCCTCACCTGGAGCAGAGGAATGGACCCAGGCTTCTATGGACTGGAACCTCTGAAACCATCAGCACTCAGGTAAACCTTTCCTCCTCTCTCAATATACTGGTCAGATCATTGAGTCCCACAGCAGTGAGAGAGTTAAGACATCTGGGAGTTGCACATCTTTCCCCTTGAACCCTCTTCTCTGTTTTTCTCTCTCTTCTTCCTGGAAACCACCAGGTGAGCACAGGTCCACCATGATGCTCTGCCCCACCCCAGGTGCAGAGCAGTGGACCCTGGGCTGAACCTCTGCAATGGTGAGCTGAAAATAACCTTGCCTCCTCTGTGTGCCTCTGCTCCAGAGTCTTGCTCAGTGGCAAAGGCTGACCAGGCACTGCTTCCTCCCTCTTGGACTCAAGCCTGGTGTCCTCCAGGGAGGCACAGGTGCTCATGCCCACAGTGAGGTGATGCTCCCTTGGTCCTTTCACATAGCAGAAAGTTCTTCCTTCCTGAAGGACTTTGCTCTTGAAGCTTTCATTCTTTTCTAGTTTTTGGGTCGTTGTGGTTCCACTTTGCAGTTTTGTGAAATTCAGAAAGAAACTGATGCCCACAGATGTGTCCCCATTTCTGGTCTTGTATTGGATCTCCCTTTGCTATGTGGTTTTGTTTTAAAGGGGTAGCGAGTGGGTCTGTCCTCATGGTCCTGCTTCACTTTCTTTTGCTTCAGTTTTCCTCTACCTTTCTCTGCTGCTCTGTCCCTCTGCGCACCTCTCCCTTCCCTCTCGATCCAGCTGGGCCTGGAAGTGCTTTTTCCCTTGTTCTTCCCACTCTTTGCCTCACCTCCACCTTCCCCTCCTGGTCGTCCTTCCTCTCTGTGGTCTCCCTTTCCACTGCCTCTCTTCTGCTTTCTCTCTTCTCACAGTGTGGCTATTCTGTAACGCTCCCATTGCTTTCCTGTCCCACTCTCATCCTCTGAATGACTGCAGTCCTAGCATAATTTAAATACCTCTGTCTCATCCTTTTGTGGAGTGGGTGAGAGTGGACCAGAGGAATGCAGAGCCTCAGAGCAGCTCACCAAGGGTGAGCCAAACCCGCAATTCCACAGCAGCCACAGAGCTGGGAAGAGTGAAAATCCTTCCCCTGAGCCTGGTGCTGGAGTTCTGGAGGGGAGCCCAGCTGTCACTGGGATGGGGAGCTGAGACTGTCTACAGTGTGGTGTAATCTGCTGACCCTGCGTTTTCACTCCCACATCCAGATACAGGCAGAGGAGAGGCTGAGACATCCCAACACCTCCCCAAAGTCCAGGGTCCAGGCTCTCAGGAAGCCTATGGCCAAGCTGTTCAGGAAGGAAGGAGGGGAACTCACACAGAGACCCTGATAGGTTGACCATGAAATCTGAAACCCCAGAAAGAAAGGACTGTGTCTCCAAAGCTCCAGGAAGAACAGCAAACAAATGCAGGTGCTCAGAAGATGGAGGAGCCACCAGGCAGAAACCCTCCCCTCCACAGACCACCTCACAGCAGCCCAGGATGGCTGCCTGGAGAGCCAAGGGTGGTTTCACAGCAGGTTTGCTTCCTCTTCTACCTGACTCCTCCACCTATTCACGAACAGGACTTCCTGTTCCCACTGGATTAGTGGAATTTCTCTAAAACATGTTCAGTGAGCTTTTAAAGGTTTATTATGTTCTGAAGTGGTGGCAGTACTGAGGCTTAGTATCCCCTCTCAGAGTGGTGCTCAAGCCTGGACATGAGTTGGCATTGAATGGGAGCACTGACCCTTAAACACTCATCCATCCAAGGCACTGAGTAAAGGGACAGCATCTCACTCATAAGTCCAGTGTCTAACAGGAGAAGAGATCAACACCCCAGCAGACGGGTATGAGTGCCTGCAACTTGAAAAAGCAAGGGAATTAAACATTTCCAAAGTTCATAGCAATTCAACACCTGGGGCTGTGGACACCACAGCTGAGGAAACTCCAGATGAAGATTTAGAGTCTTAGTGGTTAAAGCAATCAATCAACTAAAAGGGTCTAAGAAATGAGCTAAGAAAGAAAACACAGGAGAGAAAGAAGACTTCAATAAAGATTTAGAAATTCTGAAGAAGAACCAATCCAGAATCAAGGATCTTGAAGAAGTGACAGATCATGTTATAATTCAAATAAAAGAGTCGCCAATAGATTAGATGGAAAACAGAGATCAGGACTGGAAAAAAAGCATACAAATTTGAAAAAAAAAACAGCAATAAAGAAAAGATAAGAGACCATGCATAGAATATTCAGGAAATCTAAACAACATTACGAGACACAAATTGAGGATCATTGGCATTGATAAAAGTACTAAAATGCAAGCTAAGGGCATGCATTAATTTTTAAAAGGATGATAAGAAATCCACATTGAGAAGAATTTAAAACCCAAGGTAGACAAGATCAAAAAGATCATCTCCGTGACAGTCATACTTAAAAGATCTAATATACAGAATAATTGTAGAGTCTTAAAAGACTAAAGAGAGAATCAGCAGGTCTTCCTTAGAAGGACCATTCCACGTTAGTCCTGATTTCTCAAGAAATACTCTAAAGGCCAAGAGGACTTGGACCATGAATTCAAAGTGCTGAGAGAAACTAATTGCCAGTCAAGATAGCAATATTCAGCAACACCATCCTTCAGGATCAAGGAAGAAATAAAACCTTCCAAAATAAGCATAAACTAAAAGAATTTATGACTACTAATTCAGCACTACAGAATACACTTAGATAAATATTTCAACAGAAAATACTAAAACAGCATAGATTCAGGGAATGAATGAATCTCCTTAGAAGAGTTCCTAATGTCAAGAATCAAAATTAAAATAAGCATTTGAAATAAATCAAAATGACAGGAAATGATATTCATCTCTCCATAATAACACTCTATGTAAGTGGTCTCAACTCTCCAATTAGAAGACATAAGCCAACAAAGTGGATTAAAATAAAACCCAGCTAATGGTCGGTTAGAAGAGACTCACCTTACCAACATAGACACCCCCAGGCTGCAAGTGAAATCACTGGAAACAATGTACCATGAAAATGTGGACCAAGAGCAAGCCACAGTAGGTAGCTCACACCCACAATGCAGACTTCAAGCTAAAAGTAATCAGAAGAGACAAAGAGGATCACTTCCTGCTGACAAAGTATCCAACACGGAGGTATAATGAATTTTCTTAAAAAAGAAGGTATATTGACTGGATTTATGCCCCAAATGTTGGTGCACCCACTTCCACAAAACAAACACCCCACACGATACCAATCTTCCTCATATCACTCTCCAAAAATGGAAATTGGAACATTCCAAGATTTGTTCTGTGGAACCAGTAATATCCTGAAAGTGAAATGTAGATATGGACAGGAAAACTACATCCCAATATTCCTGATGGGATGAATGGAAGAATCCTTAATAAACTTCAATGGTTCACATTCAGAAACACTTGAAGAAGATCGAAGGACATAATCAAATTCATTTCATTTTGATAGTGATGCAGGGTTGGTTCACATATGCAAATCAATAAGCTTAATTAATCACACAAATAGAATTAAGGACAAAAATCACATGATCATATCATAGTTGCAGAAAAAGGCTCAGGCAACACAGCATTCATGATAAAAAGAGGGAAGAAACCAGTGATGGAAGGAATTTCCCACAGCATCAGAATGGCTAGGTATGACAGCTTCATCCTGAATGGGAGAACCCAAAAGCATTGCTTGTAAGTTGCAGAGCAAGAAAATATGTCCAATCTCATCACTTCTACTCAATATTGGTCTTGAACTTTTAGCTAGAGCAGTTATGTATGATAAGGAAATTAAAGAGATACAAATAGAGAAAGAAGAATTCAAATTATCTCTGTTTGCAGATGACACTTACTTGCTCTGCAAGAAGATTTCTGGAGTTAATTAACAGCAAAGTAACAAGACTTGATATCAACATATAAAAAGTAATATCTTTGGCCAGGCACCCTGGTGCATCCTGTAATCCCAGACCCTTAGGAGGCTGAGGCAGGAGGATCAGGGCTTCAAAGCCAGCTTCAGCAACTTAGAGAGTCCCTAAGCAAATCAGCAAGTGCCTGTCTCTAAATAAAGTATAAAAAGGGCTGGGAATGTGGCTCAGTGGTTTAGTGCCCCTGGGTTCTATCCAGTACCAAAAAAATGAAAAAGCATGTGATATTTTTAAAAATCATGTTGTGTACACATATAAATACGTCACAGGGAATTTCCCCTTTATGTGTAAGTAAAAATAACCAATCAAGAGTAAAGGAATAAATAAAGGAGAGCTGGGGGAGTGGGATCTTGATCTGAAATTGCTTCCATGTATGTGTGCCTTTGTCAGGATAAACCCCACCATTATGAATAATTATATTGCTCTAATATTAAAAGGAGAGTAATCACTTCTCCATACACCAAAATTACTTCTCCATACACCAAAAATTAATCTTCTGAGAAAGAATCCATTCACAATAGCCTCAAAAATATTAATACCTGAGGAAAAATTCTAACTAACATTGAAAGACCTCTATAGTGAACATTATATAATACTAACGAAGGAAATCAGAGTAGATATTATAAGATGGAAGGATCTCCCATATAGTAGATAGGAAGAATTCATGCTGCTAAAGGACAGTATTATGAAAAGCAATCTAGAGATTCAGTGAAATGCCCATAAAAATTTCAATGACATTTTTCAGATACTGAGAGAGAGAGAGAGAGAGAGAGAGAGAGAGAGAGAGAGAGAGAATCTACATAATGGGAGAGGACCTCAGATTATACAAAGATCTCAAAAATTCAACACCAAAGCCAAGTGACCCAATCAATCAATGGGCAAGTGAACTAAACAGACATTTCTCAGAAAAGAAAATGGAAATGACTTACAATATACAAAAATATGTTTAACATTTTTAGCAATCAGGGAAATGCAATTTAAAATGACAATGAGATTCATCTTGCCTCAGTTAGAATAGAAATCAACAAGAATGATTGATAGTAACTGCTGAGGAGGATGTGTGTGAAGGAAACCTGTGTGTACGTGACTCTGACTTCAGATTACACCAAACATTGTGGAGTCCATGTGGAGAGTCCTCAGAACACCAGGGCAGAACCACCTGGTGGCCCAGTTATTTCACTCCTTGGTATTTATTCAAATGAAATAAAATCAGCAGGCCATCATGATATATGTGTTCCAATGTTTATAGCAGCACAGGTCACAGTGGCCGAGTTGTGGAATCAGCCCAGGTGTCCTTCAGCAGATGAAGGATGAAGAGCATGGGGTATGTGTACACAGTGATGTCGACTCAGCCATAAAGAGGAATGAAATTTTTGCCTTTGCTGGTGACTGGATGGAACTGGAGAACATCATGCTAAGTGAGATGAGCCAGACTCAGAAATTAAGGGTCTTGTACTTTCTCTCATGTATGGAAGCTGAGAGAAAAAAGAGGAATATTAAAAATGTATGAAAGCATTCTATTGTCATGTAAAACTAATCAGAACAAATTTTAAAATTAATAAAAAATAAAATGAAATAAAAACCCTCTCTCACTAAAAGAAGGTTTTATGAGCAAAGTAGATAAAGGGGAGTGATAGGAATGAGGGGAGGCAAGAGCAGGGCCTGAAGATCAGAGCCAACTGAGTATGTTCTGGGCATGCACAAAAATATGATCAGTAATCCGTGAATCCTTCTTTTCTGCACAATCAGAATACACAAATAAAAAGTAAATAAATTAAAAGAAGAAATGTTTTAAAACATATTTTGGAAACAAATAGAACACTGTGACCTTCAGCAATCAAAACCAGCAAATCCTGGAGACGCCTCCTCACTGGTGAGGGGGTTGAGCTACTCTGCCAAGTTGGCATGTGGGGTGTCTGCCCAGACCTACTCCACCATGGCCAAGGTTTCCTTTAAGATCACACTGACCTCAGACCCGTGGCTGCCATATAAATACTCAGTGCTCCTGAGAGCACACCTTTCACAGCAGTCTTAAACTTTGCAGCAGAAGAATTTAAAGTTCCTGGAGCAACAAGGGCAGTTATTACCAATGATGGAATAGGAATCAGTCCTGCACAGACTGCTGGAGATGTTTCTCTAAAGCACAGTTCAGAGCTTCCCATTATTCCTGGAGATCATGTTGAAGGTGTTCATATCTGCTACCTGGAACACACAGTTACTTTTCAGAATAGATACTGGTAATTTTTGTTGTAAATGTGAAATCAGGCATTTAATATACCATGAAAACACCAGATGTTAATGGAACAATGAAAGGTGGACTCTCTGGCCCCTTCTTTGTTCATGATGCTCGTGTGCAGAGGGAGTGCTTGTGAGTAGAGGGACCACCACCACAGAAGGTCATGGAGTTGCTGACTCCACCTCACAGCTCACGTAGGGAGCTCATTTCTGAAAAATGGATTATCCAACTGAGTTTTTTACCTGGAGGATGATTTTTAAATTTTTTTCTGAGAAGGTTTGCAAAATTGAAACTTACTGAATCTTACATATTTGTATTGGAGTTAAAAATGTAAAAGGATCTGAGTCATAGATGGCAGTTTGCTGGACAGCATCTGACTTACAGGCTCATATTTGATTCTTAAGTGTATAGTGTGTGATGATGATAATAGACCTATCAGTGATGGTTAGCTCTCTTGACTTTATCATGTAGGTTTTGTATGTTTCAAACTTAGTGTTTCATATAATTTAAATTAGTACCAAAGAAATAAAAATGTTATTTTTCGTCTAACCTTTATGAATATAAATTCACATCCCAAAACAAAAAAGTTTTAACAGTCATCTTGCAGAATCCAGTATATGTAATGGTGGGAATTGAAAATGCACTACAAGCATCATTCAATGTGTTATGCATTCAGTTATCAATCTTGTTCAGTACAGTGTGTATTGTGAACTGATCCATCACAGGAAGAACTCAGGGTGGACTGAGATTGGTAAGGGGTCATGGGAAGGAGACAGGAGAAAATCCTGAACATGGAGGGGTAAGACATGCCATAACAGTCCATGATGTTCACCTGGGCGTGGAGGAGCTGCCCTATAAATCAGGTACTCAGGAAGTGGAAGCAGGAGGACAAAATGTTCAAGTCCAGCCTTGGAATCTGGGGAGAAACTGCTTCATAGTAAGACACAGTCAGGGCTGGGATGGGGCTCAGGGTAGAGCACCCTGTGTTCAATCCTGGTACTGGAAAGAAAAGTTTATCAAGTTCACATTAAAGGCAGAGTATGGGAAATGTGGTTAAAATACATAAACAAACAAACAACCTTAATCAGGAAATAATGTGAGTGCTCAGTGCTGAGGAGGGAACGTCAGAGAGGCCTGACCTAGAGGAGGAGAAGCTTCTGAGGGTCTGACACAGGAGAGATCCCAAGAACTTCCAAACTAGATGGTGTCAGGGCAGGTGCTGGTGGGAAGGAACCTCAGGGACTGAGGGAAACTGCTCTCTCCTCCCTCTGCACCTGCTCCTGGGTGACCCTGAGCTCCCTGTGTGCTGAGCGCCCCCTGCTGGCCCTGGGTGCCCTTCAGGGAGGTTTGTGTCTGGGCTCATACTAAGGTCCCTTCACTGTGTCTCTGGCACAGAAATAGGTGGCTGTGTCCTCAGCTTTCAGGCTGCTCATTTGCAGGTACAGCGTGTTCTTGGAGTTGTCTCTGGAGATGGTGAATCGGCCCTTCACAGAGTCCGGGTAGTAGGTGCTACTAGGACTGCCAATTGCTGCAACCCACTCCAGCCCCTTCCCAGGAGCCTGGCAAACCCAGTGCATCCAATAGCTACTGAAGGTGAATCCAGAGGCTGCACAGGAGAGTCACAGGGACCCCCCAGGCTGCACCAGGCCTTCCCCCAGACTCCACCAGCTGCACATCACACTGTACACCTGCAAGCACAGAGGCAGCCTGGTCAGGACACTCTCACTCACCCACTCTTTCTCTCACTCCTCTCCACTCACACACTCAGGGTTTCTGTTCTCCATCAATCACCTTTGAAAACAGCCACAAGGAAAACCCAGCTCAGCACACGGTCCATGGTGAGCACCCTGTGTCCAATCTTGACCACTGAGTGGGATGAGCTGGGAGTCCAGGGCTGGGCTACCTTGCAGAGCTGCAGGGTCAGGGTTGGTTCGATTTCATGAACAGAGGGAGACCCTATTTGCATGCCTCCTGCTATATAGCAGCTCTGGGTGGAGCCCTCAGAGATGTCTGCCCAGTGCAAACTGGACTATGGGGGAGATGTTTGGTGGCATTTTATTCATGAGAGATTAAGTAAGAATATTAAATGTGTTGTTCAACCTGTCCAGGAAGATGTAATGAGAGGAATAGCCCAGTGTCTAAACAAGAGCCTTACTCCTCTGCTTTCTTTGCTCCATTAATCAGCTCAGGAAACGGCAGGATAGGCTTGTGGGGTGTCTAGAGCCCCTTCTTGTAAGGATACTGGGGTGTTGGCTTGCTACACCCAGTGTTCATCTAAGGTCCATGAAGATCCTTGTGGATGACAGGTCACCTGCAGAATTCTGTGCCTCTTCTCAGGTCACTGTGTGCCTCTGGCTTCCCTCTCCCTCTGCACCTTGGCTGACCTGCAGCAGCTGTGTTGATACATGACAACTGCACACCTCCCACACTTAAATGGATGTCTATTGGAGGGTGAGCACATTGAGCCATCATCCCTACCAGGACGGTGCCAGGTGGAGGCAGGGTCACTGCACCCTCATCCTCTCAGGTGTCAGTCTGTGGTGGTACAGAGGAGGAAGGTCCTCCAGCTCGGACTACAAATGTGGAGGCTCAGCTGATCCTCCTTCTCCCCACTGCTTTGCAGACCTGAGTGCTGTGGCCCCAGGCAGTGGTCTCACCATCCCACTGTCTGCAGCAGCTGCAGGCTCCCATATGCCTGGGGCCTCCCTGCAGTGCACCTGGGTTGGGAGTCTACCCCTTCCTGGAACAAAGTGATGGACACGGTGCAGCCCTTCCAGGCCACCTGTGGATGCTCCAGCCCTGCCCTCCTGGTCTCTGTGTCTCTCTGTTTCTGGGGAAGTCTGACTGGGCAGAGCAGGTGGATCCCAGGCTGCTGTTAGCAGAATCACTCCTGATGGTCCTAGGGTCAGCCAGATGCCCTGCTCCCTGATCACCTGGGCAGGATGTCAAGTGTGATCAGACAGTGGGCTCCTTGTCCTGTGGTTCTGGGGCAGAACTAGTGCAGGAGAAGCCATGTGCTGCACACAGGGTCAGCCAGGCCAGGACAAGTCACCTCTCAAGGGTCCTGGGCTTGAGCAGGATTAATCAAGTGAGTCCCTGTCACTGGTAGGTGAGCTCCAGGTGGCACCATTTGACCACCTGCTGTGTGGTGGGTCTCTGTGAGCTGAGGCTGTCATAGGAGAAGGAAGGTCCCCTGGTGGAGGCAGCCCTGTGCATCCTGCATGGCTCATGGTGGAGATGCTCTGGCCTGTCACAGAGGTCAGTGTGGGGGATGCAGCAGCAGTAATGGACCATAAGGTCACTAAGCTGTGATTGCCCTGCACTCCCAGATGCAGTAGAGGTGCATGCCCTGACTGGACCTGTTTCTTCCAATTAAAACTTGGTGTCTTTCACTGAGGCCATGGTTTAACATAATGCCCACAGAACCCTTGTGAAATTGGCTACATATTGATCAATGAAAATGACCAGGTATATAGCAGTTGGCATGTATTCTGGTTTTCCCCATGGGTGCAAACCATACCACCATAACAGTGAAGTTCCTCAGGGCCTGGGAGAGTGCCTTAATGGCATGCTGATCCCCTTGTGACCCCAGCACCACTCAGGGGTTCCAGCCCCAACTTGGTTTCTTGCCTTTTGCCTTCCTGTCATGTGGGGATGCAGCCTCAGGAAGGCCTAGGTCAGGAGCAGCACCATGATATTAGCATCCCTGGTCTCCAGACGCTGATGCAATCCAGCCCTCTCAATGCAAATCATCAATCTCAGGAGCTGCTCAGAGCAGCACTGACTGGACTCAGCACACACTGGTGCTGGACCTGAGGAAGTCAAGCTAACCAGCTACACCTGTGGATGAAGTCCTGGGACTGGTTAAATTGTTAGCCTGTGCCAGCTTTGATCTGGGTGCTGGAATATCACACAAGGGGCAAAGCTAGAAGCACCCATGGGGCTAACTCTGTAACCACACAGGATGTCAGAGCAGAGGAGGGCCCTCGTCCTCCATCTAACTATGAGAGGAAGCCCTGTGTAGCCCAGAGGATGAGGCTGACCTTTATCCCATGTGTGGCACCTACACAGAGTTCCCCTATACTATGGCTACTGGAGTCTGGGAGCAAGGTCCCCTCTGACCCCAGCACTGTAGGGCCACCAGTTACAGGTTCAGAGCAATGGAGAGGAGACCACACCTTGTGCAGTATGGCGTGAAGTCAGCAGAGACATGGAGTGAACAGCCAGAGGCTTAGGGACAGTACCTCTGCCCAGTGTGCACAGAAGTTGGGATATGGAGTTCAAGAGAACTTTCCTTAACTCTAGTCCATGGGTGTTGAAACAGTTTCACAATTAAGAAGACATTCAAGTGGTAGATGGATAAAGGACATGTGTCCCTTGTAGAGGAGGAAATATTTTACAGGAAAGGGAATGGCATCCTGTCCCTCCTGGCCATGGGCATGAACCTGGAGTTCATGGACCTACCTGACATAGGTAGAGGGAGACCATCACCACACCAGCACTCATGTGGGGAAGCTACTGCAACAGGCTCCTGGAAAGAGAGATGACCAGTGACCACTGGAGATGGGAAGGTGCAGGGAGGACAAGGGTGAGGGTGGGGTGGGTGGTGAGAACCACATGCAGAGAGGGACTTGTCCTGGTGCTCTGCAGCTCCCAGTGTCCCTGTGAACAGAGCCAGCCTGTGCTTCACACTGACTGGAGCAGAGTAGCTGGGGGATCCCAACACCATAGATAGGCAGGTGATGGACACCTGGTGTGCACAGCCGGAGTTCACCATGACCTCTTTCATCCATGATTCAGGGTGCTCTCCTCAGTGTCCTAAGAACTAAATTCCATGCAACTATGAAAATAGAGCTGGAATCAGCAGCTGTGGGTCTTCTGGAGAGAGATGCTGATGTTCTTAGTAATGTGGGTGATCAACACCATCACCTGGGAGAGACACCAGCCTAGAACACATCATTGTTTATTGAAGTCCTTCAAAGTGTATTCTACTATTGAATCACTAAATCTAATTTACTTCACTGGGTGCAAATGATGTAAATAGAAAAGCAGGCTGAAGTAATCAAGCACAGATTATGTAGAAATGATGGGCCTCCTGTTAGGGAAAGTGGTCCCAGCATCCACCAGAGCTCAGGAATGAACTGGCAGAGGGTCCCAGAGCAAATCTTGACATTCCAATATGTCCATTTGGGAGAATCTAAACCACTGTGAGAATTCTCTCTTAATTCAAAGGCAATACGGTTTTTGTTTGCTGAACCAAAAAAAAAAAAAAAATGAGGAATTAGTAGGTTGTTTCTAGGGCTGCAAAGGTTTTACTTTGAAGGAAGAACATTGTATTTATATTCTGTATAAAGAAAGATAAGTAAAAATTTGAGAAAATAATGCCACATTCAGAAATTTCACATCGACTCAATATGCAGAACAATTTTGCTGCCGTCCATTTGATCCATCTGGTGGATATCTCCTATGAATGTAACAAAACGACCAATAATTCTCTATACTTACAATGGTCTAAGACACTATTTATGTGATTAAAACTTGGAAATATTAAAAGAAGCATAATTGGCATATGTCATTACAAAATGTAAAACTAACAGAGCAAATTAAAAATTTTTATGTGAAATCAAAGATAACCCTGGAATCCAGTCACGGGGATGGAAATCCAGGAAGGCTCCAAGCTGCCTCTCCCCAGCAGACAGGTGTCCTGGGATTCTCAGGATCAGGTCACCTCATAGCAAGATGGGGTCACAGTGGTCCTGGGTACAGTGTGCTTCAGGGTCCTGAGTCCAGGGGCAGAACCAACTGACCTGTGTCTCCCACAGTCCATGCAGAGCTGAATACCCTCCCTCCTGGCTCCTTGCCTAGGGACCCCTTTTTCTCCAATACCTTGCTCAGGTGACCCTTGTCAACAAGCCATTCACAGCTGCATGAGACGTGGGTGTCTCCCCACTTGGAGCCCTGGGTGTGATGTTCTGGTGTCACAGCCCCATCCTGAGTGTTAGGTTGCTCACGTACACCACAGCTCACTCTGAACCCTCACATTTCTGTGTATTATGACCAGGTCTCAGGCTTGCTGTGACCATTTCTCAGTTCAGTCCTGCTTATGTTTGGGGACAGAGGATTCCGTGCTGTGCTTGCTGACAGTGACTTTAGATCAGCTGCATCCATGGTCTCCAACACCTGATGGCAGCACAAGGGACTGCTCATTAACATGACAAGACACACTGTCCCCTGTTGTTGTCAAAGGTCCCCTGTGGCTGGAGTCTCTGGTCCAAGTGGGTTCTGACATCTGCGTGTGCACAGTGCACAGATGAGTCACAGGAAGGTCACAGGAGCACTGAATTGGGAGGGATCCTTGGGAGGACATGGAGACCCTTCTGAGTGTGGTGGGACCCCAGAGCCATGAAGATTTCACACAGCTCACATGATGGCACCGTGCAGTTCATGTCATTGTACAGAAGTGCCAACATTAGATGTGACTATGCAGTCTGCAGTGAGAGGGATCCAGAGATACCTGACCTGGACAAGGAGACCTGAGTGGTGTCCAGGAGGAGGAGCCTCCTCTAGAACCACCAGGGCTGGTGGTCTCATGAGGAGCTGCCTAGAAAGGGATCTCAGGACTGTGGTGAAGATTCCCTTCTCTCTGCACTTGCTCCTGGGTGACTGTGAGCTCCTGGGACACTGAGTGTCCCCTGCTGGCCCTGGGCCCCCTACATGGAGGACTGTGTCTGAGCTCACACAGAGGTCTGCTCATTGTGCCTCTGGCACAGTAATAGGTGGCCATGTCCTGGGTGGTCAGGAAGAACAGCTGCAGAGGGAACTAGTACCTGGATGTGTCTCTGGGGATGGACACTCAGCTCTTGAGGGATGGGCTGTAGTTTGTGCTACCATCACTCCATGGTTGCCCAATCCACTCCTACCCCTTCCCTGGAGGCTGATGAATCCAACACCAGCCATAACCCCTGGCTGTGATGGGAATCCAGACAGCACAGGTGAGGGTCAGGGTCTCCGAGGGCTGCACCAGGCCAGGTCCTGACTCCTGCAGGTGCCCCTGACACAGGACACCTGTGGAGAAGTACAGGCAGACCCTGTCAGTCACATGCAGTCACAACGTCCCCATGTACCCAGCTCTGGCCCTGGAGACACTCAACAGGGGAGCTGTGACCAGACACAGGAGAAGTCCCAGCAGCCTCATCTTCTAGACTACACCTGCCTTCCCAGAATGTAGGGACACACCTTAAAATGGTGACCACAATGACAACACCCTCGGGGCATAAGCCCCCCTCACTAGAGTAACCACCAAGGTGGTGGTCTAGGATTGGCCCATTCGACTTCCGTGAATGTGAGCAGCTCTGGCCACTATTAAATCTTAGGAGACCTTTGTCCTGCAGGCTTTGATGTGTGCTGCATGGGCTGTTTACCTTTAAGGTGATTGGCCCTGCAGGTATCTCCTCTCCTTTCTTTGTTTTTTTCTCACTCACTCGCCCCCTTATATATCTGTTCCACTCCTTCATTAAAACTGAGATTTTCCTTCGACAGACTCCCGGCTGGTGTGGGTTTTTCAGCCATCGACACTCACCATCCTGCTTGACCCCGTGCCCCCCTGGCTGGTCCAGGGAGGGCACCCGACCTTTGTTGTTCGGTGCGGAACAACACCAGAGACCTCAGCCCTGTGTGAGCAGAGAGCTGCGAGTTCCCACATCCAGAGGGCATTTGAACCCAGAGCAGGAGGAGGTATTTGCATGTGGATGAGGCTCTCCTTATATCTAGAGAGGCTGATGCCAGGCTGCCCAGGTCCTTAGTGCTCCTGAGATGTGCTCCCATCTTTAACCCATGTGGAACTTTTCCTCTGACAGGAGAGCAGTTGGTTTAGGGGGTGCTGGAAAGCTGTCAGGGCAGGAGTCCTCCTTTCTGAGTCCAGCACTGCCTCCCCACAGTCCTTCCCCCCTGGACCTGGGAGGGATCTCAGAGTGGGAGGAACTTGCCTAGCATGCAGGAGGCCACAGGTTCAAACCCAAGCCCTGAAGGAAGATCCCTGAATGATGACTGAACAAGACAACAGGACTGAGGATGGTGTTTCCCACTTCGAGGAATAGAGCCTCACATTGCTCTCAGGACTAGTACTTCTCTGTCATCTCTGTGAGGTTTGGAGGCTGCAGAGTTGGCTGGAGAGGAGTGATCCAGGGTCTTGGGATGGGAGGATCTTCCTGCTGTGTGCCCTCTTCCGTGCCCTCCACCATCTGACTTGCTTGTCCTCCTGACTGGTCAGCCAATGCTTGTGGACAGGAGTGAGCTGAAATCTTTCCTGACCTCCTCCAGTCATCTGTCCTGCTCACTGGTTTCCTCCATGAAAGGACAGGATAGGAGGGGCTGGGTCAGGGTGAGGGTCCTGGGAGCAGAGGCAGCTCTTACCTGTAGCCTGAGGCTGAGAGTCCCTGAGTCCACCAAGAGCAGCAGAGCCAGGCTGACAGCAGACAGGGAGGGCATGCAGGGCAGGCTGGGTGAGGGAGGGAGGCCCAGGGTTCTTCCTTGGCAGCATCACTGCAATGAGGACTGCCCTGCCCACAGCACCATCATTTGGAGAACACAGTGGATGCTCTACTCAGTCAGGGAGATTCACTGAGATGACAATTGTAGGCGCTGATCTCCTGATGAGGTTTCAGGAACTTACCTCCTTCCTAACTGAGTGAACACAACCTATTCATGAGACATGAAGGCACCTGTCTTTATTCACTGTGGTGTTGATCATGACCTTAGTGCAGACACTGAACATGCAGACACCCTCCTCCTCATCCTGCATGTCTCAGGGAAGTCCTTGCTGGTCTCCATGTTTTCACCAACTGCTAATCCCTGTGTGCCCTGTGGGTGACGTTTCCAAGTCCCAGCAAACATCTCATTTTATATCTGTCCCATCAGCCATGCAAAATGAGAGACATTTTCAGATAATCCCACCTCCTGCCCTGGGGAAACTGTAGCCCCACTGTGTGATAATCGTCCCCACCTCACCTGTGCTAGGTGTGAGCCAGTGGCCTCCAGCCAGCCAGGCTTCACCTGCTTTCGCCATTCTCCACACTGTTCTGTAAAACTCACATGAAGGTACTGGACTCATGATATGGCCATGGGTAAACCTCTTGAATACGTGTCCATGGTTAGACAGTTGTTGACCAGTGTGACCAAGTCTGGAGAAGTGCAGGCTAGAGAAGGGAAAGGTCCCTTGGCTCATGATTTCAGAGGTTGGAGTGCAAGGTGGTCAAGGCCTTACCCCTGATCCAGGTGAAACAGGACATCTTGGAGGATTGATGAGATCTCCACTTTGTACATGTGCAGGGTCTAGATAGAGCTCCTCCTGACTACCACAGTGTGGGCAGCTCGGGTCAGCATGGTCTCCCTGCAGTCCTGGGGATCTCGTCATAGACACAGCTTCCTGGCAGGAATTTCCAGGAGCGGATCTGTGTAGCTGGGACACAAAATAAAGCACAGCTCTGCTGTTTATGCAGCGAGTGTTTGGCCTCTGTCTTGAGGAGTGCAGTCACCTGCTCCTCAGGTCAAGCAGTCGTGACCACCACGCGCAGACCTGAGAGTGCGTGCTTGCTCCTGAGTGTGTGGGTCTGTGTCTGTGTTATTGTGCAAAGTGGTCCAGAAACGCCCTTGGCATTTGTGAGATTCCTCAATTCACCTCCTGCTAGAAACATAGATAAGGGGACTTTTAATAACTTTAAGTTTCTGCTTGAGGAATTTTATTGTAGGTGTGTGGATCTTTAGGATTTTAACTTTATGGGCATTAGACATGGTATGTTTGGAAATTCACTTTGGGACCATGAAATTCAGGACGTGGCATCTACTCATTTCATCCACATTCAGTTAATTTCTATTTCTTTGTAAATTTTATAAACACTTTGATTGTTCCAGAATGAGTCATAATTATAGAGAAGTTTACTACAAAATATGTCACTTATACAGAAATACTCAAAAAGAATTTAGTTTCCCTTTTTATTTTCTTATTTTTACAGACTGCATTTTGATTCATTGTGTACAAACTGGATTCAACTTTTCACATCTCTGGTTCTACAGGTTGTAGATTCACACCATTCTTGTAATCAAACATGTACATAGGGTAAAGATGTCTGTGTCCTTCCACCATCTTCCATACATTGCCCCCTCCCCCTCTCATTTCTGCCTACAAAATCCAGAGTTCCTCCATTCTTCTCTTACCCCCCCCCCCACTAGGTGTCATCATCCACTTATCAGAGAAAACATTCGGACTTTGGATTTTGGGCTCGACTTATTTCCCTTAGCATGGTATTCTCCAATTCCACCCATTTACCTGCAAATGCTGTAATTTTATTATTCTTTCCATCTTCTTTCTGAAGATGCAACTGTATTCTCCTAAAAGACACACACCTAATCAGAAGGACACACAGACTGAAGTAAGAGGAAATGGAGTATAGTCCTTACAAACTAAACTCAAAAGCACACAAAAGGTGCTGCAGGTGACAGCAGTGTGGACTTAAGTTAGAACCTGTTTTTGAATACCGGCAATTGAAATCCTGGGTAGAGAGAGGAGGATCCTTCCAGGAGAGTCCCCACCATCTGGGCATGCACACCAGGTCAGAAAGGATAGAGCACAAAGGCACCAGGTAGGAAGTGCCTAGCAACAAGGTATACAGAGTGTATTGGACAAAAAGCCTAAGAGTGCATCTCAAGAAGTAGAAACCAAAGAGCAAGCCAACCCTAAAATTAGCAGGAGCAAGGAATCATAAAGTTCAGAGCTGAAATAAACAAAATCGAGGCCAAAAAGGGTGACATCCACCATCAGCCAAGAGCTGTTTTTCTGGAAAGATAAACATCATGAACCAACCTTTAGGTAGACTAAGAAAAAAGAGGGAAGACCCAATAAATAAACTTGGATGTGATAAAGGAGGAAGATGAATGATCCCACAGAAATATGAAGGCACACAGGGACCTGAGGACCTGCTGGACATCAGCCAACTGGAAACCTAGAAGCAGTGGACAAACCCTGGACTCTCATGTCTCCCACAGTCAAGCCTCAGAGGTGGGAAGGGAGCAGGGTCATGGCCAGCAGCAGGCCTCCCAGCCAGGAGGAGCCATGGAACCCCAAACCAGAAGGAGGAGCCAACACCAACTCCAAAACTTTCCCAAACAAAGGTGCTGCAATCTGGGTGGGCTCTGACCACACATGTGCCTGTGCTGACAGCTCGGTCCCCAGTGTGGCAATGAGAGAGCCAGGGCTTGGATGTGAGCTGTCCCCCCAAAGCTCACGTGAGACTATGCAGGAGGTAAAGGAGGAGTGATTGGGATGTAAGAGTCATGATCCCATCAGTGGGAGAATCCCTGATGGGGTTACCTGCATGCTACCTGGAGGCAGGTGACTGTGGCTCAAGGAGAGGATCATGGGGTGTGGTTTTGGATATGCACTTTGTATCCAGATCACCCTCTGAGCTGCTTCCCTCTGCCACTATCTCCTGCCATGATGGTCACACTCACCTGGAGCCCCAAGGAATGGAGCCAGCATTGTATGGACTAAGACCTCTGAAACTGTGAGTCCCTAAATAAACCTTTCCTCCTCTATAATTGTGCTGCTCAGATCACTTAGTCACAGCAGTGAAGAAGCTAAGACAGCAAATTACAAATGCTTCATACAAATCAAACTCTCTACATGTGAGGAAAATACACAAATGACTTCATTTTCTGGAATGAACCAGAAGTGACTTAGGACAATCTGGGGTATGAAATTGTGAAAGCTCATTCTCTCTCAGATTGGAGATGGCCTCTAAGGACAGGTGGGAACTGTTGTGAGCAGGAACAGAGCCCAGGGTGTCCCTCTCTGTGACCCTGCAGTCTAGCCACAGGGCTGCTATCCCAGGCAGGCTCCAAGGTACCTCTCCCCAGCAGCCAGGTGTTATGAGCTTCTCATGCTTCGGGTCACCTCACTGCAAGATGGAGGTCCGGGTGGTCTTGGGCATAGTGTGTCTTCAGGGTCCTGAGGTCAGTGGCAGAGACAACCTGCAGCAACCACACTCCATGCAGACCTGACCACTCTGCATCCTGGGTCTTTGTCCAGGAAGCTCCTTTCTGTCCAAGACCTTGCTCAGGTCACCCCTGTCCACAGGCCACAAACAGCTGCATGAGGAGTGGACACCTCCACATTTTGGAGCCCTGGATGTGGGGTGTGGGTGTCAGCACCTCACCATGAGGGACAGACAGCTCACCTACACCACAGTTCACTCTAAATGTACACATGCCTGTGGGCTTTTACCAGGATTAGAGCTTTCTGTCACCATTTCTCAGCTCAGGCTATGGACACGTTGCTGTGTGTCCTGTGCTTAATGACTGGAGGTTTGGCAGTCTCAATGGTCTTTAAAAACCAAGTGCCAGGGTAATCCCTCCATAACATGTGAGAACAGTGACTGCCTCCAGAGTTTGCCAAAGTTCACAATCTTGGAGGGGTGGAAGGTTCTGGTACTATATGTGTTCCAGGATGAAGTGTGTACTGTGACTTGATCCACCACAGGAAGGACAATGGGTAGAAATGTGGGGGAGTCATGGGAAGGGAACAGGGAGCTCACCTGAGCATGCAGGTGACATGGCATCTGAAGTTCCTACAGTTCAGCTGGGCATGGTGGAGCTCACCTCTAACCCAGGTACTCAGGAGACTGGGGCAAGTGTATGACAAGTCCAAGGTGAGCCTGGGCCTCCTAGGGATACCTGTCTCATAGTAAGATGCAAACAGGTCCATGATGGAGTTCAGAGGTAGGACATCCTTGGTCCACTCCCCAGTATGGAAAAGAAAAGCTTATAAAGTTCACACTATATGAGGGGGATCCAAGATGGCGGATTAGAGGAAGGCTGCATTCCTACTTGCTCCGTGGATTCCTACTTGCTCGGGATTCAAACAGCAGGAATATGACTCTCAACGAGATTTTATATTCAAAGCACATATAAGGGGTCCCCAGGTGCCGCTCCAGAACCAACTCAGCCGGGCTGGGCTCGGCCCGCCGCGGGCAGCTACGATCTGGAAGCGCCAGACCCTGCAGCTGCTTCGGAGCCACCGACCTGGGTCTGCACCAGCCAACAAGTGACATCTCAGGCAACCTGGGCATTCAGAGGCGTCCGGGAAACTCTGAGATCGCGGACTCTGGTGGGGAGATGGAACTACCCCACGCCATTTTGGCAGCTTAACTGGCAGAGAAGGCTCATTACCAGCTTCCTGGGGCCTCCGGCTGCGTCAGGGGAGCTCCAACCGGGAAACTCTGGGAACGCAGTCTCTGGAGGGAAGTGGGAACTATTCTGTGCCACTCCCCCCAGCTTCCCTGCTGGGGGGAGTGGCACAGAATAGTTCCCCATCTTGGGCTTCCGAGGCCCATCTTGGGCTTCCGAGGCCCTCTAGCCACACCTGGAGAGGTTGGCCCGAAGCCCCTGGAATCGCTGACCCCGGCAGGGAGGTGGAACTGCTCTGAGTTTGGCGGCCTCCCTGGCAGAGGGGGTCCATTTCCAGGTTCCTGGGGACGCCAGCTGTGTCAGGGGAGCTCTAGCTGAGAAACTCTGAGAACGCAGTCTCTGGCAGGGAGTGGAAACTATTCTGCGCCACTTCCCCAGCTTCCCTGGCAGAGAGTGCCCATCTTGGGCTTCCCAGGCCCTCTAGCCGCACCTGGAGAGGTTGGCCCGAAGCCCCTGGAATCGCTGACCCCGGCGGGGAGGTGGAACTGCTCTGAGTTTGGTGGCTTCCCTGGCAGAGGGCGTCCATTTCCAGCTTCCTGGGGCCACCAGCAGTGTCAGCAGTGTCTGGAGTGATCGGGCAGGGAGCTTTGGGCCTTTGGCAATAGCTTACAGTGTCCCCAGGAGAGAGCAACCACCTGCCACTGCCTGAACCCCCAGCGAGGAGTTCAGGTCAGCCTGGGCTCTCAAGCCCAGTGTCTCCATCACTGAGCACAGTTCTGTGAGACCACCCCAACTTGAACTAGTGCCCAGGCCCACACCCAGGCCCGGAGTCTACCACCTTGCTGTATCTAATTGTCTATCAACACTAGGCTGCTTCTGCCCAGAAGCATTGATCATTCCCAACCTGGAGGTAGTGGGACAGCACCTTTCTTGGGTCACCGCTTGATCAAACACCCCTCAAGCAACAGAGGGGAAGATACACGAGCACCATGAGAAAACACAGGAAGAAAGTGTCCCAATTAAACCTAGATGATATATCAAGAGAACCCAAAGACAGCATGGTAGAAGGAATGACAGAAATGGAGTTCAGAATGTTCATAATTAAAGTGATCCGAGAAGAGAATGATGTGACGAGAGAGCAGATTCAGGCTATGAATAATCAGTTAATAGAGCAATTGCAGGAAGCAAAAAATTACTTCAATAAAGAGATAGAAATTCTGAGGAAAAAACAAACAGAAATTCTTGAAGGAAACAAGGAAATGAAGGAAACAATAAACCAAGTTAAAAACTCAATAGAAAGCATAATTAACAGAATAGAT
>JAJEJO010002206.1:33485-71347 GCA_020662805.1 Glaucomys volans | reverse complement strand
CTTCTATTATTATACTATTTTATCTTGATTTCATGTCTCCTTTATCATTTTTGGTAATTTTATCTTAAGTCTATATGGCTAAAGAAGAAACTACTTAACTTAAATTGTTTAAAAATTCAATAAAATGGTAGATGTTGAGTAACCCTTATCCTAATGTTGAAGTGTTTCAGATTGTAGAATTTTTCAGATTTTGGAATATTTACACAGACTTTAGTAGTTCAACATCCCTAATCTGAAAGTTTGAAATCTAAAAATGTTCTGAAATCTAAAACTTTTCAGCAGCAAGTTTCAGATTTCAGAACATTTTGGATTTGGGGTGTTTGAATTAGGGACGATCAACCTGTATCAGTCTCATGAAGCTTCTTACTCACTTATTATTTATGCACTTAATTTTACTCATACTATTGTGGGTATCTATTCATTTACCACTGTATAGCATTGTACTATTTAAGTATACTAACATTTCCATCTCATTGTCTTTTCAATAGGTATTTTGAAAGTTTATAGTTTTATTCTGTTACACATACTTTCCAATAATATAAATGTATGTATCTCCTGACACCTATGTGAAAAAATTTCTCATACATACATAGGAACAAAAGGTTGGGGCATGGCTATGTATATCTTTAAATTTACTCAATAATACCACACCACTCTCTGTCAGCAAGATAGAAGAGACCATGTTTATTTTGTATATTTACTAGTAAAGATTAACTCTAATTGGGATATCTAATTTCTCCCAAAAATGACACAAAGCATTGAAAAACTTTAATTCCATATTATATGTAATTATATTTGGGTAATTTTTCAGAATATTTCTTCTGTATCACTAACTCAGAGTAGCAGAATGGGATACTGATGAGTACAAGTTAAAATTCTGGGTTGACTACTGCTAGCTAAGATTAAGCAAGTCATTTAGTCTATTTTAGTTTTATTTCTTCATTCACAAGTGGGTCTATTACTAGTAGCTATTTCAAAGGTTTATTATGAGAATAAAACTAGAATGTGCTTTTGAAAGAATTTCTAATGCAGAGAAATACATTAGCTATCACTTTTGTATTTTATTAACTGCTTTTTTATCTCTAGTTTAGCTATTATTATTAGTGTTTTAGACAAGTAGTTCTTGGTTAGATTTACTTATGCTTGCTGATTTCTCTGCTTACCAGTGCTTCTTGCATCCTACTCCTTCATTAACATAAATTTCTAATCTTCTTTCTGAATTGTCTTCTAATTGCTTCTTTGATAAGTATTTGTGAATGGTAATTTTTTAAAACTGGAAATGTTTTTCTTTTGCTTTGCTTCTGTATGTGATTTAGCTATGAACAGATTTTAGATTGCATATTTTAATTCAGTACTTGAAGGATGTATTGTCCCCTCCCTCTATTACTGTTAATAAGTACCATTCTAATATTTATTTATTTATTTATTTATTTATTTATTTATACCAAGAATGGAACCCAGGGTCTTGTGACTGCTAGGCAAGTGCTCTGCCACTGAGCCACGCATCCAGCCCAAATGAGCAGCATGCTGACAATCTGTTTTGGTTTACTTGAAGATTACCCTGACATTTTTTTCTGGGCATGTTTGGGATGTTTTCTATGTTTTTCTATCTAGCTATCTCAAAAATATTATGCATTATACATATTCTTAAATATAAGACTTTATGTTTTATGGTAATTGTGAATAATTTTTAGTCATGATGTTTTTCTTCCCACAAACTAGTTTATCATATATCTCCTGTAAGATATCATAGCACACAATTTTATGGCTTTAGTAGCTAAAGAAACTGAAGTTCAAAAGGTTAAATGCTTTTACTAATACCAACACTAAAAAAAAGATTACAATAAATCAATAGATGAAAATCTTAATAATAATCATAAAAATTATTAAGGATCATGATTTATTTACATCTTGTTACATACGAAGTCAGATGGAAAAGATATTTGAAACATGAGATTATCCTGAATGAAAAAGATCTATCAATATCATAAGATACTATTCTACCTCTGGCACCAGCTGCTGACAGTGGGAGAAGTTTGTTCCAGTGGCAGATGTGGAGCTGTTGGGGAGGTTCCAGGAGAGAAGACTACGTGTCTGCAAGTTTTTGGCTCATCTTGCTGTCCATCAGTGATTCTGCTTCAAGTCTTCAAATAATCATCCTCTGCAATGGGAATACATAGCCATATCCTAATCTTCAGAATCTGTGAATATAATTTAATATGGCAAGAGTTATGATTAAGTTAAAGATTTTGAGAGGAAAATCTTACCCAGGATGATGAGTAGGTTCTAATTGACATCTATTTTTATAACTGAAAGGAAGAGGGAGTTTTTTGAGATAAAAAGATGAGATAATGTGACCATAGAGTGATATGGCCACAAGTTGAGGACCACCTGGACCCACCAGACTTAGAATTGTCAAAGGGATCTTGGCCCTGCTGAGATTTTGAGTTCAGATTTTTGGTCTTCAAAACTGTGAAAGAATACATTTGTTATTTTTAGATACCAAGTTTGAAACAATTTTTTATAGTAGTATAAGAAAGTAAAATATTCCTTGTTAAGTACTTTGGGGTTAGTTTTCTATTTCTACTGTATTTTTTCAATGTTTTATCATTGTTCCTCATGGTAGTATTACAGGTTGGCACTGTTGTGAAGCTAGAGAATGGGATGGAATGTGGGATGGGGAGAATTTGCAACCAACGGAACTTGACTGTAGGTCTGATATGGGAAGGCTAGGTTGTCTTAGATAGAGGCATCTCTAACCCATATTTACACAAGGAAAGAGGATGATTCCATCCAAAAGCTAGAAGTTTGTGCTTAAAAGATAAGGTGGGGTTGTAGTTCAGTGGCAGAGCACTTGCCTAGCATGTTGTGAGACACTGGGTTTGATCCTTAGCACTGCATAAAAATAAAACAATAAAATAAAGGCATGCTGTTCATCTACAACTACGAAAAAAGTGTTTTGTTTTTTAAAGATAAGCTGGTTTGGGAACTAGACAGGGTAGGTAGGCAAGAGGCAGAGGATATTCAGGCAGGACACACACATATTGTTCTGTAGTTTCACTTTGTCGTTTTAATTGACTCAGATCATTTGGAGACTCTAAATGTTAATAGCTTCATTCAAGGTATTCCTCAGACTCTCACAATCACATCAGAGGAGAAAAAATATCTGATGCTTCTTTAACTAGTGAGGAGGGTATGTAGGTGTTTGTTATTATGTTATAATATTTCATATCATTTTAAAAATATTCATATTTTCTGATCACGTGATACATTTTCAAATATCCTCTATTAGCAAAAGTTACAACTGAAATTGACAATAATTGATATTCCTCTTAGAAATATTAGTCCGTGTCTTTAAACAGGTTGCTGTGTGCACGTTATGTTTGTGTGGTATTTGCCAATAAATCTAAACAATTAATATTGAATAATAATATCTTACATCCTCTACTGCTGCAGATCCCAGATGTGGGTTGACACTTCCACTTCAGTTTCTGATTTTGGAAGATTTCCCTGGCCCTTATATAGTTATTAGGATAGGATCCCAGATTGTCTTCAAATGAGAATCATGTGGAGCCAATTCACAAACTAGAAGCATGATTAATCTACCTGTGCAAGCTGATTTTCATGGGGAAATTGCATTGTTTTTTAGAACAGCATTATCATACTATCTGCATTGTGATTCATAGAACACATCCTGGAGTTACTAGACATTAAATATGACTCGCATCGTACTTCACGTGAAAGAAACTTAACATAGGTGGCACATAATAGGTCTTCAATATATGGTCATTCATTTTAATCAATTTAATTTTAAATTTAATTCTCAAGGTAGAAAGGATGTAAACAACCAAGGCCTATGCCAGGATTTTTGGCATAACCTATTGAACACTGGCATTTTTCTTTGAGACGTGACTAAGAAGGCTTAGTCTATCTACACTGATTCTGCATGCTTTTTGTGAGAAAGCTTCTGTACTGAGACCCAGGCTTTGGTGAAACACATGAAGGTGCTCCTACAGGCATCTCCTCATTCCATTCTTCTTGTGAAAAGCTTAACTGCTTTCCAACACCTCTACTGGGAGTCACTCAGTCTATGTTTGAAGATCCCACAGCTAGAGTTCGATATCCCCTCCTTTCATGGATGACATGGCTTAAAGTCCAGACACATCTTAACTTAGTCTTTTGCTCAAGTTCTTACAAGGATGCCCACAAGGTTTGCTCCTCTCCAGAGCTTGGTCTTCTCTTCCTGATTCATGAGTTGTTTGTCAGAATACAGCTCCTTGCAACTCTAAACTGGAGGCGCTTGTTTCCTTGCTGGGTGTGGTGGAGACCAGGCCTTCTGACACTCCCCCAAAATGTCTCACTGCACACATCTTACTTCTTCCAGAAGTCCTTTCAGGTATCACCTTTCCATCCATCTATTTTCTCTTTTTGCAACTCCATTTAGATATATGTTGCGTTTTTTAAATTTTGTTTTCCTCATCTCTTAACTCCTCTTTAAGTTTTCCTATCTGTTTACTTCTCTGGGCTGCATCCTGGGCAATCTATTCATATTCATCTTGCGGGTAACTAATTGTTTTTGCTTAACTTTTATTTTTTAACATATTCATTGAGATTTTTATTTAACTTACTATATTTTTCATTTCTAAATAGTGTACTTTGCTTCCTTATATCTGTTTCCACTTTCTTGGAATTTCTTTTAATTTTTAAATTTTCATTAACTTTATTCACTTAATAATTTCTATTTACATAGCTATCCACATTTTTAGACATAGTTTCCCCCCCCCCCAGAAAGGTGTTAATTATAAAGTCACTAAGTTTCTCCAATGATGCTTTTCTTTCTAGACTTCCAGTCCTGGTTATGGCAATATCATTTGCCCAACAGCTCAAGAAGATACACTGAAGTCCTGTTATCTCTTTTCTCTCAATAATCTATCACATCCAAATAGTTCTAAATCCTGAAATTTTACTTCTTAATTTCATCTGTAATCCCTTCTCTCTCCTCTTTCTCACTGCCAAATGCCTCTCCCTGTAATACTAGTTCTCTGTCTCCAAGTTCCCTCTCATTCAGTTGATCTCCAAATTTTTACAATTTTATTAAATAAAAATCTGCAGTTTGTGTTCTGTCCTTGTCTAGCTTCCTGGTAGTTGAACCATGAAGGACAAGCCCTTTTACCAAGCATAAAAGGTATCATTTCTCTCTATAACTCTGGCAAAGACTAGTTAGCCTGACTCCTTGGAGTTCTCTTTTTGACCCCTTAGTACCATTGTACTTAAATCTTTGGACTCTGTCCTTGGTGTTTTAGCAATGATCCTGCTGGGTCAGATAGTGAAAATGTCCCACCCTGATGACAGTCCTCATCTCTTATGCTCAATACCTGATTGCCCTGGCTTGCTTCAGCAGGAATCTCTACAGAGTTGGCTATCCAGAGTCCCCATTACTCCTGCTATTTCTTCTTCGTAATTTTCCATCTGCTATCCCCACCATGATCATTGACTATATATGCCCTCTTCTCCTTTTATTGGGAATGGAGCTCAGATCTACTGCTTTTCCCATCTTGCAATAGTTCATGAATAAAATCTACCTTTGCCACTTTACTTTCTGTTGGTTCTGGGTTTTTTTTTTTTTTTTTTTTTTGATACCTTCCCAGTTTGTTTCCTTAGCACTTCCAGATTGTCTATGGCCTAATACTCTAACCGCCTACTATTATTTACTTGTGTCCTCCCCTTAATCTTCACCATTCCATTATACTTCCTAGTTTCTTGGATGCACATAATTTTCGTTGTTTTCTGATTTTGAACTTTTGTTTATCCTTTGAGACCCAAACTAAAACGTTCTTTCTTGTCAAGCTTTTCCTGACTCCTCTCCATTTTGTACTACCATAGCATCATGTCCAGGCCATTTTTTATATGATATATTAGTCACATACCGCTTTCTTCCTCTAAATTATTAACACAGTAGTACTACTCATGTCTTAGGCCCTTTTGTATACCTATTTTTCCCATTTAGTATCTAATACATTGTAATTAAACGAAAAATAAAAAAAAGTTCATTTAAGTTTGCCTACACTACTGAGTGCAGAATACAATTAAGTAGTTAATTATATTCTGTACCCTGTGCTCTGACACATTTTGCAGAGATAAATCTCTGGAGCAAAGAGTTTGTAAATGAAATTGGAAATTGAACCATAGCTCCATATTTTCCAGGTTGCTAGTTCTCTTCTTTAGATAAATTGTCCATCATTCTTACCAGTGCTTTATCTCATCCATGACAAAACAGAAAATAATATTTATGTAAATACTTTATGCACTGTGGGTATACACTATTTAAAAAAATCATTGTTCCGAAATCTTTCATAAACTTTAAAGAGTGTAATGTAAATAATTATTAAAAATTGTAGCTTCAGAACTTCTTAGACTATTGGGTATATTATATCAGCAAAATTAACAGTATTCATGCTTTCCTTCTCAGAACTAACTTGAAACATTTTCTTGAAATGATTGATGTGTTGAGGACACAAACTCTGTAGTTTAGGAATTTCTAACTTTATATGATATAACTTTCACTTATAAAAAATTGTTAAAAATTGCTTTTTGTTGTTCACTCTTTTTCTCCTTGAGGGTAAACTTATATCACATTGACTCAAACTTCAGGCTGAGAACTATTGTTTTCCTTGTTTTTTTCCCTTTTCTCCTCCTCCTTTTAAATTGTCTTCCAGATTCAATACTAAACATGACATCATTAAAAGGAGACTTCCTAAGAAATTTTTAGATAGTTGAAACAGGTAATTCTGCTGAAAGATTAGTGGATATTGACATATATAACATTACATATATCACACATAGTTATTTGAATAAGACAAATCTTTGACTTTATAATAAGGGATGAGTCAGTGAATTTTACATGAATAAAATTAATGAAATTAACAGACAATATTAAAATGATTTTAAAACACATCAACGATCTGAAGCAACAGTAAAAGTTGATTCATAAAAACTAACCCTCGCATAGCAGTTTTTGTATAGACTGTCCCTTCAAATGTATGAAAAATGGGAGAAAGTCCTTAGCTAAAATTTCTGAAAATGGTCACAGAAACGGGTTTCTGTGAAAGACTAAGCTCTTCGAATGTTTGGGCAAAGAGAATTCAAGAAAATGAACTCATTGCTGCTGCTACCGCTTGTCAAAATTCATTGAAATGAATATAGGTCTCTTATCAAAATAAACATGAGAGGAATTCAGGCTCTCACTATTCATTTCTTTGCTGTTGGCGGTGCTGTTGCTTTTTCTTGTAGCCATAAATGATGCTGAATGAATGCAGACTAGAATCTAATGAATTTTTTGCCAAGCAATCACAGAGGCTCATACTTTCCACTGTCATCCTATTTATGGAAGGATATTTTTTAAAAAAAGATATTGCTACAGAAAAGTCTATAGAATTCATAATGTTTGATTAAGTCTGGCAAAAAAAAGAGACTATCTTTTGGAGCTGCAGCATCTGTAGTTTCTGTATCTGTGTTTCATCTGAGGATGTTAGAAATTGGAAAGAAGGGGTACATTTTAGGTAGGGTAATGCCAGTGCTAGATTATTTTTAGAGGTATTTATTTTAGCACAGAGCTGCTGGTGAAAGTCCAAGTTGACTCATCATTCAGTGCAAAGATGCAGTTAAAGCTTTTACACTGAATGCATTGCTGCAAGCCAGGAAACATGAAACAAAACAATCTCTTATTGAGGAGGAAGAGTGTTCTCATTTACCAGAAAAGGATGAAACCTAAAATACTAAGTAAGCACCTTCACTCACAAGAACTCAACACTCCAGATAGTTTAGGCAGAAAGTACTTGTTCAATATGAAACCATATCAGGCTGTCTTGTTAGGGATAATAACAAAGGATTTGATGAAAAATCTGTGGGCAATCATCTTAGAAACAGAAAGCAAGCATTCATTACAATGCATCATTATTGGTTGTTTTAAACAAGAACTCAGAAATATTTTATTTGGTGACCATAGTGTTATGGACTGATTTGAAAATTAGCCCAGACTCACCCCATTTTGTTCAGACTCCTCACCCTGTGTGAAATTGGTCCCCCTTCCACATGAGCCAACTCACAGAAGCTAGCACCTCCACCCCCACCTACTTGAACCCTGACCACAATATTTTTGCTCTATGGGACTAATGCAAGATTGCTTTTCTGAGAATGTAATTTCTGAGAATATGACTATCTGACTCTTTTATTGTAACTTTCCATTTTTATGAAATGCACCTTGTGATTACGATTGTGTGCCTGCCCCCTGCCCCTTTGAGGTTTTAGGACTTACAAGCGTATTCCTATCCTCAATGGGGTGGAGGGTTGCAGAACTCCTTGGTTCTCTGCACACTCTGCCCCAGCCGGAAATAAAGCTTTTTTCTTTACTTCAAAGGACCTGGAGAATTATTTGGATGTTTGGGAAAAGCACCTTAACAATATGAAGCCTAAGAGAATAGTTATTTAAATTTAAAAAGTCTAATTTAAAATAGGTGCATTTACAGGCAGAGTAATTTAAGAGGGTGGGAGTAAAAAGAGTTCTATATTATGTCAATAAGACACAATCCAACCTTGATTTCAGTTTCTGTTTTCTTTTTTCCAATTAATACATAAAGAAAGTTAGGCACAAGACACTGTAAGGAAGCAGATAGAAATAAAATGGCTTTGTTTGAGAGAAGTTGCAATCTAGTTGAGACAAGAAGAATCATGCAGAATGGATTGCTTTTCTTAATGTATAAACCATGGCAAAGCTGGGCAGAGAGTTCGTAGGGGTGCTCCTGGGGGTCCTAGTGACCACCAGTTTACCCACACAATTGGGTTATTAGTATATGCAAAATCATTAGGCAAACTGCCGATAAGGCTTATATCACAACTGATATTTTGAATTATTAGTTATGTAGTGCTTCATCTATTCTTTGCTACTTTTAAAGTACTTGTCAATATTGCCAAACCAAAGATCAATGCTGTCTTTCTATTTTTTAAGATTAATTTTGGCCTAAGTAATGATATGACAAAATTAAAAGAAACATGCATGGGATATGTTATCAGAGTGCATTATAGTTGAGAAAAATATTTGTATAAACCTATTTTCAAATGAAATATAGTCATTGTAAGATAAGGACCCATGTTCTTTCCTTTATCTTAAATTAATAGATTGAAAACTTACATCAGTAAAGTCATCCCTGTTAACATTCATGCGACCATTTTGCTACTATTGGAAGACCCTTAAAAAGGGTGAAAACAAATAAAATAGGACACCATTAGATATGAAAAATTAAATATGTGTATAAATGACTGTTTACAAAACTGATTGTATACCTTGTGTCAATGACCCACTAGTTTGAGTCAAGTGATTTTTAATATATTTCCAATCTTTCCCTCTGATTAGACTTGAAGGGAATAAGTGATACCAGCTAAGGAAAACATCAGAAGTTTATGTGTACATAGACTGCCAGGGTTTATCTGCAAGATAAATGTCAAATAAACTAGATGTCAAGTTATCCTGTATTCATGAGTGTGGTAAATTAGGTTGCATAACACACCAAAATATTAATAAACTAAAATAATTTAATTGCTCTTAAATGCATAATGGCTAAAAGAATAGGGACTTTTTCCAGAACTTATAAGAAAGAAAATTCAAATTCTATAGTAATCATATTTGATAATAAAGAAAAAACTTTAAATACAATGAAAGAAAGAAATAGTTATCAATTTTGTCCTGTTTTCTTCTTCCTCAATCATTGACTTGTTTGGAAGAGTAATTTGGGGGTAGAGATGGATTTTATTTGAAGAGTTGTAATTCTTTAGGATTTAAAAATATGACCTGGAGGAAGTACACATACTTGAAGCTAAGACAAAAATGACAACAACAAAAGAAAAACCTGAGTTCTATTTATGGTTAATTCATTTTTCTATAATTATTATGAGTGTGTCATTCAAGTGGATTTCTTTTTCTCTAGAAAGTGATTATTGAATATTCATGAACTACCTTTATTAGTTTGCTTTGCAGAGGATTTATTATTGACAATATGTTGAAATCAGCTCCTTATGATTTTTGAAACATCTGCCTTGTAATGTAAAAAGAAATCACATTGGTTAATTAAAGTTTTAGTTTTACATATACGCATGACTCATTAAGAAGTAATGCGGAATTTTAATTTTTTTATGGTTGACATGATAATACCTTAAAAATAATATTTGAGTTATAGGACATAAAGACATCCCCTTAAACTTATGAAAACTCTGAAGATTTGTTTTTCACATTGAATTCTTGAATTCATGTAAATTAATTTTGTGTGTGAAAAACTGTCACTATTAATTGAAGAGAAACTTTTTTCCCAGTGATTTTAAAAGCTATCTCTCTTATCTATTGTTTCCATTTATATATGTTTCTGGGTTTCCTAGTGCATTCCACTAATCAGTTTGGTTTTCTATGAAATTATATCCCATTATCTTAGTCCATTTTTGTTACTGTAACACAATGCCTAAGACCAGGTACTTTATAAGGAAAAGATTATTTGTCTCACAATTCTTGTAACTAGAAAGTCCAAGCAGCATGTTTCTGGAGTCCTGGTGGGCTCCTTGGCTGTGTCATAACATAGCTGGGAAGCATTAAGGAAACCAGTTTTGTGCAGAAAAGCCAAATGCTTAAGGTGGCTTTGCTTTATAACACCTGCTCTCATGAGAATTAATCCAGGGATGACCAGCTTCCATAAGATAGCATTAATCTATGTGCAAAAGTAGAGCCCCCATCACCTAATAACTCCCACTAGGCCCCACATTTTAAAGGTTCTATCACCACAACACCAGCACACTGGAGACAGAACTTCCACTAGCAAGTGAGCATTTTGGGGTAAACCACATCCAAACTATACTATACTTCATCTAGCCATGTAGTAAGTTATTTTATTCTATTTCCTTATGAATGCCTTGGATACTGTTGGCTCTTTGTCCTTCTATAAATATTTTAGAACCACTTTTCAAGTTTTAAAATGAATCCTATGGTTATTTCAACTAGGATTGCATTGATACTTTAGATCAGTTGGGAGAGAATTGTTATTAAAATATCTCTTCATTCACAAATACAGCATGTAATTTTATTAGTTTATCATCTGAAGTGTCTTTTTTCCATATGGATTTTTAAATGCTTTAGATATTTTCCTAGGAGCCTTATGGTATCTGTTGCTGTTATAAATACTATTTTTTTAACCAGGCTTTGTGATTATTGAGTATTAGTCTTATAATCAAAAAACCTGGATATAATTTCATCACTTGCTACAAATTTTAGATTAATAGTTGGTATGGTTTAGGCAAGCTATCCCCCAAAACTCATGTGTGAGACAAAGCAAGAAGTTTCAGAGGTGAAATTATGGGGTTATGAGAGTTTTGACTTAATCAGTGCATTAATCCCCTGATAGGGATTGACTGGGTGCTCACTATAGGCAGGTAGGGTGTGGTTGGAGTAGGTGGGTCATTGGGACATGGTTTTGGGGTATTATAGTTTGAACTCGGTGAGAGAAGGAGTCTCTCTTTGCTTTTTGATTATCATGACCTGTGCTGCTTTCCTCTACCAAACTCTTTTACCATGATGTTCTACCTCATCTTAGGTGCTGAGGAATGGAGCTGGCTGTCTATGAACTGAGACCTCTGAAACCATGAGTGCTAAATTAAATTTTCCTTCTCTAAAATTGTTCTTGTCGGGTCTTTTTGACACAGAACCAAAAGGCTGACTAAAACAATTGTTTTTAGAAGACACAATTTCATCAATTTCACAAATTTTAGGTTGGTTATTAGAGTGTTCAAATTTACATCATCTGTGAATAATGAGCTTGTTCTCTTCACATCTGTAGTCTCTCATTCTTTTTTTCTAGCCTGATGCCTCTAGTTAGACAATCCAACTAAATATTGAGTTGAAGCATTTGAATCCTATCTTCAAAAGAAATTCTTCTAATAGTCGCCAATAATGATTAAGAATGTGTAGTTCAAATTTAATGAATTTGTTAATTTTACCAAACTATATAAACTCCTTAGCAAACTCCTGCTACCGCCCCAGTTTTTTTGTTTTTTTGTTTTTTTTCTTTCTCAAAGACTCTATTTAGGGTAGAGCTTTATCTTGGACTTTTTCAATGTATTCCTTTATGTATATATTTTCATTCTTATATTTCTATCATGCTGGCTTTCTGCTTTTTTTTGACAAATTTTTCAGACATACCTTTTCTAATGTCCACTTAGATATATATATATCCTGCTATTTAGCCTGTTGAATCAATTCTTTTCATTTCAAAAATTATATTTTTAAACCCAAGAGTTTAATTTGATTGCTTTTCTGAAATGACCTGACCATCTCTGAAAGTATCTTGTTGCTTGTTCCATTGGTGAATTAATCATTATTTGTTTATACATCTGACAATTTACATTTTGCATTTGATAATTTCACTGTCTTAAGACTCTGTTGGGTTAAATCTTTTTGGTTTTCTTTTTTTATGCTGCCTCACTTATGATGTTTTGCCTCCTTATTTGCTTAATATTCAGAAATCTACATTTGATTGCCTTTAACCTGGGAGTACTATAGTCTTTAATGAGAAATGCTTTCCCTTGGATTTGTTTCTGTTATCGTTCTCTGGGGTAACACTAGGACCACAACAGATGTGTAAAAGTGCCCTAGCATTAGAGGAATCAGCCTCAGCCTCTATTCTTCTTTGCTGACCCAGAGTTTAATGTGTGAGGGTGTCTACTCATGAAGCAGTCATGGATCTCCCACTTGCTTACCTGTCATTGCTGATGTGATTTTCGATTAGTCTTTCTTAAGGAAGGGGTAACAGACTTCCCCTCCTTCCTCAGAGCTGAGAATGCATTGAGAACTACCTCATCTATTATCCACTTGTTTTTTTATAAGAGAATCATACAAATAATTTGGTTCCCTAGGCTGCCAAACTAGACCCCTTACACTCTTTTGGATGATGGTTGCACTGGTGAAGATTTCCCTCAGCTCTTTGAGGTGTCTTCCTAATATTGCCTATCTTTCATTTATATTCTGCAATAAGTCTGTTGTGGATGCAATTATTGTTTTTTGTAAGTAACCATCCTTTCTTTCTGGTAATCTACAATTTACATTTTACTATGCCATTTCTGACGTGGACCTGAAAAATTCTAGCTTGAGAGCTGGAATATCCACACATCCAAGCTTGAGAGTTGATATCAAGTCTAGTGCTTTCATTTAAAAAAAAAAATCAGTAATTGCCTTCTAATTTTCTTCTTTTTTGGGGGTGGGGCAGGAATGAAGTGGGGAGGAGGTCATGGAGAAATTTCTAATCAATCTGTCTTGGAAACTTTTAATTGTTTTCTTTGTCTATAAATCATCTTCCTTGCTCCCTCCTTCCCTCCCTCCCACTCTTTTTAACCCCTGCTCCATGTTCATACTGGTAACTCTAGCATTATATTTGAATTTAAACATTTATTAACTCAAGAATATTATATAATTAAATTTTAAGCTCAATGACCATATTCTCTATTTTCAAAAATGTTGATTTATTTTCATTTCAAGTTTTATAATATTTGCTTTTTAAAATATAAATTTCTTTTTAATGGATACACAAAAATGTAAAAATTGCACATTTTTATTGGGTATTATGAAGTTTTTATACATGTATATATTGTGTTATGTTTAATTCTGGATAAACATATCCATCTCCTCAAATAATTTTTTTCTTTATGGTTAAAATGTTCAAAATCCTTTATTTTAGCTTTTTGAAATGTACATTGCATTGTTGCTATCTATAGTCATACCACTGTACAATAGCACAACAAACTTCTTGCTCCTATCATTCTATAATTTAGTACCCATTAGTCAATCTTTCCCCAACTCTCCCTCTGCCCTACTCTCCCCAGACCTGGTAACCACCATTCTACTTTCAACCACTATGAGATCAACTTTTTAAGATTCTACATATGAGTGAGATCATGTGGTACTTATCTTTCTGTTCCTGACTTATTTCACTTAACATAATAATCTGTAGTTTCATCTGTTACTATAAATTGTAGGATTTTTTTTATGGTGGATTAGTATTTAATTGTGTATATATACCATATTTTCTTTCCCATGTATCAACTGGAGATACACTGGTTCCTTTCTTGGTTATTGTGAATAGCAGTGCAATGAACATTGATTACTGTGATCTTTGATTCTTTATTTTATTGATCTTTCATATTTTTTTAGCCTCTAGTTTGTTTGTTTCTGTTGCTCTTTATTATTTCCTTCTAATTTTGCCTTTGGTTTACTCTTGCTTTTCTAGTTCTTTGAGGTATAGTGACAGGTGTTCTTTTGCAGTATTTGCCTTTTTAACATAGGCATTGATTGCTGTTAACTTCCTGCTTCATACTCTCTCTTTTATTCTGGTTTGCATAGGCATTGATATGTTTTCTTTCCATTTTCATTGGTTATCAAAACTTTAAAATTTCCTTCTTTTTTCCCTTATCTACTGGTTGTTCAATAATGAGTTGTTTAATTTCAGTGTATTTGTATAGTTTTGAAAGTTTTTTGTTATTGATTTCTAGTATTATCGCATTGTGGCCAGATATAATACTCAATATAATATCAATTATTAAAACATTGTTGAGACTTTTTATTTTGTGGTCTGTCATATGATCTGTGGTCTGTCAATATATGGAAAATGTTCCATATATTGATGAGAAGTATGTATATTCTGCAGTTGTTGGATGCAGTATTCTGTCGATGTCTGGTAGGTTCACTTGGTCTAGGGTATAAATGAACTCTGCACTTTCTTTGTTGATCTCCTTTCTGGATGACCAGTCCATTTTTAAAGTCTCCTACCATTTTACTGGAATGAGTTTCTTCTTTGGACCTATTAATATTTGGTTTATATTTTGGTGTACGTATGTTGGTTGCATATATATATTTAGAATTGTTATTTCCTTCTCCTGCCCTGACCTACTTATCATTATGTAATGACCTTGCTTGTCCCTTTTTACTTAAAGCATGTTTTCTTGGTTATAAGTATGGCTTCTCCTGTCTTCTTTTGGATTCCATTTTCATCTTTTGGAGTCCATTTATTCCACCCCTGCACTTTCAGTTTATGTGTCTTTGAGTTGAGGTAAGTTTCTTGTAAGTGACATATAGTTGGTTCTTTGTTTTTTAGTCATTCGGTCACTCTTTCTCTTATTTGGAAATTTTAATCCAGTCACATTTAAGATAAGTATCTTATGGCAAGGTTTTCAACAGCCATTTTGTAAAATTTTCTCTCTAATTTTCTTGTAGTTCCCTTCTTTTCTTCTCACATTTTTATGTTACTCCTTTGTGGTTAAGGAATTTACTAGAGCACTGTGTTTTCATTCCTTACTTGTTATTTTTGGTTTATGTATTGCATGTTTTTGTTTTGTGATAATCATGAAGCTTTTGAAAGTATTTTTTTGATTTATAAGGTTATTTTGAAATGATAACAATATGATCATAAAGATAAAATAAATATACTAATAAAATCTTCTGTGCTTGTTCTTCCTTCTTCAAATTTTGAATGTTGATGTCCCATTTTATATTTTTCTATTTTCCATATACTTTAACGTATTAATGTAGTTATTGCTACTTTGGTTTTTTTTGGGGGGGGCAGCGATGGTACCAGGGATTGAACTCAGGGACACTTGGCCACTGAGCAGCATTCCCAGCTCTATTTTGTATTTTATTTAGATACAGGGTTTCACTGAGTTGTTTAGAGCCTTGGTTTTGCTAAGGCTGGCTTTGAACTCAAGATCCTCCTGCATCAGTCTTCTAGGATGCTAGGATTACAGGCGTATGCCATTATGCCTGGCAATTACTACTTCTTTTAAAAAAATATTTTTGCAAAGTTTAATATAATCAGATTTCATAAACTGGGATTCTGACACATTGAAAAGCATTGTATAGCATTTCTTTTTTCATTTTCATCAGAAACTTTATAAAACTAAAGAACTCCAGAGGAGATCCTCTGTTAGAATTTCTTTTCTCTTTCAACTGGGTATTATCAAACTTTTATTTTTGTGCTAATATCCTAGATAAATAATAGAATCTTCCTTTTTTGAGATATAGTTTGTACACTTTGTTTCACTCGCCAGTACTTCCCCTCTCCTTTTCTTCTTCCTCTGATCGCCTTCCTCTACTCTGTTGGTTTTTCTTCTGTTTTTCTTTTTTTTAATTTTAAAATAGTGCATTATAGTTATACACAAAAGTGAAATTCATTTCAATATATTCATGCAAGCTAACAGCACAATTTGGTCAATTTCATTCTGTAGTTCCTTCCCTTCTCCATTCTTTCTCCCTCCACCTCAATTCCCTTCATCTTTTCTACTGTTCTCCCTTCTATTTTCATGACTTCACATTTTTTGATACCTTCATACCAGTGTTCATAGCAGTGTAATTTACAATAATCAAGTTACATAACCAACCTCGGTGCCCATCAACAAATGAATGGATAAAGAAAATGTAATGTGTTTAGAAAATAGGGTTTGACTCATCCATAAAGAAGAATGAAATTATTTCATTCATGCTAAATAAGAAGTAAGTCAGATTCAGAAAGTCAAAGGTTGACTGTTTTATCTCGTGTGTGGAAGCTAGAGAGAAATAATTAATTATTACTACTTATAATATTATTTTTTTTAAGTCTTCATACTAACAGTATGAATGTTTTACACACCATCTTTACATATTTGAGCATTCAGAATTTGTCTGCATTGTTAACTCCTGTCAGTGACTTTTATACCTTCCAATGCCTTTTTCTTACTCATTAACAATTCTCTTTCAGTTGGAAGAACTCCCTTTAGCATTTCATTTAGCACAGATCTGGTGGACACTTATTGATTCAGCTTTTGTTTGAAAATATTTTGTGATATCTTCTTCATTTTATAAGATAGCTTTGCTGTGTAGGTTATTTTCATTTGGCAGTTTTCTTCCTTCAGTACTGTGAAAAATCTTATGCTACCCTCTTCTGGCCTATAAGGTTTCTGCTGGAAAATCTGCTATCAGGTGAATTAGGAAACCCTTATATGTTATTTATTTTATTTATCTTGCTGCCTTGAAAGTCTTCTTTGTATTTTTTTTTTAAATTCATTTATTTATTTTTAGTTAGACATGACATTAGAGCATAATTTGACAGATTTATACAAACACAGTGTACATCTTTTTCTACTTAGAGCCTTTAATTTTTTTAATATTTTAAGTTTTAATTGATATATAACAAATATACATATCTAGGGCTTGCATTGTAATGTTTTGATATATATCTACATGTGCAATGATCAAGTTATATTAATTGGTATATCTATCACCTCAATTATTTACTATTTCTTCACGGCATGAACATTCAGAGTCCTCTCTTGCAACTATTTTGAAATACACAACACATTATTGTCAACTATAGTCACCTATAGTACAATAGAACATAAGAACTTGTTCCTCCTGTCTAACTGTAGCTTGATGCCCACTGATCAGCCTTTTCACACATTCCACACCCTCTCAAGTCTCTAGTTACTACTATTTTACTCTCCTGCTGTGAGATCAACTGTTAAAGATTCCATATGGATGAGACCTTGCAATTATTGTCCTTCTGTGCCTGGTTTATTTCACATAACACAATGTCCTCCAGCTGTATCCATGTTGCCACAAATGACTTGTGGTTGTAACATGATGTATTTTTAAATTTTGAGAGCTTGACTATAATATTTATTGCCATAAACTTGTTTGAGTTGAATCTGACTGGTGACTTTTGACCTTCCTATACAGAGATATCTGTATTCTTCTATAAGTTTGGAAAGTTGTATATTATTATTCATTTGAATTAGTTTTCTAACCTGTTGGATTCTCAACTTTTCCCTTGAATCTCAATAAACAGAAATGTTGCTCTTTTAATGTGATCTCTAAGTTCCCATAAGCTCTCTTTATTCTTCTTCATTTTTAATCTTTTTTTCTATAATGGTATGTTTTCAATTAGTCTGATTTCAAGCTAATTCTTTCTTCTGTTTGATCTCTGCTGTAATAGATGCCTCCTATCATAATTTCAATTTCCCTTAGAGTATATTTAGCTCAATAATTTGTTTGATTTTTTTAAAATTGCTTCATTCTATCTGTTAAATTTCTCTGCTAGAGTATTGAGTAATTTTTCTGTTATCTTGAAGGTCATCGAGTTTCATTAAAATAGTCATTTTAAACTTTTTCTGAGAGTTTGCACACATTGGTTATTATATAACTGATTTCTGGCACACTACTTTGACAATTATCTGAGGTCTTGATTCCCTTGAAGATCTTGATGTTTGTTGCTGTGAGGTACTATCTGCACATTGAAAGATTAGATATTTATTCCAGTTTTAATAATCTGACTTTGTGCCTCTGTTTCTAGAAATTCTAAGTAAGCAGTCTCCTTATTTTCTCTGAGCTGATAGTCGCTTCCACTATTTCAGCACTAGGTGGTATCCTAAGTTCAGGTTTACTATGAGTCTGCTGTGGGTGTGTTGTCACTATTTCAGCACTAATGGGTGGTCCAAGCCTCAGTTTATCCCAAATTCACAGTTGATATGCTGTTTAGCATGAACTGGAGAAGTACTATAAAGGATAGTCTGCTACTTTAAGCCTTTTCCCCAGGCTTATATAGACCCATATGCCTCCTCCACAGTTGCTGGCCTATGGTCAGGCAATGCAGGATTCTTAATGACTCTGGGTAAAGTCACTATGCAAGGACAAGTCCCAGCTTCCTATACCACAATATGGTGTCCATCTCTTTTCCTCTACTAATTAGTTACTCTATGTTGTGCTGTCTATGGTTCAAGGAGTAATGTGGTGCACAGCCCCATAATCACAAATGCTGCACTGCTGTTTCACATAGCTTTTTGAGAAAAGCTGCAGTACAGTACAGTGCTGCCATAGGACAAGGTCCACACTGCTATGAGCTACTTACTACTGAGGTGACCCAAGACCACTACAACCAGACATAGGTAACACTGACCAAAATATCAGTCTGGTAAACTATGGTTCCTTGTCTCTGTCTGGCACTGAGGCTATTCCAGGAGTTCTGTCTACAGGCGTTGGGCTGGGTCTGGAGGCCATTGGGATCTGATCAATGTGAGGTCTCATCAATTTGGCACTGATTTCCAAGGCAAAGTCCTTTCACTTCAGATAATGGAATCATCCATCATGCTCTGCTGCCCTAGATTGGATAGTGTTGGAGAAAGCAGTTCCTTTCCAACCTAGGCTGATACTAATCCAAGTCACACTTGAATCTCACAGTCATAAAGACCTGCACAGCCTCCTGGATCAGGGAAAACCCTATGATTCCTTCCCTAGGACAACTCTAAGTCTGAAAATGATGATGACCCACAAGACTCTCCCACTGGGGCATAAATTTCTTCCCTTTTCTGGATCACATCTAGAGGCTCTATCTGTGAGATCTGGTCTATATACAGGAACTTCAGTTTCTCCCTGGTACTGATGGTTCTCACTGTGACCAGCTTGGTACTGAACTTTAAGGCAAAGCCTTGTAATAACTTTCTTGTTCCATGCTCCCCCATGAGTTTGATTTTGTTCTCTCTCTGCTGACTACAGTTAAAGGAGGAGTAGTGGATGCAATCTTTATGCGGCCTGAGTAATGCAATTCCTGCAGCTCAGTCTGTAGATACCCCTCAGACCTGGGGTAAGGGTCATGGATCTCTTCATGTCTTTGGGTTTCACTATGATACAACTAGAACTGGGTTTCAAGTCCAAGATCTAGATTTAATTAATTCTCTCCTTCTCCTCCAAGTGGGAGGACACTCTCTTCACACTGTATTTCTTGAGGGAGATAGCAGAGAGGTGATTCCAGCAACTCTTTCCTTCCTCCCCTCCTCAATGCATCTTTTCTTATTATTATACTAAAAAGAGGCACTGTAGTCTCTCATCTGGCTTCCTGAATAACTATGCAAATTGGCATGTCTGTGTTGAGATGATTGCAGGAGAGTATTACTCATCTTCCATCTTGCTTTGTCTCATGTGATATCTGTTTTTTTATTGTTTGTTTTGCTTTATTTTGGCTTCATTTGCTTGTTGGTTATTTGTAACACTCATTATATTCATATATGTTTGGTAATTTATTTTGAATAGTATCTTTAATGAGTTTTTCTTTCTATTTCTTCTCTTGTTCTTATTGGCTCACCACATTTTGCTTGTTTCTCTTCCATAAAGTGGAATGTTAGTAGAATTTTTTTCTTTGAGGGCTTTGGAGAGTTTCATGGACTGCATTAGTTAACCTTTTCACTATAACAAAATACTTAAGACAAGTAATTTATAAAAACAAAAGGTTTATTTAGCTCACTGTTTTGGAGGTTCATGGGCATGGTGCCTGCAACAACTTAGTTCTGGTTAGGGTAGTGGCACACCATGGCAAAAGTGCATGTAGACACAAAGGGTCACATCTTGAACCAGAGCTGAGAGGGGAAGAGGATGTGGAAGTCCCATCATTCCTTTTGGAGGCATGCCCCAAAGGCATAAGGACCTCCCATAGGGCCTCGCGTATTGAATACAGGTAGCACATTCTGCTACCAACATTCGACTAAGTGTTTAACATGTGAACCTTTAGGGAACACATAATTAAAACTTCCAAACCATAGCATGGACTGTGTAGCCTGCCTATGAGTGGCTTGGCTTTGTACCTGAATTTGGAGTGAGGTGCTGCCTCCTCAAATTGATGGCTTCACTTAGATTATACCTTCATTCAACTCTCTGCAACATTTTCTGAGCCACCTTTCAGGCACCAAGAACATGTGTCTCAGTTCCAAACTATAAAGGCAAGTAACCTTCCACTCTTGCTTTGGTCACCTTTATTCTTTAATGATTCTGCCTGCCTTCTGAGAGCAAGTAGGTCTGTAGATTTAGGTATATATATTGCTTGACATTTTTCTTTCATTGTTGGTTCACAGAAATATTTCTTACTTGCTAAGAAAATATTTTGATTCACTTATAATTAACATAATTATGTTTATCTTGAAATATCTAGAAACAAAATTTTTCATACCAAATGGTATTTAAATATCCACTTTGGGATATATAATAAAGTTATTTGTTTTGAAAATAGTATGAATAATTTGACTGTTGACTGTGTTCAGTAGTAAGTTTAAACCACATATTATTATTATTTTCTTTAATATAATTATCCCTAGTGGTATTTCATTACACATCTCAAGTTAGCATTCTTTCATGGGTTACCTAAATGCTGTAATATGATAGAGTAAAAGCAGTATAGACTACATTATCAGGAAAAAGTAGGTTCCCTTCCCAGTGTGAACAGTGGAAAGATTGAAAGATCTTCTAAATTTCATTTTCTTGGAAAAAACAAAATTATACTTCCAATGTGAAAGAAGAATTAAATTAACATGCTGTATAATTCTTATTGAATCTTATTGCACATGAGTTACAAAATACAGGAAACATAGGTCTTCATTTATTCATCTTGTGATCATGGAAGATTTTTACTGAGCTTTATTGTATCCATCTGAGTCAAGATCTAGTTGCAGAATTCTCAACAAGGATCTCCTACTAATTGATATTGAATGACATGGCAGAAAAATCTGTGATTTTAGCCTGTAAACCTGTCCTTTCCCCCTTTTTCAAATTTGTTGCTATTATTTATTGCTGATAGGCATCTAGCAAATAAATGTACCCATAGGTCTAGGGAAATGTTAATATCTCATGTGATTTAATTTTAGATGTGTCACTTTTCTTAAACACACTAGAATACAGAATAAGTCATTTTACAGAATAAATTCTATTTGAGCGGCAATAACTATCAGCTGGCAGAAAAGAATATGAACAGGAAATGGCTTGGCAGAACAGCAGCTTAGCCTAAAAGCACTCCAAGGAGCATTTGCAAATTGTATTCTCCAGGCAGTGAATAGGTGTTGCCAGAAGGGGGAAAGGTTTTCATGAGAAAATAATCTCATGACAAAATAAAACTTTGGATTCAATCAAGCTAAGACTATTTTTTTTTTTCTGACAAGAAGTCTCACAAGGGAGAAATTTTGTTATTTTCCAAAGGTAGTTGTCCCTGGAACACTTTTCTTCAGAGTTTTGTCAGCTTCCCCACAGCACCAGGGACAAAATGCACCACTTTGATTACCAACCAATATGTGTTTGGGCTGCCAGGTAATCATTTTAATAGTTTCTGCCTGTGCCTAACCAGTTATTAAGTGTTTTGAAAATCATCTTGTATGGTATACATTTTAGAAAATGCTATTCAAAAGATGGTGTCATCGATGATTTAAATATGATACAGGATGGGGGAATTTATTATAGCTGTTTTTCTTTGTTTCAGATTTTTTATTTTATGCAAAATTCAATTCAGTTTGTATACTGATTACTCTGGGATATGTAAAATGCTGATCTAAGAATTTTATTATAAAAGCACATTTATTTAAAATACACATAACTCATGTCCAATTGAAAAACAATGGAAAAAGATAAAGAAGAATTTTTAAATATAATATAAAAAATTGATTTGGGATGATTTTGCTATTCCTTCTGGGAAAAGCTACTAAAGCTTCTGGGCTTCATATATATATATATATATATAACATAAGAAAACTCTGAAAGATAGCAGCAGATGAGATAGGAATCTGGAGTCCCAGAGATGACACAGTGGTAGGTTCCTTAAGTTTCCTTTTTGCCTCAAATTCCCCTGACTTGGAGCTGATGAATTTGCTAACCTGAAACACCCAGGGCAGAGATGTAACAAAAGAAGGTTTCTAAAAAGTAATTTCTTCTTTTTAATCACTCAGAATACCACAGTCTCACCACCTCTTCTCAAATGGTGATTTATCCCTTTGAAAGTCGTCAATAAATTCTTTATTGTAAAATTTAACTCATATAGCTTCACATTTTATTTCTGGTGTAATGAATTGATACAAAATTTGTGGTTTAAAACAACACAAACTTATTATATCCCATTCCTGGAGGTCAGAAGTCTGAAATGGATTCTCAGGAATGAGTTCCTCCTCTCCAGAGGAGAGTCCTTATCTGGGACATCTCCCTGCTTCTACAGGCCATCTGCATTCCTCACATTCACCTCTCTTTCTCTCTCTCATACACATATATCTTTGTTTCCATCATCTCATCTCCTTCTCTAACTCTGACCCTCTGCCTTTTTTATAAGGACCCTTGTGATGACATTGGCTTTCTTTGGATTCCATGAAACTATTTTGTCCTGTTTTATACTTCTTACATGCTGAACTTTTTTCTCAATTGTCTTTTCAGGTTTTATTCTCTATTCTTCTATTGATGATTGCTCCCCTACTTAGCAATTGAGATCATTCTTAAAGCAAACCCTAGAAATCTCTTTTTGTCCTCATTGGCAATCATACTCAAAGTGAACCCTAGAAATCTTTATTACATTTCTCCCCTCTGGACTCCCAGAAATCTGTATTACATTTTTGGCACCACTATTGTATTTTCACACAAATAACCCAAAGACATCTCAAATATAGCAACATTTCAAGCTGAAATTATGTTCTTGCATTCAGACGTATACCCTTCATCTGCACCATTCTGCACCATTCATCTTATGTCACCTCTTCTAACTCTCTGCCTAAGCCAAGAGGAGTTATCATTGATAACTTCATCTCCCACACTTTCAAAAATCAATAAATTCACAAATAATATTAAATTTGATTCCTCTACAACTATTTCTCAATGTGTACAGTCAGTCATTAATCTGGGCCACTTATGTCTTTTCCCTAGGTTTTGAAATCAGACGCCCAAGTGGGCTTGTGTCCAGGATTGCTCCCTTCTAGTTCATTCTCTATATTTCAGTTAAACTAACAGCTGCACCAGCAGCTCAGCCCTCATTTGTAAACCACAAATCTATTCATGCCATGTATCTATCCAAAATCCTCCAATGGCCTTTCATTGACATTAGCATAAAAATGAACCCCCAATTTTTCCCCCAGCACTGAGTATTGATCTCAGGCTACCCTACCACTGAGTTACATCCAAGCCCTTTCTATTTCGAGACATAGTCTTGCTCACTTACCCAGGCATGCCTTGAACTTGCTATGGCCCTGCCTTAGCCTTGGATGGGTTCAGGGTGGTATGACCATAGACAATGACAATAATTAGAAAAGGTTTAGGCTCAGATTTTATATCTTCATTTTAATAATATCTTTCTTTAAGCCTTAAACACATCTTAAATTGGACTTTTAAGTTTTATGAGCTAAACATGAGAGTTCTAAGTGATCTAAAAATATTCTGTATGTTAATACTGCTAAGCTCTGAACATCTGTGTTCTTTGGTGCCCCATTTCCTTTGATTTGGAGTTTAGAATGAGCAATGATAAGTTCCTAATTCAAAACAAGAAACTATAAGTAATATGCACCAATGTAAAAGCTGTTCAAAAACAGTAATCATCTTGAAATTCTGTAACATGCATATACACACTCACAGACACATTTTCCAGATGATTTATTTACTTGTTTTCTTTAATCACAGGTTCTTTTCCTACACTGTCATAGAATCAGATTATTTCCTTAAACCAAAAAAGAACTTCAGAGGTCCTGACAAACCAGCCTTAGGGAAAGAACTGCAATAAAGATTCTGAACTTCTTCCCTTGCTAAGAGGTTCCTTAAAAGAGTAAAATAAAAAGAAAAAAAGTGGTACAATTTACTGGCTCTTGACTACATATTTAAAACTTTAGCTTCGTTATACCTGCTAAATGAATATTCTAAATAATTCTATTCTGCTATAAATGTTTTATTTACAGACAGGGGAGCCAAAACTGTTAGGATTTGCGGAGGTTAAGGATACACATAACAACAGTATGTAAAATGAAAAGGAGCTAAAGAGAGGAACCCAGGATAGGGTCTTTAAAATAAAAGAAACAACAGACTTGCTTAATGGTACAGAGGAAAGACATTTTATTTTTAACCAAAATCTGTCTTGTCAATCTTGAGCAAATAACTTGTATTTCTAAAAAAAAAAAAATGTTTACTCCTTGATATTTAACTGAAATATCATCAAATGGGGCCTGCCTAGGGATTCAGAGATGATTACAATTTCCCATTTTAGTGAGCATTGCAGCTTTTTGGAATCAACATATCAAAGGGAGAAGAAATGAGGACAATCTGAGAGGCAGGGATCGTTTTCTATATTCCAGTGGTAATGATCAAGGGCATCAGTTCTCAGGTTTGTTTCTTACAGTTTTACGAAAGCAATGAAATTAGTGGTAGCCCACGTAAGCAAATGCGAATAACCATAACTCCATTTATAACCCAACTTTAAAATTTGGAATGTCTGAATCTGTGATTATTATGCATGTAAATAGATGTTGGAATAGTAAAAGAAATTAAGATCTGATCCAAAAGAATAGGAAATAGAAAATAAATGCTTAGAAAGGTCTTAGATGTCGAAAGATTTAATGATAAACACTAAAGCAGACCCCATTTGATGATATTTCAGTTAAATATCAAAGTTTTTTCATAGTTTGAAATGCTCAGGACAAATCTCTTTAAAATGTCACCGATGACAGCTTTGTAAAATGGTGTGAACCCATCATCCCCAAGAAATGTTAAACACTGATGGTTCTGGAAGAAAGTAAATGAGATTTTCTTGGATTGAATAGGGAATTTTGGTGTTTTTTTTGTTTTGTTTTGTTTTGTTTTTTTTAACCTGATTGCATCACCAGATAGCGGTTCCACATTCTCAAAATGAAAGCAAATAAGAGTTCTACCACGTTATTTCTGAGAAAAGAATGAACTGGTAAGTCAAGAAAAATATAAGAATTCTGTGAATGAAGAGTTAGATACCCATGATCAGAAACACTGGCAAAGAGGAGTTGGGGCTTGGACCAAGAGTGCCTAGGTGTGAATGTGGGCAGTATCTCACATTGGGCACTAGCATTGCTAAATAGTAACTGATTCAATCACACAGTTGACAGCCACGGAACTAATGCATTTGTAAACCTAAGACTTGGAAAAGAGCAAGATAAAATTGTCAGATTTTTTCCTTTATAATTTTGCCCCATTAGCTCAATAGTTCTCTGAGATTTTCCGGCTTCTATGATTGTGTTAGGTACTTTTGTTTTGCTCTATGAAAAATTTAACAATCTTTTTTCTTGTCTTTCTCTTTATGCATCATCTTAGAGATTTTTCAAACTTCATAAATCAAAAAGCTTAAATAAGATCTTACACCTTCTCTTTGATTCTGTTTTCTACATGTCCTTGAATGTTTCTGCTCATTGCAGAAAGTAAATAGTTTCAGTTATGCATTACTATTGTTTCAGGATGGCTGTCAAACACATTAAACTAATCCTTTCCACTTCACTAAAAGTGATTTTTCCCTGTTCTTGCCCTTTCTTAGTGATTGAACCCCTGAGTCATTGTTTTGCTGTTTACTGATCTTAATATGGGACATAATTATGAAAATAGTGAAATTCTAAACTATTTAGAAAATAAAGAATAAAGATGATACTCTTCTAGGGCATTGAGATTTTCAGTATCATAACAATTTCTAACAAAATATATTTTAGTTAATTAAATCATCAACTAGATATATCCTGTTTATTGCTCCTTTGGATTAAAATAAATTAAAGCAGAAAGGAAATACAACTTAATTGGCCTTAGATAAGTTCTGATACTGTTACTACAACAGTTCTCTTGGAATTTTGTAATCATAATTATGCAAATTTTAATTAGTTAATTATTGTTGTGCAGTTTTTCTTGACTTAAGGGGAGGAAAAGCCATTGCCACAATCAATCTTATCATGCTGTGTCAGAAACTTTAAATCAGAAAATTTTTTATAAGTTGTAGAGTGCTTTAGTTTTTACTGGAGCATAATTTCCTAAGCATTTAATAGAAGAAAAATACAAAAATACTACTTGCTTCAATATTTGTTCTTCTTCGTGGTTGCCAAATGTTGCTCTGATTTGTCAGAATAAGACTGATGAAGGGAAGAGAAGTCATCATGCATGGGTGATTTTTCATCTTAGTAGAAACTAGATAAAAGAGCTTCATGGCTTATTGGATCTTCTGATAATACACTTTGAGTAAGCTTTGAATAATCTTTGTCTTAACCCATCCAATGTTGAGTTTAACCATTGTACTTCAATTTTTGATACATAAAAAACATGGAAGGGAAACTGTTTTCATTATGTATGCATTTTTGAAACTTTACATATTCTAAGAAATGGAAGAATGCATGTTTTTGAGAAAAATAGAGTTAAATAAAATTTTTAAAATGAACTAAAATACTAGCAAAAGTAATGTTAGGTATGTCAGAAAAAGTGCTATATTTATGTCGCTGTGACCAAAATACCTCACAAGAACAACTTAGAGGAGGAACAGTTTGTTTTGATTTATAATTTCAGTGCATAGTCAGCTGACTATTGCTCTGGACCTGAGGTGAAGCAGAACATCATCCTCCAAGGGCATGGCAGAGGAAGGTTACTCAGCTCATAACAGCCAGGAAGTTGAGAGAGAGAGAAGAGAGAAAAACATGTGGGAGAGAACATATGTCCTGTCAGGGCATGCAACCAATGACCGGCTTTCTCCAAGTACCTCCAACCTCCCAGTAGTCCATTCAGCCATCAGTGGATTAATTCACTGATGAGGTCAGAGTCCTCATGATCCAACCACTTCCCCAAAGCCCCAACTCTGAACACATGAGACTTTTGGGGACATGCTAGATCCAAGCCATAATAGGAGGTAACTTGAATTAACTAGAAAGGCAGCTCAGAGTGGCTGGAGGCCCCGTCAGGAGTTTAAGCAGAATGGGTCAGGACATCCTGGAAGATGGAAATGGATCTCTGAGCCAGCAAAGCCACCATTAAGATGTGCACAGGGAACAGCAAACTGCTCTGAGTTGATCGTATGAAGCTGGAATGCTCCCTTTTGGCAGGAGACTAGGTTAAGGCATTCATTTTTAATTTATTACAAATCTAATGAAAACTAGCTTTATACTCTTTCTGTTTCCTTTATCAGTAAGATAAATAAAACTTTTTATACATTCATTCTAATCATGTTTTTAACGTTTTGAAAATTGTACTTCGATAAGTTTGAGGTTCCACCAAGATGTCCAGGTAAACGTACCTTTTAGAGACAAACTGTGGAGCCTCGGAGGTTAACATCCTTTCTTGACTCCAGCATCAAACTCCAATACCTAAGAATGGCACTTTCTCTGGCTCATTTTCTTTTCCTGATTCTATGCTTTCTAGCTCTGGTTTTCATATCACCAAAAAATATTTCTTAATGTGCCAGCAATGTTTGTGATTTTGATTTTGTGGCCTTTTTGATGATCTTTTTTGGGTAGAGATCTATTCTTTTGGGTAAGAGAGAACAGAAAATTTTATTTGTTCATCAACCTTTGATTAGAAAAAGGAACTCTTTGCAATAGAGACTTGTGAGATTGTGTTGTCTGTGTTTATTTTAATCCATGACTGAAGCATAAAACTAAACTGTAAGCTAAGTGTCCATATGCTTTTATATTTGAAATATTCTCCTACTTCAGGAGAAATATAAAAAATAGACATAAATGCAGTTAAAATAAGGAGCTTTGCTTTGACTGGTCAATAGAAGCTCATAGAGTTTACAAGTCTAATATAAAGGAACATAAAAATTATGAGAAAATAAACTTCATAACTAATGTCTTACATATGGCACCCTTAAAAATAATTTTAATTAAAAATGCCAGTTCCCCACCCCATAAACATGCATAATAATCTCAGTTTCGTAATTAAAGTGAACCCTTAACAATTCTGATTGGCTTGACAATTTTCATTTAAAAACATTTACGTTTTTTTCCCTGATTTTTTAACTGTGAATTTAATTCAAACTCATTTTTCTCGTGTACTGATAAGTAACATTATTCTCACATGTTTAATAATTTTTTTAAAAATGTGTTCTACTAAATCACAAAAATAATTCTGAGAATTGTTATATCAGCAGTAATGATCTGGATGTGTTAGCTTAAATATGATTTACAGGAGATCTTTTGTTAATTTGAAGATCTTTGACTTATATTAACTCTTGTTCTTAGAATAAAATCTTTGAATACTTGCATAGTGTTTAGGTAAGATAAAATACTGACACATTGGTTATATTTTCTGTATATACTGTGGGATATAAATACCATGTATCTGTATAACCTGACTTGTCGTTTATGTTAGAGAGCTGCTTTTCCTCTGTCTGCTAGTTGGTTTCTTGATACTTTAACAAATTACCTGAGGAAACCAAGCTGGGTGTAGTGGTACATGCCTATAATCCTAACACCTTCGGAAGCTAAAGCAAGAGGATCATGGTGGGTTAATCCATTGATAATGTCAGAACCCTTAATATCCAATCCCTTCCTCAAATCCCACCTCTAAACATTGCTGCACTTGAGAAAGCCTTCAGCACATAAGCCTTTGAGGGACATTCCGAATCCAAATCATGATACTCTGCAGGGCAAATACTGTGATATGCCATTGGAATCCTCATTTAGAAATAAGTTACATGTTCATCCAAGAGCTGAGGGTACTGTTAAAAAAAGGCTCTTAGCCTGTTTGAATAAGCATCTCTGCTAAAGAAAACTCAGCTATAGTCATCACTCCTTCCAGGAAATGCATGTATTCAATGACATGGGCATATGGAGGCCCTTTGCATCAACTTTTAACAGCTCTGAATGGCCATTCCAGTCCTGAGATGTGTGGTTATTTGGGGTTTCATGGAATTGGTATTCAGTTCTGCTTGCCCCATCCCAACTCTGGTCAGTACTGTTTTTCCCTTCCTTCCATAGACATCTGAAAAGCACTTTCAGCTCTTTCTGATGTGTTCATCTCCACAGGAGAATCTGTTCCCTGGGAAATCTGGTTTGGGCACTTTCGATTATGTATGCATGTATGTGTATTTGTATGTGTGTATATGTGTATTTATATGTATGCATATGTGTATTTTATTCAGACTTTTTGCTGCTGTGTCCAAAAGACCTGACAAGAACAATTTTAAGGAGGAAAAGTTTATTTGTGACTCATGGTTTCATAGGTGTCAGTCTAGAGATGGCTGGCTTCATTCTTTTGGGCTAGAGGTGAGGCAGAACATCATGGCAGAAGTGTGTGGCAGAGGAAAATAGCTGGGAGTATTGCACCTAGGAAGCACACAGAGAGTTCCACTCCCCTGGGACAAAATATATATCCCAAAGGCATACCTCTATGGACCCACCTCCTCCAGCCACACACTACCTGCCTATAGTTACCACCTAGTTAAAATCTATAACAGGACTAATGCACTGATTAGGTTAAAACTCTCATAACCCAATCATTTCACTTCCAAACTCTCTTGTATTGTTTCACACATGAGCTTTTGGGGACACCCAGCTTAAAACCATAACAGTGTATGTATATGTGCATGCATGTGTGTGTGTGTGTGTGTGTGTGTGTGTATCTGTCCACTTGAAGAAAGTATACAAAAAGTGTGCACCATGTACATTTATGAAATTTCTGGTATGCTAAATGCTTGTATACCTCCTCTCTTGTTCTTTGAAATCAAGATTACTTAACTGGTTAAAAGTTTAAAATGTTCATGGGTAATTATGGCTCTATTAGGATCGGTAGTGATAAATAAACTTAATTATATAAGGTTATGAGAAATGTTCTTGTTTTCCAAGAGAATATATGAGCTAACAGGTCTAATAGAAACATGTGCTGATGTAGCACAGTCTGTTCTCTGATAGGTCTTGAGAATGTCACAGATGATTTCACTGAGGAAACTGCAATCATTAACGTGAGGGAGATCCCTGGCAGCAACTTCTGAAAACAATCTGTAGACAGAAATTTTTGGCACCTTAGCAACAATTCAGGAAGGATGACCCAAGTTAATTACAAGTAAACAAATCTTTCTTATTTCTTAGTCTCCTCCAAGGGAGGGCTACTTGAGCAGCATTTATTTTTCCAAAGACAAGAATTAAATGCAGTTGGCTGAGGTTCCATCTCTAATTCATCTGTTACCTTTTTGCATGTTTCATAAAAATCCAGAACCTTAGGCCTATCACTCCGTTTATTGGAATCATTAGCAATAGTTTTATAACTCACATTACTCTAAGTTTCTTCATGCCCTGACCCCCTCTTATCACTTGTGACCCCTTGTTCCAGCTCTTCTTCCTGGTATGCTGTTACAGTTTGGATATTAGGTGTCCTCCAAAAGCTCATGTGTGAGGCAATGCAAGGTTTTTGAGGAGAAATGATTGGATCATGAGAACCTTAATCCAATCAGTGAATTAACCTTGTGATGGGATTAACTGAGTGGAAACTGAAGGTGGGTAGGGTGTGACTGGAAGATGTTAGGCCTTGGGGACATGACTTTAGGATATATATTTTGTATCTGGCAATAGAGTCTCTCTCTGCTTTCTGATCACCATGTGAACCTCTTCTCTCCACCATACTCTTCTGCAATGATGTTCAGTCTCATCTCCTTCCCTGAGGAATGGAGTCTGCTGTCTATGGACTGAGACCTCTGAAACCATGAGTCCCAAAATAAACTTTTCCTCCTCTACACTTGTTCTGGTTGAGTCTTTTAGTAACAGCAGAAAAAAGTGGACTGAAACTGCCACCCAACCACAAACCACATGTATAGCTTTCCATAATGGAATAAGCTGTGCTTTTGTTCCAAGAGACATCAAATAGTTAAGAGGGTAGAACCTGCAGCAGTCCAGTCCTGCCATTCCTCTGCAATTTCCTACAGCAAATTGATCTCCTGTGACTGTTTTCTGATCAATAATTTGAAAATATTGTTGGTGTTTACATCATCTGTTTCTGACAAGGATTAAATGTAGAGTGTATCATAGTAACTCAAATATTCTTTGGTGCTCTATTACTGGGTAGCAATGACATACTCTTATTCAGGAAGTGTTCTGACCCATTTTGCATCTTGAATCTATTACTGTGTTTATGAGCATACTAATATGTATGTTTAAGATTTCAAATTCTATCTTTTGAATATGCATGATAAAAGGTATTCATTTGATAGAGTACTTGTACATGTAGATTATTGCATAATTGTTGAGAAATTAATGAAAATTTTATTAAAAAATGTTCCTGTTGCCTAGAGACAGGATAAATGCCTAAAATCATCTCCACCAATTTTGTATTGAAAAACAGAAGGATGTATGTGAAGGTTTTCTTTGCATAAAAAGAAATGTGTAGAAGACCTAAAGAAAAGAGTTCTCTTTTACCATGAATGGCTCAGTGCAAGAGGAACATGCGTGTTCTGGAATACCCTGCTAATCATCCTAAGAATCTCCAGATGAAGGTCTGACCTCTGGGTGGAGACTGAAGTTCTCCTACACATTTAGTCCCTCATGCTGGCTATTGCTAACACTAAAGAATAGCCATGTGCTCACTATAGCTATTCTGCCCATGTCTCCCATAAACTCCTGAAAGGCTGGAGGATTGCTTGCAACAGTAGATATTTATTTTGCCATGGATTAATGACGACCTTCTTTGTCTAAGTAATGGACTTTATATTGTGAATTTTAAACTCATTGGACATTAGTTAATTACTATAATGCATGCCAACAATGCAACTTAAGATAATTTCTATTAGATCAATTGTGTGAATAATTGGCTTCCAGTCAGCCTCCCCAGGTACAATTTTTCTCTTCTTCACATTAAAATTTAATTCTTTGTAGAATTCTCCAAGATGCATTCTGTAAGTTAGTTGCCACAGCGAAACTGAATTTATTTATTCAAGAATTTTATTTGCATCTGAATATTTGACAGCTGTGGTGAATAACAGCAAAACAAACACAGGGAAATGTTTGGGATGCAATTTTTCCTCTTCTGACACTTAATTTGTTGTCACATTTTGACTTTGAAACTCAGTGTAATACAGAGAATCCCCAAACCTTCCCTTTATTTGTCTTTCCTGATTTCTCATTAACTTCCCCTGACTTCCCACAGACACTGTACTTTCTGCACTTTTCTTGCATCCAAATCTTTCTTTATTATCACAATCCCTGCGGGGAAAAGTTAACAAACCAATAAAACACGCATCCGTTAACTGAAAGATCTCCCAATTTAAATACATACTTATATCCAAATATACAAATATGTATTAAATAAAATTCAAGAGTATTACTTGCTTCTTTCCTTCTCGCTCAATAAATTAATCAAAATATATTGCATATTTGAGTTTTTTTGTTAATCCTTTTTTACCATCTCGGTCTGAGCCTTTTAATTCTTTGCCCATATTACTGCAGTATCTTCTTAACACGTCTTTTTTTCTCTTGGTTCTTCTATTCAACATAGCTTTTCTCCCTCTCATCATAGTCATTTTTTTGCTTAAAAACTGACATGGTGGTACATGCCTATGATCCCAGTGACTCTGGAGGCTGAGACAGGAGGATGGCTAATTCAAAGCCAGCCTCAGCAAAAGTGAGGCACTAAGCAACTCTGTGAGACCCTGTCTCTACATAAAGTACAAAATAGGTCTGGGCAATGTGGCTCAGTGGTTGAGTGACTGGTACCCACCCCTCCAAAAAAAGCTGACAATACCTATTATTTATCGAAATGAAATTCTTCATCCAACTGAAAAATCAAAGACTGAAGTCTGGGTAGTGGAATGTGGGCAGAAATGACATGCTCATTCCCACAGCTGGACAACATGACCTCCCGTACTATTTGCCACATTACTGTCTCTTTCTTCACCTGCTGGCTAAATGGAGGAGATCCACTGGAGAACTTTGGGGTGACTGTGGATGTAAGAACCAATGAAGTAAAAAGATTTGGGTCCCTGAATAACTTTGTGGTGCAGAGCTGCTTGCTCTCACATCCCATTCCTGCCATGGGACTCAGACATAAGCAAAAAGGAGAATTCCATTCTGTGAAGATGATGGGGCTTCAGGGGATATTTGTTGAAGCAGTTAGTCAGAATTATAACCAACATTATAAGCAATATTAAAATTGTAGTGTCAGTGTGAATCAAGATTAATCAAATTGTTGGGAGGTTAGTGGGTGAATTTTTGGACTTTGGGAATATCATTATTTTCCTGTTCATGGTTTTTCAGTCTAATAGTCTTTCAAGTATTATAATACTTGAAACAAGTGATTTTGAATCTGGTTTCAGAACATTTGAAAGTAATGACGCATTGATAGTTTATTCATTCATGCATACAACAAATACTTATTTAGATCTATTTTGTCCTAGGTATTGTGTACAAACAAAAAGGAAAGAAAAAAATAGCTACATCTTCAGTAAAGAAAATAACTTAATGTATTATATTACAATCTTACCTTGAGAACACTTGTTACTTAATTTTTAAACTAAGCATAAAACTTCAACAATACCATCACCCCTTTCTAGATCTCAAATGATCAGCATCAGTTTCAGGTCTTCACTGAGACGCACAGAATTGTTCTGTTGCTTAACCCAGGTTTGATGCTGAAAGAAAAAGTTTTCACCTTCCATTATTGATTCAGAAGGAAGAATTCTTATTTAGTGAATTCATACCTTTGTACGGAATCCATATAGATTTTCTTTTGCAAGCACCCATTTCTTTAGGCATTCCTTTTCATTGCTCAAGCACTTTGATGGTGATACCATGGTAAAGAAAGCACCTCCTATCCCTTGCCAGTTAAGCTTTTGAAGCTGGATAACTAGGTCCAGGGACAGGGGAAGGAAACCATATCTTTTTACAGGGCTCCAGCACAGGATTGATGTGTAATTCATGTTCATTTCTCTTTCCACTATCCTTCTCTCTGTCATCTGATAAAGTCCATTTTTCACTCAAGAAGGTTAAAACTAGGCTTGATTAGTTCATGACTTTTGACTTTACATTTTGGACAAAATACTGCAGTTTCAAGTAGGTCTTCTCTTCTTTTCAAAATCCTGCTTTGCTTCCTAAAAATAATAATGGTTCATTCTTCATATTTCCTGAAATTGTAAAACAAACATGTGCCAACAGCTTTAGATTTGACTCACAGTTTACTTAAAACAAAATGCTGACTCATGAAGTAACCCTTGAGCTCAACCAATGCCATTATCATGTGTGCCTGAGATTGTGAGGCAGCTCTTCATTATCCCCTCTCACCATCTGTGTGGTGTGGGCTGAAGCATGTCCAGAAAGGCCAAGAAAGGGGAAAGGGAAATGCAGATGGCTTCCACTAGCTTCTGAGCCTGGCTCTAGAGTCAGGCCTGACCAGCCACATAGGCAGAGGGTGCTAAACTTCTTAGTTTTTCCTGTGCTTTAATGGGCTCAGTAAGACAAGGGCCACTTACCTTATTATATTGTTATTAGCTGTTAATCTTCCACAGTTGAAGGAAAGGACTATTTGTGATGCACCTGTACCATTGAGCATTTAAATAAACACATTCAATGATGTTTTAGCTACTAAGAATATGAATAAGTGAAGTAATGTCTACATTTGATTATCACTTAGGAAAAAAAGGATGATATCATTTATGTACAGACTTGATTGCTGTATGCACTCTAATTTTATACATCTTTAAAAATTAGAGTTAGGAAAGGAAGAAAGTTAATAAAAAAGAAAAGCGAAGGATAGGGAGGAACAAGTGAACGTTAATAATTGAAAACTGAGAGAAAATAGGATTCAAAGTGGGGACAGAGAAACAGGTATGAAAGACATTAAAATTGTTAGTGGTATCAGCCAGTAAACATCAACGTTATACCCAAGTAGTTCCCTGACCCACCTAACAGGATGTTGTAAAGATGTGGTATAGTAACCCACAGAGTTTCTCAGAGGGAAGCTGCTCTCCAGATAAGAAAGTCCCATTATTCCATATTATTATTTCCCTTTCATGTTGGGCGGATGTACCAGTGACAGTTGGAGTCTCCTTTCAGCGAAACAGCTCCCATATGCTACATAATGTTGCTGCTGATTAAAATCCTATGGAAGATTCAGGCTGTATCTGGAACAATAGCAGGCTGAATTCGATTTATCAGTCTTCTGGGGAAGCAAAGATAATCAAATTTCCCCCTTCAGCAACTTTGGGACCAAGCCATTTGCTGAGATGACAATGGATGTGAGTTGCACACTTTCCGTTTGTACACCTGCTGCCTGTTAATCACAAGTTTCTGACATTTTGTAGATATATTTTTTTCTTCCTATTCACTTCTTATGGTCTTTGTCATCTAAAGGCAAGGGCACTTCTGCGAAAACTAGTTATAGACACATGCATGAAAAATGAGGGAGATCTGTAGGGAGATAAAGTTATGGGTGATGTGAAAAAATCTTTAATCAGAAATCTGGGTTCCAATATGCTTTGTAATTTATTAACATGTGACTTGGACAAATAGTTTATGCCCTCTGAGCTTTGATCCCGTCCTCTGTAAAATGCATAATGATGTTTACATCAGAGAGTTGCCTTGTGGATTAAATTACACAATTTATGTGTGGCGGTGCACTGTGGAAAAATCTAGGTAGTAAGAACTGCAAAGAACTCTTGGCACAAACATCCCACTCAAACCCCTGCACAGACTTGATTAAACTTTAACATGCCTTCTAGCAGCCTAAGGTTGCCTCCCTGGGACAACCCAGCCTCCTTTTGAGTTCCTGTCTGGAAAGCTCTGACTGTCAACAGAATATGCTATTTGTTCTAACCAGCAACTGATGACAGAGCTCAACTTCTTAGTGCATTTACTCAAAAGGAGCTTTTATTTATTTTTTTCATCCCTTTGAGATGTATGTGTATCTCCTACAACTCAGGAGTGCCTTTCTCAAGGACTCGAAAGCCATTTCTTTGAAATGTACTCATTAGGAAGGATAAGACCTCTGTCTCCCAGTCTCTGAGAGATCAGGCACAACTGATCTGATCACATTTGTGCTGACGAACTCTGCAGATTTTCACTTGAGTCCCTGCTTTAAAACGATCAGTCACCTCTCTGCAAATCAGAATGGATTTCAGCTCTTTTTCCTACTATTAGCACTTACTGTTCTAAAAAGAAGTTTCCAATGCTTTGAGCTAATGTCTAACTTCAGTTATCTTTGATAGTAGAAACTGCCACTATGGTGACACTTGTCAAACTCTGCTCCCTTGATGTGTGTGTTTTCTGAAATAGAGGATGAGGCTGAGTTCTGTCAAGAAAGGTCATTGGAAAAATTTTGGAAAAGGTGAAAAAGTTGTTTGTTTTCTGATCGTGGTTCAGAAAATCCTGCTCCTAAGGATTAAAGATTAGAAATATAATTTAGACAAACTTTTTTTTTTTTTTTTTAATCTTAAACTGACATGGAATGGAAGGCAGACCCAGTTTTAGGCAAAGCCAGATCCAGGGACCTAAAGGATAAAATTAGGATGCTATTTCTTCCCCTACATCATGTTGTCCAATAAAATATTACATGATGAAATGTTCTATATCTGAACTGTACAGTAGTCACATGTGACTATTACGTGCTTGAAGTGTAACTAATAGCAACCAAGGAAATGAACATTTTAACTTAATTTGAAGGCATTCAAATGTAAAAACCTCACAGTGACTGCTCTCATAGAGACCACAACTCCAGTCATGCCCTGCAGCTGCGTCTTGGCTTTATTTTCAGGCAGACGGCCTCCTTGTGGTATCAAGATGGCTGCTGAAAGTTCCAGACTTGTGGGTCCTGAAAAATTATGGTCTCACAGAGGGAGAGAACCACCTCTTCTTCAGCAGCCTTAGCAGGTCCTGGGAAGGAGTCTAACTGGCTTTGCTTAGACTGGCTTTGCTTTGTGTGGAACCGGCTGGATGCTTGTACAGTCCAGTCAGATCACTTCGTGTTGTGAGCCATTAAATTCACTGTCCTCCTAGAACTGCTTTGACTTTTGGAGGAACAGGTCTCAGATGGTCATGAAAGCTGAAGTTGAAGGCATTTGTGAGAAAGAGCTGTC
>JAJEJO010002206.1:22285-33385 GCA_020662805.1 Glaucomys volans | reverse complement strand
AACCAATCAGTTATTTTCTATTCTGTCTCCCTACCCCTGCCTTGTAAGGAGAGTAACTTCGAAATGGCCAGTCCATTTTCTGTTCTTTGTTTCTATTTTCCTTAGCCCCTCCTCTGTCTACCTAACCAAACTCTTCTGCTTGGCTCATTTAAGGAACAAAGTGTTGCCCAATTCTACAATCACAAATAAAGCCAATTAAGATCTTTAAACTAACTTTGTGGCTGGTTTTCTGCCTCCTGAACACATGATACACACTCTCCATGAAATCTCAGAAATATCAGGGGAAAGTATGTGGTGAGTAGCATGCCTGAGAGTAAAAGTGGAAGCTAAATACAGGGAACTGTACAGGGAACTGCATTCATGACAAAATTTGTATTCAAATTCTTGTAAAGCTAAGGCATTGGTTTATACATTCAAGCACTTGGAACTATCAAGTCTTCAAATTTTACCTACCATTTTTTACACAAACACACACACACCCCACAATAACATGTCCTTCAATGAACACAGAACTTTTCTGTGCACTGTTGATATTGGTGACATGAAGAGACATTATAGAGTTACCTTTACTATTTACTGTATCAGTTATGAGGGTTCATTTTCTGTAAATCCAAGAGCTAGAAAAACTCACTGTTGATAATGTTACAAGCAAATCCATGGACTAGGATTAATATGCAGTCATTGAAAAACAATATAGCATATTGGTTAAAATATGACAATGATATTGGACAAGTTTTACATAGAAACTTTCCTAAGTGTCTTGTGTTTTCCCCCACCCCTTGTTGCTTAATTTCTGCATCCTGCCACAATCCAGCCATTAAAGAACCAACTTACTGCACAGGCCAGTGGGTGCCTCCAGGTCTGAGGTTCTAAACCAGTTATGTTCTGACCACTCAGGGCCCGGACAGTCCAGCTTTCCTAAAATTCCAGATACATAATCATCTTACATTTTACCTGCATTTTATTTTGCATGTTATCTATTCATTCGCCTTAATTGTTACTTATTTGTTGATTATATAATTTTAAATCTGTGACCACAGATTCAAACAGTGATAGAATGTTGAAGATACGTTCCTTGTTTGAGAAATCCACGCGACTTTGCTTTATAGAGGATGGATGTAGTAAAATGAAGGAGGTGAAGTCGGATTTTGTAGTGATGTGATCCACAGTGACAGCTGGAATGAAGGCTGAAAGTGTCAGAAGATCAAATATAATCTAAAGAGAACTGCCACTAGTAGCTATATATTAGACAGTCATGTTCAAAGCGTTGTGGCTGGATAGCGGATACAAATAACTGGGACAAAAGCAATGATCATTAGGCTGCGTCATTTCCAACTTAATAGCTCAAATTTCTCTTTTACAGATGTCCATGGGAATCACAGGTAGAGACATGTGGGATGACTGGCCAAAGCGAGAGAGAGAGAGAGAAAGAGAGAGAGAGACAGAGAGAGAGAGAGAGAGAGAGAGAGAGAGAGAGAGAAGGAGAGAGAGGGAATGAAAATGAATGTTTATATAGTCTTAAGATAATGATAGTAATTGGCTTACCTATAGTTGTTCAGTTAGGTCCAACTAAAACTTTTACAAAGATTTTTGTGCAGGTTGAATTATTAAAATGTCTGGAAGAAAATTCTGACCTCAAATCAAGTCAGATAGGATCAACAATTCTAAGACAAAACTATAGATGGTAAAAATCCTGAAACCTTGAGGAAAACAGACTTTTGTAGCTTTAGACCCCTGGAAATAAGAGTACATTATTTTGCAGTATGTTGATAGTTTAAATTTTTAAGAGCTGTTGCAGAATAATAAATCTCAGCTCTTTCCCCAGTTTGTAGATACAGCATGGAGCAATGGAGCAGTGGAGCAATGAATTCAAATAGGTTTCTGACTTCATCTCTGTGGACCATCATTCCTCTTTCCTCAGATGCAGTTCAAAACTGAGGGAGGTGGTTTTTGTCTTCTCTACCACATTATCCTAAAATTGTGAAGAAAATTTTAAATTTGTAAATTCCAAACGTGAATCTCTTGAAGATCAAATTTATATAACTCACAATCACGTCACAGGATAATATAACAGGAGCCAGCGACAAGATCCATGTTCCTTTACTTAGATTTGTTTGCTAAGGAAAACTATGGCAACTTCTGTGACTTACAAAAGTCTCAACTCAGCATTTGAGAGCATTTAGTAGTTAGCCAAGTGGCAGAGCTGCAAACTCATTTTGAGTAAGATATTTAAAGAAGTAAGAAGTGCCATATGTCATCAGCTGGCGTAATTTAACTTGCAAATCGCATGTTGGCAAGAACTAGTTGGCAGCAGATGGCTGAACTTCACTGTGTTTCAGACCCTAAACCTATCCTTTCCCATTCTGTGTTAGAAATCTAATTAAAAGCCTTTTTATCACCGCAAATTAATTATAAACAAGCCTTTTTATCCAGTAGGAAACTGACCTGTGTTTTAACAAGCCTCCCCCACCCCTTTATTTCCAAATACTCAAGAAAGATTTTTTCCAAGATGATTTATTCAAAATAAATATACCTAATTGTTTCATCTTTAATTCTGTGAGTTACTACTTAGGCCAAATAAGAGTCACTATTTACCATCTAGGACATCAATTGCTACTCACTTAAAACTACTTGCTAATTTAATCGGAGTAGTTTTAGTTAATTTGGTGAAATTTGTGAAAGACAACTTTCTTCCAACTAACATAATTGTCATTGTAAATAGAATCTTATAAAGCATAACTCTCAAGTCTTTTACATATGTTTTAGTCAGCTTTTTCATTGCTGTAACTAAAAGATCTGACAAGATCAATTTTAGAGAAGGAAAAGTTTATTGAGGGATTCAACATTTCAGAGGTCTTAGTCCATAGAAGACTGGCTCCATTCCTTGGGGCTTGAGGTGGGGCTGAACATCATGGTGAAAGAGTGTGGTGGAGGGAAGCTGCTCACATGATGATCAGAAAGCAGAGAGAAACTAAGCTCAGCTCACCAAATAAATACCCCAAAGACTTGTCCCCAAAGACCCACCTCTTGCAGGTACATTCTACCCACCTTCAGATACCACTCAGTGAATCCCATCATGGGATTAACTCACTGATTGGGTTAAGGCTGTCATAACCCAATAATTTCTCCTCTAAATCTTCTTGCATTGTCTCACACCTCACATCCAAACCATAACAATATATGTGCACAATTATTATCAGAAAAAAATTATATGTGTTTTATCAATTTATCTGTCTCTTCATGAGTTCATGAGGAGGTGACTGGTGCTTCGGCACCACCTGTTTTCATTTGACCTAAAACAAGCCACACGTGCCAATGGACCAAAGCATTTTCACAGAGAAAACCCACAGGTATGTGCTCAACATTTTCATAAGCATTAGGTTATTTACCACAAATAATTTTGTCATTATTAGATGAATTCTTTTTCTTGCATTGAAAATATTTTATTATAACTTGATATAATTATACACATGAATAGGTGAAAAATGGTGTCATCATATCTGCAAACCATTGAAGACAATTAAATCAAGTTATTTATCAAATTCATCTCCTCTAATATTCATTTTTTTTGGTGAGATCATTTGAATGTATAAAATTCAAGTAGAGTAAATTCTGTAAAAGGGGTGGGACTGGGGGGAAATTTCTTTCCCAGTATACAAAGGAACAGTGTACTCTTGTGGGTCATACTGAGGAGCTGGAAATTTGACCGTTGTGAGAAATAGAGACTTGGGTTGATTAGTGGAAACGTGGGTCCACGGCGAGAACTATGATTGGTCCTGCTGGGGTGGTGCGAGGTGGTGCGGGGATTTCATTGGCTCTTAAACAAATAAAAGGCTATGCAACTTCTGCAACAAATGAGTCCATGGCCACTTGCTCCTGGTCGTGCTTACCCAACACCTGGTGTCTGGCTCCTGACACCGTATCCTTATCCCCCCAATGTGAAAGCCCCCAGGACCCACAAGTGTAACATACTCTGATGGTTTAAAAAGAGAAACAGAAAGAGACTAGAGAAAGTTTCCCTTTGGCTTCTGCTTAGTGTGCAAAAATCTGAGAAAAGGATCATTCCTAATCTTAGAATAAAAAGACATAAAATCTGAAAATTCATGGTTGTCCTTGGACACATCAGAGAACTGAGCTTGTGGTATGACCAACTAACCCCAGATTTGAAGAAAGACATTCAAATTTTGAATCTGAAAGGAGAAACACACAATTGGCACTTGCTTTCCTAGTGTAGATGCTGGGCCACATAAAATCTTTTCAAAATTCAACTAAAAATTTTAGCAAATTGCTAAAAGCTGACTTTGGGTCATGAGTATATATAATCTTTGGGGGCTTCAATCAGAAGGAGGAATGCACGTATATGCATGATCTCCACAAGCCTCACTAGGTTCTTACTAGAGAGGTCAGGAGCATGATAGGAGTCCTGAGGACACTTCCATCCTCGTAGGCTTGGGGGCAGCAGATACTGTGTGAAAGGCAAAGGCAGAGTCGTAAAGCCTCACTTAGAACCTTCTTGATCTTCTCTGTGGAGTACAAGACTTAAGCTTCTGTGTGAGTGATGACAAACTGTCACCCTCAGGTCATAGGTGAATATCACCCTCAGGTCATAGGTGAATATGTCACCCATAGGTCATAGGTGAATAGGAAACAAAAAACACCCTCTGCTCTTTGGAGAGGGACAGAAAACAGTTTGAGCCCAGGTAATTTAGAGACCATCTACCACTGGGTGACATACACATCCACAGAAGAGCCCCATCCCCAAGACCTGGGCACACAGCCACCTCAGACCCAGGCTGAACTATAGCGGGAGAACCACCCCTTCCTACTGTCCCCCCCGTTTCCTTCAGGTAGCAATGATTATAACAGCTACCAGCCTCTGCTGTGTAAGGCTGGGAGACCTTTTCTAGGTACACATGCAGCAGGATGAAGGCCTGTAGATGAAGGGGAAGTAGAGAAACCTCTGATAAACCATGACCTGTGTTATGCACAGGCAGAGTAGCAGTGACAAACAAAACACCAGCAACAAATAAGCTTAGCTACATTCCTAAGTATATAAACACAAAGCCTTAGAGAAAGGAGAGAAAAGGCGTGCATATTCCCAGACGTAAATACTATTTACACTTGCCTCTGGGTGCTACACATGATGTCTAGATTTCAACAGATCTCAATTTGTCTTTTAACAGATTCAAAAAGAAGCAAAAAGAAAAGATAATAAAAAATATCACTGATAAGAAACAAAACAAACAACAGGATCATTTCCAAATATGAATTGCAACGTTGGAGCTGTCAGAATGGGAATATAAAATAACTGACTTGTCTAGAAGAAAAGGTAGACAACATGAATGGATAGAGAAGTGCAACTAAGAGATTCAAACTATGAGGAAGACTCAAGTGGAAATGGAAGAAATGAAAAACAGTTCTAGAAGAGAAAACACCACTGATGAACTCATTAGTAGAAATAATACAGCAAAGAAAAGAAACAGTAATATTGAAGATACGTGAAGGAAAATTTTGACTGACAAGCATGAAACGAAGAAATAATTTGAAGAAGAGATGAAGGAAAATATCAAATGGTCTAGCATGAATGTAATTAGAACCACAGAAAGAAGCACAGTATCAGTTTAGTGGGACAATGATCAAGAGTTTTCAAAATTAATGAATTATAATAAATCCACAAATCCAAGGAACTCATAGGATATCAAGCAAAAAATGCTCCTCCAAACACCTAGAAACATAATACTTGAATTGATATAACATGAAGACACAAAGTATATCTTAATGGCAACCAGATAAAAAGTATGCATTACATACAAAGGAACAAAACTACGAATTAGACTTCTCATTACTAATTATAAAACAAAGGAGATAAGGAAGTGACATCTTTTGAAATGCTGGAAGAAAAATATCTGTACACCCAGACTTTTAAAATTGAAGGAAAAAAAAGATTATTTTAAAAAGATAAACACTGAATTTATTACCATCAGACCTCTGTCTGTTTCCAGGAAGTTCTTCAGAAGTAAGGCTTAACTTGTCATACAAAAACTAGGATCTGCACAGAGAAACAAAGAATGATAAAAATGGCATTTGTGAAGGAAAATGCAAAACTAAATTTTCTTATTTTATATACACATAAAATATATGAAATCAAACTGATAGAATTAATAGGATACATGAATGAATTCATGAGTTGGAGACTTTAATTCTCAGTAGTAGATAAGGTAGATAAAGCTAAAGGAAAGAAATCAATGAGAAAACAGAAAACTTTAACTGCACTATCAATGCAGTAGATTTATCAGATGCATATAGAACACTCCATGCGACAGACAGCAAAAGAACACACATTTTTCTCAAGTGTGTGTGGAATTGTTACTAAGATAGATGTTATTCTAGATAGACCAATATAAAATAATCAAAATCATATCAGGCATGTTCTCAAATCAAATGGAATTTAAACTACAAACCAATAACAGTGAAGCATTTGGAACATCTTGAAATATCTGCAAATAAACACACTCCTAAACAACCTATGGTTCAAAGAGAGTGTCACAAGGGAAATTACAATATGTGAATGGAAAGAAAATGAAAATTCAAAATATCAAAATTCAGGGGATACACCAACTCAAGTGCTATCAATGGATGAATGGATAAAAAAGAACTGTGGTATGTATAAACAATGGAGTTTTTTTAGCCATAAAAAAAGAAATTATATTGTTTGCAGGAAAATGGATGGAACTTGAGAGCATTATGTTAAGGGAAATAAGCCAAACTTAGAAAGTCAAAGGTTGTATGTTTTCTCTCATACGTGGAAGCTAGAGAAGAAAAAGGGAAAGAAAGGGAGTGTGGAACCTCATGAAAACTGAAGGTAGATCGGCAGAGTAGAGGAAAAGACCACAGCAGGGAGGAGGAAAGGGCAAAGGGAAACATCGGGGAACCATTGTATTATTATATTGTGTCCATATGAAAATATGTAATAAATTCCCCTATTATATAGAGTGCTCCAATAAAAAAAATTCAGGGGATGCAACTAAAACTATGTAGAGGTAAATTTATAGTTTTTAGTGCTTTGAGTAGAAAAAAGGGCAAACTTTAAATTGGTGTTTCAAGGTTCTACTTTATGATAAAAGAGAATATGAAACTCAAATATAATAAGGATATAATAACTATTAGAGCAGAAATTAATCAAATTGGAAGCAGAAATATACTAGAGAAAATCAATACAACCAAAAGCTAGTTCTTTGTAAGTATTAACAAAATTGATAAATCTTTAGTTAGATTTATGGACTGAAAAAGAGTAGAACAACAGACCCTGCAGACGTCAAAGGACAAGCAGAGAGAATTACTTGAAAAACTCAGTTCCCATGAATGTAACAACTTATTTGGCGGACAAATTCCTTGAATGATTCAAACTGCCCAAAATTTTTCAAGATGAAATAGATAACCTCAGATCTACAAGATCTGCATCTTTTGAAAAACCTTCCCTTTTTTCCAGAGTAAGACATTGTCTCTAAAAATAGTCTTAAAAAGTAGTCTGGAATAAAGGTGGTTGGTGTTGCTGCTATTAAGATGCTAAAATGCAAGAGACCTGTGGAGAATTGTCTTCTAATGGAACTGAGACAACCCAAGGATTTTTTGGTGTTATAGACTCTGCTTCTCCCTGTATCTTAGATATAGTCCTCCAGAATTTCTAAATGAGAAATTGAGAGCCTGGCAATTTTCTAGGTTTTGTTGGATGGTCTCCAACAATTTCTCTCTCTTTGGCAGTAGAAGATTGTAGACAACTCTGTTTTTCATTTGCTTTTCCATTTGACTTTTATAGATTTCCCATGTAGCATAATCAAATAAGTGAAATCCTGTAGCATTTGACTTACTTTTGGGGTCTCCCTATCTCTAAGATCTGGGATCCTTAAGTCCTGTATACATTAGCAGCCCTTTTTGTGTATGTGCTGTGTTTTATTAGATGATAACTCAAGCCTCTGTTGGCTTCTCTGTTGATTATCTGTCCCCTGGGTCAGAGGCAAATCCCAAAGGATAGTCAGAGCAGTAGCCAGAGTACCATAGCATGATTTTCTAGTATCTGTCCCCAGATGTCAACACACAGAGGGTCAGGTGACTTCTGCACACACAGAGGGTTTGTCTCATGTGCTGACTTGATTCTTAGCAGTTAACCTGGTTCCAGAACCTGCTGAGAGGGATGCAATGGCCCACAGAACATCTGGCCCATTCTGTGTGGTTCCAAAGTTGCTGGTTTCTTGGGTCCTCAAGTTCTAGTAACTTCATCAGTCTCTAACACCTTCAATCAAAAGTGCTTTATTTTCCTTCTGTTTCATCTGGCTTTTCTACTTTTGCTTGAGGGAAGTACTGGTTTCTGTGAGTAACTCAATTTTAGCTACATGCAAGAAGCTTCAACTCATCCACATGTGGAATTACATTACCTATTTGTTACTTGTTTATTTTCTATCCCCTTCTTTAGGAATATTAGCTCAACAAAATCAGATTACTTTGACTTTAATATATCCCCATTGCCTTGGAAAGTACACAGCAACTTGTAGAGATTCAATAAAATTAAATAAATGGCTGAATTCAGACAGTTGAAAAATAATAGCAAAACACTTTCAAGATTTTTTTTTCTATCTAGATGCCTATGGACTTTGATCTAGTAATTTCCATGCCTCTCCATATTTCTGTTGATATATATTTTCTCAGTAAAACATTTTGTGCTCTCCGTATGTGGGTTTATTAATGTATTGGTATGCTTTATGTCTTTAGCCCCATCAGGAGGACACGAGTGAATGTTCTTTGTGTTTGGAAATTGTTACTTTTTCCTAGGGCCAAAATGAAGATGTAAATAAACAGATTATTTTATGCATGACCTGTTTCTTCTCCTCCTTTCAGAGTCCTTTCAACTCTTTGCAGTGTCACGCTTGCTGCCTTCTTCCTTTGATCAAAAACTGTACTCATCTGGGATCTAGTTAAACAGTCACCTTTTATAGGAAGTCTCCTCAGACTTCTTCCTGGTGACTCAGTTTTACTCTCATTTCAGCTTTCACAGCTCTGCACAGGTTCTTTGATCATAGTACTTATTACCTTGCCTTTTAGTTATTTGTTTACATGTCTAGGTTCCTACCTGATTACTGAGCATCTTCCAGAAATGTCTTCATATCCTTTGTACCTAGCACATGGTCAGGCACATAGTTGTAACTTAGAAAATGTTGATTGGATATTTTATTAAGCTTAGAATGTTATCTACTTTAAGTGTGGTAATTTTTAAAAGATACCAAGAAAATCTAACTGTCTGATTTTGGAATTTTAGTTAGCAGTCCCCAGCATACAGAAGCTATTGGGACAACAGGGAAGTCCTCCTGGAGCTACAGGAATCTATTCTGTTTATTCCTGAGCTTACACGCTTGAAATCCTTTTCCATCACTGATGTCCTTGGAATCAGCCTTAACTTCCAGAGGTGTATAACTTCCAGATGGTGTAACTTTAAAATAACCAGCAAGACTTCCCTCCCTCTAAATCTCCTATATTTGTGTTTGAAGTTCCGCATGTTTATTGCCTTTTTTTTTAAGCTCTGTTCATCCTGTACACTAATCTTTAAACAAATATTTTAATGTAGGGACATATATAAATTCATTAACTGTTTCTCTTCATGGTAGAAGATACATGGGTAGGTGAGAGTTTGTACCTGGGAAGGATTAACAACAGCAGGAAAGGCCCAACAGAGATAGCAAGGAGGGTAACTGGGAACACCAAAGAAAAAAGTAGGCCATTGACTGAGATGCTGCTTTCTGTTTTATTGTCCTAATCTGCCCCCACCTCAGGGTAATGCAAGTGAAATATTTGTGTGTGTGTGAGAGAGAGTATGTGTGTGTTTGTGTGTGGATCCTATTATCTCTACATATATTCTATTATGGTCCAAATGGTGGAACAGTTGGGGCTTCCAAAAAAGCATATGAAGGCCATTTAGTATGGAAACATTTATACAGATGCAAATTTTATAACTTTTTGTTTCTGATTTAACTAGTCATATCACATATGAATATATATTTTATCCTTTTATTTGCTCTAATACCACCAAATAGTAAGAATCATAAGTGCTTTATTGAAAATCATCTATTTATTTTTATACAGGTTGACTATTCTTTATCTGAAATACTTGTAACAAGAAATATTGCAGATTTTAGATCTTTTTTTCTGATTTGGGGGTATTTGCATATACTTGAGATATTTTGGGGATGAGACTCAAGTCTAAACACAAAATTCACTTATGTTTCATACATACCTTATAGGTAATTCTATATATTTTTGGTGCATTTTGACCAAGACCTATTATATGGGGTCAGGGGGGAATCTTCTATTTGGGACATCATATTAATACTAAAAATGTTTCAGATTTTGGAACATTTAGGATTTTTTATTTTCAGATTAGGAAGTGCTCAATCTGTTTTAGTTTGCTTTGCATAGGTTAATGGCAATACTTGGATAACAAGTATTTGAATTTGGCATGATGTAGCTCTATACTTGGAAAATAATATGCTCTTGTAAACAGATTGCTGTCTTTCACCAACAATATATAAAAGACATAGATACAGGTTAAAGAATGGTGATTATAGGTTTATTTAAGATGGCCACAATCAAAATTAATGTCTACAATCATTTTCTCTATAGTGCTTGGAATATGGAACTATGTATTCCATATGTACAATATGATTAAATAATCCTGTGCAAATATCGTATTTTTGCACAAAGAGTTTATCTAAAAGTGGAACTAACCATCTGAATGAAGTAAGTTGCAATTAAACCAAGGACCTTTTGTCAGCTCCTTCTCCCTCCCCCAAATACTGTGAGGAACTTGAATTCACTTCCATTCTTACCCAGTCTCTTTGCTTTTCTGGTGCAGCACTAAGGAATTCACAATCTTCACCTGTAGGAGGCAGAAAAGTAGATTTGAAGCACAGATTCCAGACTTCACTCTTCCTAAAGGTGTGATCTGGAGTAAGATATCCTATCTTCATACTCTGTATAATGGTCTGCAAAATGTGAAATTTTGCAAATTGATACTTACCCACAAGGTTGTAGTAAGTGTCAGATTATACACAC
>JAJEJO010002206.1:0-22185 GCA_020662805.1 Glaucomys volans | reverse complement strand
GGTAATTTTATTAGGAACTTTCAGTTCCTAATGTGTGCAGCTCAGCTTCTTCTCACTTGTCAGATCAGGTTTGCCCACAGGACATACAATCTGGTGTCCTTTCTTCCAAGCCTATTTCTGCGAACAAGACTTGCTCTTGTCCAGCTATGCCAACATCTAATTTAGAGTGAAGTGTAAACAAGCCTATTTTAACAATAAAGTTCCATATTTTGCAATAAGCTTCATTGGCATTGTGATGATTTTATCTCCATATGTCTTATTCTCCTTCAATTGGTTTTTAAGTTAAATGATGAAGTTCAAAAGGGCTATTTATTTGCTCTCTGAGTCTCCCAAGTTTTTATTTTCTAAATCACTTCAGTGTCCTTTGGTGCTATTAACTGCAGTTATCTCCACAGAATCCCTTTACATTTTGAGCCTTAGGTGTTTTCCTCCATCTGCTGGCTGCCACCTTGCCAGGACATGGCCATTGCCCCTGTTGGAAAACTTCCACAATGCCTTTGGCCCTGTTTCCATCACAGCTGCCAGGCTGATGTGAGAGATGCTGCTGCCTTACACAATTTCTCAGGGTTCTCCACTGCCCCCTCCACTGGACAGAGTCACAGGTACCTCCACGGGCTACCTGAGCCAACCCTCAGGTAGCACTTGCCTTTGAGAGATTCTCCCTAATCTCCTGGTTAACCCCTCCTGGTGGTTTATGCACATGCTCACTTCCTCTGGGAATAAGCTCTGCTCTACCTCACATTGGTCTGTGACTAGCCTGGAGGTTCAACTGTGATCTGTCCCAAAAGACTTGAGTGTGTGGTTGATGGCTGGTACTCCATGCAGTTTCCTGCCGTCTTTTCCCCTTGACTGACATCCCAGCCATTCTCTCTCCATTTCAAATTAATCTAGCTTACTCTCACAACAACCCTATGCAGTGTGTGCTATGTATATGCTAAGGAGCAGTGCCTTGCTACTTAATACATGGTATCCTCCAGTCCCAGGCTCCTGGGTGGGTGCCGAGAGCAAATTGTCAGGATATGTCCTATGTCTACTCTACCCACAATGTGAGAATGGTTACTTACTTTCCCATTGCTGTATACATTTCTTCTGATTGGAAGCACACATTTTGTTTTAGTCAGTTTTTTTGCTGCTGTGACTAAAAGGACTGACCAGCACAATTGTTGAGGAGGACAAGTTTATTTGAGGGCTCACAGTTTCAGAGGTCTTGGTCCATAGAAGGCTGGCTCCATTCCTTGGGGCTGGAGGTGAAGCAGAACATCATGGCAGAAGAGTGTGTCAGAGGGAATGAACTCACATGATGATCAGAAAGCAGAGAGAGGCTCCACTCTCCAGATACAAAATATATACCCTATTACCATGCCCCCAATTAACCACTTCCTCCAGCCACACACCACCTGCCTCCAGTTACCACTCAGTTAATCTCATCGGGGATTAATTTGCTGATTAAGTTAAGGCTATATAACAGGATCATTTCTCCTCCAAATCTTCATTGTTTCACACGTGAGTTTTTGGGAAACACCACATCTAAACCGTAACACATTTCCTTCTTAGAAACACTGTCATTACTGAGTATCTACATTTAATCCTTTCTTTTAAGAGACCCTCTTGCACATAGTGGAAAGACCCCACCTGCTTTCTAGGTTGAGCTGCAGCTGTTGAGATGAATATCTTGCTCAGGGATTGTGAGATCCGAAGCAGAAGCATATTGCCAGTCAGAGAGGGACTTTTGGCACAGGTTTTATGCAACAGCTGCTGCATTTTCAGTTTTGACCTTGGCAGACCTTATCTTAAATGTGCTTTGCCAAAAATTATGGCTCATTTGCCTTATTTTTCTCTTCTCTCAATTAGAAAAGAAGGAAGGGTCAAATCAAGAGCTACAGTGGGGTCAATATGGAGTTGAACCTCTAGCAAATGACACTATTATGAGCGTCTGATGTTTTGAGGATACTTGTGTATCCAGTTCCATTTCATTATGCATGGATGTGTGCATGTGTGTACACAGTAAATCAGTCATTTTTTAAATAGCAGATAACCAAGAAATTAATGGTCTGTGATGGTTTGCTGATGGATGCAGAGAGTTTTGGTCAAGTGAAATATATCTCTATGTGTTTTTTTGAAATCTTACGTTTCTTTCTTTTTCTAAAATTTCTTTTCTCAAATATATTTTTAAAAATCTTTCTACACCAGTTGATTTAAAAAATAAGGAGAATTGATGATGTCTGGGACTAAAAGTTCCCATTGGTATTTGCTGCCATTCATTGTTTTGAACGCTATCTGCTGTGGAGATAGTTCCAGTGGTCTATTTCCCCAAACTCCTTTGCATGCCAGGCTCTCTCCTCTAGTACACTTTGCACATATACCACTGGTGAAACAGAGATCAAGATCTGATTCTGAACCTGTCACATTTTCCTGTTTCCAAACTCCTGCTGGTTTCCAATTTCCTACAGAATAAATTTCTTCCTCTTTATGTTCATATAAAAGGAGGGTCCTTCACTACCTAGAGAGGCAGGACTACCAAGACAAAATTAAAATTCTAGGCTAGGGCTTGGTTTTTTTGTTTCTTTCTGGCTGCCTGGCTGGAAGGTCTGCTCATGCTTGCATTTCCGTCCATACATTCTGTGTTGCCTCCAGCTTCTTTGACTACCTTGACATTAGTCAACTCCAATGAGTTGTTTCAAACCCATGCAATTCTTTTGTTTTAAGGAACAAGTACAGGAAAAACACAGGTGAACAAACACATTAAACCATCCCATTCTGGTTAAGGGGGTAAGAAATTAAAACTGAGTCAGAGAAAGAACAATTAAGGGGCTCTCCAGTAAAAGTTTAGTTTCTCATCAAAACTGTGATGAAAAATCCCTAGAGAGAGAACCACTCACCATACCCTCTTTGGGACCCCTCCCATGCAGGGAGTTCTCCTTGCTTGCTCCTAATAAATCTCCTGCTGAATTCTCACACTCCTGAGTCTGCATACTTCATTTTTGCAGTGCCTGAGACAAGAGCCCTCCAACTCTCTCAGGACCATGTGTTACACTACTGTGAAGCTCTGGCCTTACATCCTTCCTCACCTCCTCCCTACCTCTTCTTCATCCTTTCTTCCCAGGGACCCAGAATTCTAATTAAATGCTCTTTTTGGAACTTATCATTGCACTTTTTGCTTCTGAGAAGTTCCTTGTGGTATTTGCATCAGATATTACCTTTAAATTACCTTCTCTCCCTTACCTGCTTGGAGAATTCATACCCATCCTTCAGGAATACAGAGAATGCCTCATTATGAGATGCTTGAGTTAATTGCAGGTTTGCCTTGCCAACTAGCTATGAACTCTTCTGAGAATGAGACAGTAAATCATGCATCGTTTCTGTTGTGTTGTCGGGAGACCAGGAAGAAGTACAGGCGATTCTTCTCATGTGACTGCCTCTGCAATGTGGATTTTCCTTTCTGGCTGTCATCACCCCAGCTCAATGTTGTTGCTTCTGGACCCAGCAAATGTGGGTGGTGGTCTTCCCAGTCCCAGCACCCAGGCATTCACACCCAAGCTGTGCTACTCAGATAGCCCTTGCTGGTGAGAGATTCTGCCTTATCTCCAGGCTGACCCATACTGGTGATCTATGTGCATGCTCATTTCCTCTGGGAATAAACTCTGCCCTGCCTCACACTGGCCCATGACTGACAAGGAGGCTCAATTGTCATCTCCCTTGCACGGCTTAAGTGTGTGGGCTGAAGGCTGGTGCTCTGTGCAGTTTCCTAGCCTCTTTACTCCTTGGTTGATCTCCCTGCCCCTCTCTCTCTCCAAATAAATAACTCAGCTTATTCTTATAATAACCCTAAGCCCTACATACTATTATTAAACCAATTTTATAGATGAAGAAACTGAGGCACAGAGAGGTATGAATTCAAAAGAGCTAAGATTCAAATCCAGACAGTCTGGCACCAATGTTCTTAGCCCAGTGTACAGACTGGGCTGAGAATGATATTGTCACTACAGTGTCCTGTAGTCTTTTATTGTAAACCTCATGCTTGAGTTAGAAAATAAATTAGTGTTTGTTTATTGCATACAACAAGACAGCTTATATGCATATATGTGAGTGTATATGAATACATTAATTGAATCAGTGAATCACTGAGAAAATGATGGAGCCATGGTTCAAATGCTTATTTGACAACCTTAAAGTAAATAACGTTTTAACTAAACTCAACTGATTTTTAGTTTAGACTCCAAAAGTAATTACTAAAGATTTATTTTTAAAGAAAACATAGCCACTCCCTACTTTCCAAGTAAAGTATCCATAACATGGAGCTGGAGAAAAGGTGAGTGATTTTAGGTTCTGAAAATTTCTGCTGCGCAATGACATTTTATTTTCTTTTTTCAACCCATATTACCAAATGTCTCACTTGAAAAAAAAAAAAGTCAAAATGAGATAGAAAATTCAGAATTTTATTCCAGGGACTCAGTTCCATTGTATGAAGTAGACCAGAGTGAATAAATTGAACCTTATGTATTCAGTGCCTCAGTTATTAAACGTATTCACAGGAACCTATTCTGCCAAATTATCTGTGGAGTTTGTTGCTGCTGCTGCAGATTTGAGCATTTATCTATTTGTGCTCTGTCATCATAACTGGATTTTGCCTTTTAAACTGAACATCATATTAACCCATTAAATAGACATCACTGATTCCCAGGGCGCATTTGAATAACATACAGCAGGATGTGTTTTAATAATTTATTTTAATCATGTTGCTCATTCAATAAGTTTAAATGAAAGTTATTGAAATCAGAAGTGTCAAATCATTAAACTTGTTTCAGATAGATTATAGCTGTTTGTAACTAAATGGAGAGGGAGGTATATATACTTTTTGCTTTTCTGCTTATTTTGTAAGCCCCCTATACCCTTTTCTGCTTATTTTCACAATATTGGTAGGCACTAGATTATTTCTCTTTTTTTATGACTGGGTACTGTTTCTTCAGACTAACTTGCTTTCCTGGGAATCTGACACCAGCCACAGCTTGAAGAATGACAATTTCCTTTCTCTCTGTCCAGGAGAGACTTCCCTGCACTCCTGCAGAGAGCAGCAAAGGACTCAACTTTTGGCATGACTGGCTTTGGCCTTGTGAATGAACATTCTCTTAGCATCTGAAAGCTGGTGGCAGGGTGTCAGAATCCCAAATGGGCTGTGAAGAAATGCATTCAATGAAGGAAACAAAATCCCTGGCAAGATCTGACACATGACAGAGTCATCTTAGCATCTGCTGTGACTTGTAAAACCCAAAATAAAGCATTTCTTTGAGTTCTCTGGCATATTTACAGCCAATGGCTTTCTGTGAATGGATACTGTGGTAACCAGATTCACTCACTGTACTAAAGCGAACTGCTCATTCCTATCTCCATGTTGGAAGGTTATCTGGCTGGTCTATTAGCTGTGACCTCAGAGTATAACCAGTTGTCCTATGTGCATTCAATTGGGTCATTGTGCCCTGTCAGCAAGGCAATCACTGAGTTCCATCTGGACAGAGGTAGAACAGATTATTTTCACCTTGACTTTTGCATTTTTTTTTTTTTTTAATTTCCAAAGGTAAGAACAACTGGTATTGGCTTTTAAGAGACACATCTGGTGTGCTTTGGGCTAGAAGCCAGATATTTCTGCTGTTGAGTTTTTGTATCAGCGTGTAGGCTTCAGTATTTTGCATTTATTATACATATGATAAAATTGACTTTGAAAGTTTTAAGGACAATCCTTTTCTTAGGTGCAGTTGAGTATTTTAAGTCAAGCACTACAAAAGAAAGAATGAAAATAAGAGAAGTTAAGTGACTGATTGAGGTTGTACAGCTAATCTTGGTCGGTCTGGAATAGAACCAATTTCCCTTGGCACTTTATCAGCTACTGCTACTCTGTTCTTCCTATCACACTATTTTTAAGGATATTGAGTATATTTTTTAAAAAAGTTATTATTTGAATCTACTTAAACCAGAGAACACTAATTATTCTCAAGTATCCATTACCCCTTTTTTCTCTAGTAACAGAACTCATTTTAAGTTGGCAGGTGGCCACCTAGCATAAAGACCACATATCCCAGCCTCCCATTCAGTTGCATGTAGCTGAAATAAAATCCAGTGGGGCTAGGTGAGAAACAATGTGCACAACTATTTGGTTGCACCCTAATGAAAAGGCATTCCCTTTACCTTTTCTCTCTCATAGGAATAGTTATTCATTTTGGACCATCTTGACTAAGGCAAAATGCTGAAGATGGTAGAGAAATGAGAAGGAACTGGGATTCTTGATACCATGGAACTCTTCTGCCAGATCTAATTGCTTCTCTCCAGACTTTAATGCAGGATAGAAATAAATGCTTATCTTGTTTTAACTACCAGTATTTAGATCTCAGTTACAGCAACTGAACACACAGTGCTATTTAGTCCTTTGCAAATTTTATGTTGCAAGTTAATATTTTATAACTACTGAATTTAAATGCAATAAATGGATATCATGCTTATGTAGATGTCTGGCAGCCTTGGAATTGAACTGTTACCATCATATTTCACATGAAAGGGCATTCCTTTCTTCAGAGTCCTGAGAATAACTTACACAATGTGACCCTTGATGTTGCCTCTCTGACGTTATCCCCTGCTGTCTGTCCCATCAGTGGGTTCTGGCCACATGGACTTATTCGCTGCTCCTAACCATCCCACCTGTGCCCAGTGCCCCTTCCTCAGGGTAAATAGTACTTTGTCGTTGTTTTGTTTTTATATCACTCTGCAGAAAATCTCTGCCTAGTAATCTGCATGTGGTATCTTCTTTCCACAATTTTAGGATTATGTTTGTTATCTTTTCATTGTTTTCCTGTGACTGCTTTAATATATTTTATTCTCTGTTGTCTGACACTTGTATAGCTTTTCATTTTAATTTTTTTCCATATCATTTATTTTATTTTATGTTTCTTCTCACTGTTACTTTGGTGTTACTTTACTGTTACTTCACCTGCTTAGTTCATTGCTGTGCCCACAGCACCCTGCATCTACGTGTCTCTGGAACATACATACCCATTGAAAGGATGCATGGATCAACAGGGTTAACAGATATGAAAGATGTTATGGCCTATTTAAGGGTGATAATATGAAAATAACTCACTTTATTCTTTGAAATATCTGTCAAAGGAATATGTTGTTTCCTCTAAAGGTAAAACATTTTTCAGTGAAGGTATAATTGATAAAAAATTCATGTACTAGAAGGTAAAGCTCAGTCTTTTGCCAACATCATTGGATCTCATAGCAGACTATATTTTGCATATATTGATGTTTTATTATTATATTTTCAGTCCATATATTTCCAATGTAAAAAATTCTGTGCTATGTTAGCCTCGAATATAAAAGTAAATGAAGAACAAATAATCCTTTCTTGTAATGTCATTAACTAGCATAGTGGGAGTGGATTTAGTATACTATATTTGTGTTCCAGAAATGTCTTATTACTTTACTTTTGCAAATCAAATTATATGTAACCCTGAGTCCTGGGTTCTCAAGTTAGATTACCAACCTAGGAACAGGAATTTTTAGGATCCCTTCCTTCAATTGAGAACTTTGTGTTACATAGATCTGGCAGACTAGGAGTAGGGTTGATTCTTAACCCATGGAAGTTGAATCCATACTGCTAAGTCATTGGCTTCATTGCTGGTTTCCAACTCCATATTGGGTTCTGGTGCCCTGCCAGGGCTAGGGCTGTCCCTCCCAGCGACCCTATGTGCTGGCACACATTCAATCATAAATCTCCTCTCTACTCTGTTTCATGGTATTAAATGTCCTACTCCGTCAGCACCTATTACATTTTTCCCTAAACAGCCTTGCTTTTACCCCTAGTATATAGTTCCCCAATTTTATCCTCTTTCTCACATATAGCATGCTCCTTTTCCAACATGATCTATAACTCTGTTAGCTATACAGTGTCATCCTAACACCATTGATAGACCTAGCAAACTGAAATTGTGTACTTCAACTATAATTAGGACACAAGTTTAGTGAGTTTCAAAAAATCTTTCAGGCACTATCCATATCTCAGTGTCAGAAAAAAAAAAACCTGAAAGATATTGAACTAGGCAAACAAGTTTACTGGATGTTCTAGCTAGTGCAACCTTCCCAGCTATTTGCCTGTTGTTTACTTTGAGCTAATTTGAAGACCTATATTCAGATAGTCACTTGATAAAATAATGCAAGTGATTTTTGCCACAGAAATGCTAGTGGAACGTGGCACGTGGAATACAATGATTATTGCCCTGTAGATATCAATCAGTTTTGCATCTATCTATAAATTCATTTCAGAATTTCTGAGTATCTACATAATATTTAAGAACACTTTAAAATTGTTTTGAGGGAGCTTTACTATCACACTTCTTCCTTCACTCACTACTGAGCTTAATATAATCTTTGACATGCATTGATTTTATTTTTGCATGAGAATCATGATTTGTTATCTTTTAAATATTGCCTTTTACATTAGAGGTGAATGATAAACTCTCCTTTTTATGAAGGGGCTAGGGAAAGCATATATTTTGAATGCTTGTGTTGTGCATGCATTTCATTCTTGTGCACTCAGGGTAGCCTAAAACAAAACAGAAAGCAAACATTAATAAGAAAGAAAAATCAGTTGATCATATTTTTCCTTTCAACTCATCATTATTAAGTCTTAATGTCAGAATTTTTAGCTTTAGCGATATTCATAGAAACGTTAGAACTAATGTATCTTATGAATGGGTGACATTCATAAGAAAAGAACATGATGCTGAGCTGATTGTCACAGGCACAAGAATCGATCAATATATTATTGGAATATATTATTGGAATATATATATTTAGAATCAATCAATATATTATTGGAAGAAATAGACCAGCAAAGTTGAAATAAACCTTAAAAACTCTGCAATGAATTTGAATTATATTAAAATGGAATGCATGGATTCTGTTCAAGGTGTAAGCTAAATTTTACTATTGTATATAAAAGGCAATATATTTAGGACATTGTGTTTTTATGAAAAATTCTTAAGTTATTAGTGCAAATACAATATTAAGAGATATTCAGATTAAGAATAGAAAGGTAATTGATATCCCAAGAATTCCTTGTTTGTTAACATGTTTGTATGTAATGCCCATGTTAGTTATGTTATGCATTATTATTAACTATTTATGTATTAAAAAGGTTTCCAAAGTCAGGACTGTGAGGCGAAAATTGGCATTGAGAAGACATATCTAGATTTTTAAACGCTGAAGACATTGTCAAATAGTTATACTAAAAAAGAAGACCTTAATATAATTATAATTCTATCAATTCAATTCAGAATTTTTCTTCTTAATAATGTTGCTTATTGCAAGAATTATTTTGAATGTATATCATCCAAAATTCATTTAATTTTCAATATCCTTCCTCAGATTACTCCAGTAATCAGACAGATTACACAGTCTTATTTTTTTTTCATTGCTAGTATTTAAGAAGCTATGGATGAACAGTAAAACTGATTACTGATTTTTTTAAATTTATTTTGATTCATTGTACACAAATGGAGTACAGCTGTTGTTTCTCTGGTTGTACACAAGTAGAGTCACACAATTTGTGTAATCATACTTGTACATAGAGTATGATGTTTGTCTCATTCTGTTATTATTCTTACCCCCCTCCTGATCCTACCCACATTTTTTTCCCTATGCAATACATCCTTCCTCCATTCTTGCCCCCCTCCCACCTGGCATTATGTATCATCATCCACTTATCAGAGAAATCATTTGGCTGTTGGTTTTTTGGGATTGGCTAATCTCACTCAGCATGATCATCTCCACCTCCATCCATTTACCTGCAAATGCCATAATTTTATTATTCTTTATGGCTGAGTAATATTCCATTGTGTCTATATACCACAGTTTCTTTTTTTTTTAATTAATTAATTTATTTTTTTTAATTTACTTATTGATTCATTGAACACAAATGGAGTACAGCTATTGTTTCACTGGCTGTACACAAAGTAGAGTCACACCATCTGTGCGTTCATGCATGTACACAGGGCAATGGTATCTGTCACACGTTCTGTTATTATTTTTACCCCCCACCCGCCCCCACCCCTCCCTTCCCTCTATGCTATCTATCTTTCCTCCATTCTTGCCACCCTTCCCCCCTGCATTATGCATCATCATTCATTTATCAGAGAGACCACTCGGCTTTTGGATTTTGGGGATTGGCTGATCTCACTTAGCATAACAGTCTCCAACATCATCCATTTACCTACAAATGCCATAATTTTATTATTCTTTATGGCTGAGTAATATTCCATTGTGTCTATATACCACAGTTTCTTTATCCATTCATCTATTGAAGGGCATCTAGGTTGGTTCCACAATCTAGCTATTGTGAATTGAGCAGCTATGAACATTGATGTGGCTGCATCATTGTAGTATGCTGATTTTAAGTCCTTTGGGTATAGGCCAAGGAGTGGGATAGCTGGGACAAATGGTGGCTCCATTCTGAGTTTTCTAAGGAAGCTTCACACCACTTTCCAGAGTGGCTGCACTAATTTCGATCACACCAGCAATGTATGAGTGTACCTTTTCCCCCACATCCTCGCCAACACCTATTGTTGCTTGTATTCTTAATAATAGACGTTCTAATTGGGGTGAGATGAAATCTCAAGGTGGTTTCAATTTGCATTTCTCTTATTACTAGCGATGTTGAGCATTTTTTCATATATCTGTTGATTGCTTGTAGGTCTTCTTCTGTAAAGTGTCTTCCTATTTCCTTAGCCCATTTATTGGTTGGGTTATTTGTTTTCTTGGAGTAAAGTTTATTGAGTTCTTTATAGATTCTGGAAATGAGTGCTCTATCTGAAGTGTGTGTGGCAAAGATTTCCTCCCACTCTGTAGGCTCTCTCTTTACATTACTGATTGTTTCCTTTGCTGAGAAAAAGCTTTTGAGTTTTAATTTATCCCAAATATTGATTCCTGCTTTTATTTCTTGTGCTTTGGGAGTCATATTTAGGAAATCTGGTCCTAAACCCACATCATGAAAATTTGGTCCTACTTTTTCTTCTTTTAGGTGCAGGGTCTCTGGTCTAATTCCTAGGTCCTTAATCCATTTTGAGTTGAGTTCTGTTGAAGGTGATAGATAGGGGTTTAGTTTCATTTTGCTGCACATGGATTTTCAGTTTTCCCAGCACCGTTTGTTGAAGAGGCTATCTTTACTCCATTGTATGTTTTTGGCACCTTTGTCTAGTATGAGATACCTGTATTTATGTGGGTTTGTCTCTGTTTCCTCTATTCTGTACCATTGATCCACCTGCCTATTTTGGTTGCCAACATCATGCTGTTTTTGTTACTATTGCTCTGTAGTATAGTTGAAAGTCAGGAATTGTGATACCCCCTGCTTTGCTCTTCTTGCTAAGAATTGCTTTAGCTATTCTGGGTCTCTTATTTCTCCAAATGAATTTCATGATTGCTTGCTCTATTTTTATGAGGTCTGTCATTGGGATTTTAATTGGAATTGCATTGAATTTGTATAGTACTTTTGGTAGTAGGGCCATTTTGACAATATTAATTCTGCCTATCCAAGAACATGGGAGATCTTTCCATCTTCTCAGATTTTCTATAATTTCTTTCTTTAGTGTTTTGCAGTTCTCATTGTAGAGGTCTTTCACCTCTTTTGTTAGATTGATTCCCAAGTATTTTATTTTTTTAGGGGCTATCTGATAACTGATTTTTAATTTGTCACCTTCACTTGATTCTTTCCTGGTCCTGTTTGGAAAGCCTTTTTTGATGATTAAAATACATAAAATGAACATGCTGAAATGGTTATAAAGAGAAAATAAAAAACTAATAAATAAGGATACTAATAGTCCAAAGATTATGAATTTATTTTCTGATCAAAATAAGTTTTATGAATTGACCAAAGATATAGAAGAAAATTATATTAAACAATTTTGTTGCAGGGATGTAAAGGGAGTTATGCTGAAATTTCCACATTCAAAATAATTCTTGCAACAAGCAGCATTTTTAAGAGGAAGATTTCCAAATTGGTAGAATTATATTAGGGACTTCAGTATCTACTTAATATAACTATTTCATAACGTCTTCAGAGTTTCCATATTCAAAAACAAATTAAAATTGACTGGATCTCAACACTGTCATGTGCCTTTAGAACCAGATACACTAAGGATAATAAATTGCAACAGCGACGGGAATGACTAACATACTTGAGAGTTTAATGGGGAGGCAATTAAAATAGAACAAATAAGATTGAGTAAATATTAAAGAAAAACATCTTTTACTCAGATATATGGATTTGTATCATGGGGTAAATTTTTTAATGTCACCACATAAGAAAAATTTTGACCTGCAAAAAAGGATCCTATGAAAAAATGAATAACAGCCAAATGGAGTGAACTATTATTAGGGGGTGGCTTATATAGTGCATTTTCTGAAAAAGAAAATGTTTTTAGAAAGATTTTTCTGTTTATTAGCATTTGTGTCTTAGAAAACGTTGGATATGGATATGAATAAATTAATATTGACTGCTTGCTGAGGGTTTACTGAATATGAAACACCAGGCCAAGCAATTTTTCATGTTGCACTTCATTTAATCCTCACAATATCCTATTGACACAACCCTGAATTCCTCAGTCTCCTTCAATTATGCTAATGTGAGTATTCTGCCTCAAGTGCCACAGCTAATCTGCTCTGATATTCTTTTATCCTTCATCCATCTCTGTCTCTCTCTGGGTCTCCACACAGAGAGATACCATGCATTGCATCACATTGCTGAGTACAAGAATGTTCAGTCTAAGTATGAAACAACTACTTGCCCTGAGAAAAGTCTATTGCTGCTTCACTGTAACATTTTTTACTACTTTTTGAGCACATCTGTATGCTAGTCACTGTTCTAAAGCTTCTCCACATATTATATTATTAAGCCTCATGACAACTCTTTGTGGTTGATACTGTCACCTTTGTTTTTCTGCTGGAAAGTATAGGCACAGATATGTCATATGAATCATCCAATGCCGCATGTCCAGTAAGTGGAAGAGCTGGACTACAGTTCTCTTTGACTTTAAAAGTTTGTTCTCAAATTTTTACAGTATACCATCTTCCTGGAAATTGGTATTAATATGTTACTCCAATTTTACACAGACATTTGAATTAAAATTTACATACAGTGAATGCAGAAATCTTAATTCTATAATTTTATAAGTTTTATAAATGTATTTATCTGTTTAATCATCACACAGAAAATATGGAATACAATAATTACTGAAGAATGCACTGTCATCCTCCTTCCAATCACTAGCAAATAGGAAAATACTATTCTGATTTGTATTACCATAGTGTTTTTCCTGTAATGGAAATTTATATAAGTGGAATAATACTGTGAACTGAAATTCTCTGAAGAAGCCATATTTACATTAAGCACCTACATATTGTTTGACCTTGGGTGACTAGAATATTGTGGTTGTGAAAAGATGGAATTTTGTAGATAAAGTGCCAAAGTAATCTTTGGCTCTCTTAGTCCTTTCTAATAGCCATTTGCTATCAATCATTGTATCTGACCCAACATCCCTGTAGATAAAACTCTTGGAATGTATCCCTAAGCTTGACACATCTCTAGCGTGCCCCACTTTCCCAACCCTAAAGCCAGCTATACTATAAAGATAACATCTGGGGAAGAACTACATTGACACTTCTCAAAAAGAAAAAAATACCAACAAATGTATGAGAAAGTGTTCAACATTCCCAGAAATCAGGGAAACGCAAATCAAAACTACATTGAGATTTCATCTCATTCCAGTTAGAATGGCTATCATTGAGGATACACATAATAAAGCTGGTAAGGATGTGGGGGAATATGTACACTCACACATTGTTGGTAGGATTGCAAATTATTATAACCATTTTGGAGAGCAGTATGGAGATTCCTCAAAAGACTAGGAATAGAACCACCATATGACCTAGCTATCCCATTTCTTGGTTTTATCCTAAAGAACTAAAATCAGCACACATAGTGATATAAGTATATTAAAGTTTATAGCAACACAATTTACAACACCCAAGTTATGGAATTAGCCAAGGTGCCCATCAGCAAATGAATGAATAAAGAAAATGTGGTATATAAACTCAAGGAGTTTTACTCATTCATAAAGAAAATGAAATCATGGCATTTGCTGGGAAATGAATGGAACTGGAGAATATCATGCCAAGTGAAATAAGCCAGACTTAGAAAGTCAAGGGTTGAATATTATCTCTCACATGGGGAAGCGAGAGCAAAAGAAGGGGAAGAAAGAGAGGGGAATCCCATGAAAACAGAAGGAATGTCAGTGAAGTAGTGAAAGGGGATAGAGAAGAAGGAAGGAGGGAAAGGAAAAGGGCAGAATGATGTGATGAAATTCACCAAATTATGTTATGTACATATATGAATATACCATGGTGAGTTTCACCTTTATGTAATCTATAAAGCACCAATTTAAAAAACTATAAATAAAGAGAAGGAAGACCATTAGAATAGAGGAAAGGGTCTAGCAGGAGGGAGAAGGGGAGAAAAAGAGGAAGTACTAGGGACTGAAATGGAACAATTATATTTCACACATGTATGATTATGTTAAAATGAACCCAATTATATATATATACATATATATATAGCACTACTAAAAACAGAAACAAAAAAGATAACATCTGAATCCTATAGAAGAGATTTCCCTGCTTTGCTGTACAATACCTACCTGAAGATCCAAATACTTTTCTTGTAAATGCATTGATTCATGACTTTCCTTTGTTATGTGACTATAAAAGATTCATGTAATATCTTCATTCGAATAGTCTGAATCTGTGTTCTTGGACTATGGTCATTTATATTAGACTTGGAACAACTCTTTTCTTATTTCTTTTGAAGTAGTTTATGTTGACAACTATGTATGTTTTTATGACTGAATTCTCCCAATCACTATGATGCTTTAAAGATTTATCTATGTTGTATGTATCAGTACTTCATTATTTTTAAGTGTCATATTGCTTATATTTTGTTAATTTTCATATAGGTATTTTCTGGTTTTAATGATATTTTAAGTGAAATGTTTTGTCTTTTAAATTTTATTTTCTATTTTTCTTTTGCTGTTAGGATATAAAAATAGAATTGAATTTTGAGTATTGATAATGTATCCTTTGAAAATTGTTAAATTCACTTATTAGTTCTTATTATAGACTGAACTATATTACCTACAATTCACAGGTTAAAGACCTAAGCCATGACTGTGACTGTATTTGAAGACAACACATTTAAAGAAGTGATTAAGTTAAATAAGGTCATTAGGATGGGCCCTAATCTGATCTGCCTGATGTTCTCATAAGAAGAGGAAATGTAAACTGGATTTGTTTGGTGCACACACCTGTAATCCCAGCTACTCAGGTAAAGCAGGAGGATTGCAAATTTGAAGTCAGCAATTTAGCAAGATCTTGTATCAAAAAAAAAGACAAAAGGACTGGGAATATTTCTCATGAGTAGATTGTCCTGGGCTCAATCTCCAGGGCAGAGAAACAAAATAAAACAAACAATGTAGAAGGTTAGAAATACAGGCAGAGACACCAGAGACACAAAAGAAAACAAACAACAACAACAGCAACACACACAGGGAAAAAGCAGTGCTCACATGAAAGGATAAGAAAGAGACCTAAGAAAGCAAACCTGCCTTCACACTGATCCTGAACTTGTGGTGTTCAGAAATAAGTCAGGCACAGAAAGACTAGGGCTGCATTATCTAACTCATAGAATCTAAAACGTTGCTCTCCTAGAAGTTGAGAATAGACAGCAGTACCAGAGACCAGGAGAAGCAGAGGAGAGGGAGGATGGGAAGATAAATTTCTGTTGCCATTCAGTTTTTGATACTTTGTTAAGGAATCCTTAGCAAACTAATACAGTTCTCACATTTTTGGTAGTTTTCATAAAAATGAAACATAAATTTCAAGCCCTTAGCAAATAAAGATACATTTATTTTTCCTTTGCAATTTTCATATCTTCTTTTTATTACATTTGTACTAGAAAAATGTGCTCTAATAATGATGGAAAGAAAGAAAAAGTAGAAAATAATCATTCTTTCCATGGTCCCAAGGTTGGGGGGGAAGGTGTTCCATACTTCACAATAAAATTATGCACGATGCTAGCTATAAGTTTTTCAAGGTTACTTCTTATAAATTATGAATGTTCCGTGTATTCCTAGCTTTGTAAGTTTTTTTTTATTTAAGACATTTAGAAATTTATGCAAAGAGATACAAAGAAAAAAAACAAAACAAAACAACAACAAAAACCCACAGGAAGAAAGTAGTTGGTGGGAATATCAATTAGTACAGCTATTATGGAAAATAGTGTGGCTGTTCCTCGAAAAATTAAATGAAAAATCCCCATATGATACAGAAATTCCACTACTGGATGTATACACAGAGCAAATGAAATCCATCTGTTGAAAAGATATGTGCACTCCTGTGTTCATCATGGCACTATTCCCAAGCTCCAAGAAGTAGAAACAACCTGTGTCCCTATCCGCTGATGAACGGATAAACGAAATGTGGTAAGTAATTTAATACTATGAAGCCATAAAAAGTAAGAAATCCTGTCATTTACATCAAAATGGATAGAACTGGAAAGTGTGATGCTAAGTGAAATAAGTCAGGCACAGAAAGATGACTGCATTATCTCACTCACATAGAATCTAAATCATTGATCTCATAGAAGTTGAGCATACAATGGGGGTTACCAGAGGCCAAGAGGAGCAGAGGAGAGGGAGGGATAGGAGAAGGTTGATCAATGGATACTAAGTCACAGTTACATAGGAGCAAGAAACTGTGATGGCTATTGCACAGTAGGATGACTATGTTTAAAAATAATGTACTATAAATTTAAAAAACCTAGAATAAAGGATTTGGAAAGTTTTTACCATAAAGAAATGATAAATGTTCAGGAAATAAATCTACTTTTAAAATTTTTATTCTAAAAATGTAAACACTATACTATATATGCATATATCAAAACATTCACGCTACCTCAAGAATATGCACAGTTTTTATGTTTTCATGTATCAGTTAAATTTTTAAGAAAAAAAATGTGCTGGAGATCTAACTCTGTTAGAGAATCTGCTTCCTATGTAAAAGACCTTGGGTTTGATCCCCAGGACTGCATTTGAAAAAACAGAAACAAAGAAAGACAAAGCATTTGTATTGGATTTTGTCAAATGTTTTATTTAAAATTGGAATGATTAGGATTTTCTACTCTGCATTTTGTTAATGCAATCCATTACACTGATTTTTAAATATTAAACAATTTTTGTATTCCTAGGGCAGACTTAAATATTATTTTAATGAATTGATAAATTCTATTCTCCCTTCTTTCCTTCCCTTCCCTCTTCCTTCCTTCCTTCGTTCCTCTCTTCCTTCCTCCCTTCCTCCCTCCCTCCCTCCCTCCTTATGTGGTGCCAAGTGTTGAACCCAGTGCACTGAGCATGCTGGACAAGGGTGTACCACTGAACTACACCTAGCCTCTCTTTTCCTATATTTTAATAAAGAATTTTTTTTTCTATATTTATGAAAGATTTGAGTTTGTAATTTTCTTTGAAGGAAATAATTTGCCAGGTTTTGGCATGATGATTATGTTTGTCTCAGAAAATAAGTTGAGAAATTTTGTTTTCTGAAGGATGTTCTGGAAGTTTGTCCTATTTTCTTTATGAAATACTAACAGAATTGATAGTTGAAATCATATTGAGACTTTTGATAAAAATTTATTTTCTCTGATGGGAATAGGACTATTTACATTCTTAATTTTTATCATCATTATTTCTGTCTAGTCAACTATCATTTTTTGATTTTTAAAATTTGAAGATTAATTATGGTATATGTATATGTTTAAGAGTTATGTATTTGATGACTATTCTCTTTTCCTATCATAAAATGCTCCTCTTAACTTACAGCAATATCTCTTGTCCTGTCCTCTCCTTTGTCTAATAGTATAGCTAGTTTAATTTTCTTTTGATAATTATTTGTATGGAATAGTTTTTGCTTTTTCTTTCAACGTGCCTTTTCATATTTAAAGTGACTTCCTTGAATAGCTTATAGTTCAGTTTTGCTTTCTTAATAACACTAAACAATCTCTTTTTTCAATTCTGAGTAAGAAGTGATAAGGGTTTGAAAGATTACTATGCAATGTAATAAAGTCATTTTGCATAGGACCTCACAAAACCTTAACACACACCTGACATCACTTACCATAAGAGACCATCTACCAAGCTTCTACAATTTTGAGACAATCATTTAGTCAATATCTTAATGCAAAATAATTCTGGGAACTGATTTCATTTCTTCAATTTAATTTTATCTTAGTGACCTTCATAAATTATCATTTGGCCTTTGATGAATGCATATAACTTCTGTGCATTAGAAGCTAAAAAATCAACATGTTTAAAGAAAAATCTTTGCTGTAACTCTTGATTTTGCTCTAAAGTACATTCTTAGTACAATGGTACACATATACCTTTACATTATTTTTAGAGGTCACTCCAGGGATTGTTTCCTTAACTTATTACAATTTACTTGCAGTTAATACTGTACCACTTTATCCTCTTTTCTGCTATTGTTTTCAAACATTTTATACTCACTTATCTCATAAATCAAACAATGTTATAGTTTTTGCTTTAAATATTCATGTCTTTTAAATAAATTTGGACAGAATTTTTGTTTCATATTTACTTACATGCTCATCATCTTCAGTGCTGTTTTTTTTTTTTTTTTAGATTCAGCTCTCATCTTAAATATTTCTCCTTAGCCTTTATACTTTCTTTTCAATGTTTTATATAACAGGTCTGCTTAGGATGAATTCTCTCAACTTTCACTTATCTAAAAGTAACTTATTCTTCCTTATTTTTTGAATTATGTTTTTTATGATAAAATAATTCTTGGTTGATTTATATTTTATGAGACTTAGAAGATATCCCTTGATCTTCTGGCCTTCCTTATTTCTGGTTAGAAGCCAAGTTCTCATTCATTCCCCAGTTTCTAATTTCTTGTTCCCTTCATCAGTATGATGTGATTATCTTTGCCTCTTCTGATTGATTTTGGTTTGAAGTCTGCTTTGTTGATATGAGCAACTCCTGCTTGTTTTGGGGCTTCATTTACATGGTTTATCAATTTCTATCCTTTTACTTTCAGCCTGTGGCTGTCTTTGCCTGTAAGGTGTGTCATTGCAAACCACACATAGCTGAGTCTTGTTTTTTAATTCATTCTTCCAACTCGTGTCTTTTAATTGGAAGGTTGAGACTATTTACATCCAATGTTATTACAGAGATGTTTATTCATTCCTGACATTTTGATTTATTGATAATGTTTACTTTGGTTCTGTTTCTCATTTTCTTAGGTACTCTTCAAATAAAATTTGTTCTTTTGTGAACTCTTAGGTTTGCTTTTTATTTCCTCCGTATAGAGTACTTTTTAAAGTAAGTTCTTTAGTGCTGGCTTAGAAGTCATGAATTCTTTCCGATTCTGCTTCTCTTGGAAGGGTTTTGTTTTCCCATTGTGTTCTATCCTTATTCTGTATGTTAGGCATTTTAATTATAATGTATCTTTGAGACGTTCTTGTTTGATCTTGTCAATTTCGGGTTCTGAATGCATCCTGTATCTGTATATTCATCTCATTCAAGGTTTGGAAAATTTTCTGTTAATATTTCCCTGAAGGGGTTATTCATTGAATTTATCTGCATCTCAGAATTCGCCTCAATTCTAATAGTTTTTAGATTTGGTCTCTTAACATTTTCTCAGAGTTCCTGTATATTCTGATTATGGTTACTTATTTGTTTTTCTTTAATACTGTTTGAATGTTCCAGGCTGATCACATTGTCTTCCAGGTCTGATATTCTGTCATCAGCATGAGCTACTCTCTTAGAGAGATTTTCAAATGAATATTTTAGTTGGTTTACTGTGTCTTTCATTTCTAAGATTTTCAATATTTATATTTTCTTATTGAATTTCTCATTCATATCCTGTGCTAACTCCTGTAATTTATTTATTTGTTTTTCTGTGTTCTCTTAGAATTCATAGATTATTTTTATAAGCATTCTTCTGCATTCTTTATCTGGTAGTTCATACACTTCATATTTTTGAGGTCAGTTGCTGGTGAATTATGAAGTTTAGGAGGTGTCATGTTACCTTGTTTTTTCAAGTTTTTGTATTTCTGTGTTGGGTTTTATGCATTTGTTAGAATGAATGTCTCTTCCACTTGTATGTTTGGGCATTTTCAGGACACAGCCCTCACTTGCTAAAGTGTCCTAAAATAATCTAGAATGAGACACACTGGTAGGCATGGTATCCACAGGTTTTGTGTTACTTCTCCCTGTTTTTGCTCTAGCTGTGATGTCTGTAAGTTGGACCTGAGTGCAAATCCTCATGTGGAACAAGATGCACTATCGTTTTTGATGTTTACTATGGTGTTTTGGTGTTTTGGTGTTTATTATGACATTTAGAATTTAATTACCACACACACAAAAAAAAAAAAAAAAGAAAAGAGAAGTTTAGCAGTTGCCAATAGCAAAAACGATAAGTAACTATGAACTAGATCTGGCATTAAAGCAAACATCGGGAGTCGACTATATCATTCACCACAATAATTGCAACAGCATGAATGATGGGGGCAGGAGTTACAGAACGAATCGGTTCTAAAAGATGGTAAAAATCAGTTCATTAAGAGAAAAGAAAATGTGATAGGAACATATAAGAGAAATTACGATTTTAAAAAGTGAACAGAGAGAATGTGGAAAAGCTATAGCAGGTTATGGTTATAAGGAAGGAGGAGAAAAAAATGGAGAAACAAAGAACAAGGAAAAAAGAGAATTTGGCTGTTAGTGGAAGAAAAGAGAAATAGAAACAAGAGAAATACACAAATGAAAACAAAACACAACCAAAACAAACAAACCAAAAACTAACATTCAAATAATAAGGCAAGGAAAAATAATTACATTTTTAAAAATGGTAAACACAAGAAAAAAAAGAACAAATATATATGTATATATGCCCATGAACCAAGTAGCATGGCAAAACAACAAACAATAAAAAAAACAGAAAAAAAGAGGCTTAATGAAAAATCAAAGAAATAGTTTGCACCGAAGTGGTCATATTAGTCAATGAGAATGGATAGCCATTGTCAATGCTTAACTGTCCTTTCCGTTTCTTCTTGGGCTATATACTGAGAGAGACAAAGAGAGAAAGAGAGAGAGAGAGAGAGAGAGAGAGAAAGAGAAAGTGGGGGTTGTTAACCCCTTCCTCTTTGTGCTGCTCATTGAACTGCTAGTTGGAATGGCCTAAGACTTGAAGCCAATTGAAATAACTCTCAACTTCCCTTCTCACCAGCATGAGGTTGGATGGGATGGGAAGTACTGTCAGTAGGAACTTTGTCTGCTCAGACAAGATCAATGCATGCCAGGGTGGGGCTGCTGCAGAGTTCTAGGTGTGGAGTTCCAGTGACTAGGGCTTAGGCCTAGTCAGTCCCTAGAGGTGTCTGTTGACTGGTGTCTGCTCTGGAGAGATTAGATCAAGGCACCACTAGGGTCTGGCAGTTGCTGATCTTTGTCAGAAGTCTGGATCTCACATGGAATAGAATTCCACAAATTCTATTCATGGGGCAGGGGAGCCAATCACCCACACACTTACTGTCCATCAACACAGCCTTCCCAGGCTTAGTCCCTGAGTGTATTCACACCTGCCTGTTCAGATTCTTGACCTGCTTCAGCTGGTCATATTATGTAAGCTGCCCATCTCAAAAATAAAAGCAAAGTGTGCTTTCCTGTTTTTCTGACTTGAATCCCCTGGATACAATCTACTCTATGCCTGTTTCGCTCACGTTCTTCTAGGTACACCCTAGGCCACAAGGTAGGTGCTTGTGGGGACAGTGTGGTAGTGTTTCCTATGATCAGTCTCCTGGCTGTGCGGCAGCAGTTGCAGATTGGTCGCCACAAGATGGCTCCATCTCAGCTCTCCACGGCCCTGGCGGCTTGAGAAACAGCACTTTTCAATCCCCAGTTTACAGGGCAGCCTCTGGATCAGCCAAATTCAGGCTGCTTGTCTGATCTCAGGTTTTCCCAGGCCAGATCTGTCCATCATGTTCCTCTGTGCTCTCCCTCTCCTCTACGGTGAGCCAGTACTGCT
>JAJEJO010002205.1:268128-285320 GCA_020662805.1 Glaucomys volans | reverse complement strand
TTGAAACTGCAAAGCTACTGCATGGGATCCAAATGTGCTATAATAGACATTCACTGATTCGCCATCAGGGAATCAAATATAATTTGTGAGCTTTCAAGGGAGAAGATGTGACCAACAGGGTGTTTTCCAAGTGATGACTTCTTTCAACTCTTTCTGTAAAACTCAAGTCTACAGGTTGCTTCTACAAAACACAAGCATCTTTACCTCTGCCTGACTTGCAGTCTGCAGATCCAAGAAATGAAACAGCTGTTCTCCATTTTAAATTTAATTTAAAATCTTAACTGATTATCAAAAACAAAAATGTACATATTAATGGGATTAATTAATGTGTCATTTGACATATGTACACATTGTGTAGTGTTTATACAGGCCCAACATATATAACTTATCAAATATTTATCATTTTTATGGCAACATAGTTAAAAACATTTCTTCTAACTTTTTGAAATATATAGAGCATATGGTCATCTATAGTCACCTCACAGTGCAATAGCATACCAGAACATCTTACTCTTAATTTAGTTACTCTTAACTAAGTTAATGCATGACTTGGTATGCATTGATTAACTTCTGCCCAATTTTCCCTTTTCCCTATTCTTCCAAGCCTCTAGTAACCACCATTCTACACTGCACTTCAATGAAATCAATGCTTTTTAGATTTCACATATGAGTGAGGCTATGCAGTACCTGTCTTTCAATGTCTGGCTTATGTCACTTAACATAATGACCTCCAGTTCCATCCATGTTGTTGCCAACGACAGGATTTCATTTTATGACTGAATAGGAATGCATTGTGTATATGTACCACATTATCTTTATCCATTCATCAAATTATGGATACAGGTTGCTTACATTTGTTTAACTTTTGTGAATATTGCTACAATAAACACAGGAATGCTGATGTGTCTCTGACATACCAACTTCATTTCCTTTGACTATATCCCAAATAGTGGAATTACTGGGACAAGGATAATTCTAGTTTTAATTTATCAAGAAATTTCCACAATGTTCTCCATCATGGCTATACTAAATTATACTCCCACCAACAGTGTGTAAGTTTTCACTTTTCTCCACATTCTCACCTGAATTTGTTATTCTTTGTCTTTTTGGATAATAGCAATTCTCATTGTCATTTTGATTTATATTCCCTTGATAATTAATTATGCTGAACATTCATTCGTATACTCTTGGCCCTTTATATGTCTTTTTCTGTTTTTGAGAAATGTCCGTGGCTATATAGAATATATCTGGCCATAAATATTAAGGAAACAGCATTATATTGAACAGGTAAATGCTGAAAGTTTCCTATTTAAAATATGGGATAAGGATGCCTACTTTCACCATTTTTATTCAACAGAGTACTGGAAGTCCTGGTCAGAACAATCAGGTAAACAAACAAACAAACAAATAAATAAATAAATAAAGGGCATACAAATTGGAAAAGAGAAAGGCAAATTTTCATTATTTCCAGATGATCCTATATAAAGAAAACCCAAAGAGTCCACCAAAAACTATTAGAACTAATAAATTTAGCAAATTTGGAAGATATAAAATCAATATGCAAAAATTAGTAGTGCTGATGTATGTCAATAATCAGTTACCTAAAATGGAAGCCAAGAAAGCAATCCCCTTTCATAGTAGCTAAAAAAATAATATACCTTTGAATAAATTTAGTTGAAGAAGTGAAATGTCTCTACAGTGATAATTATAAAACTGTGGATAAAACAAATTGAAGAGGAAAGCAAAAAATAAAATAAAATAAAAAATAAAAAAAGGAAAGACATACCATGTTAATGGATTAGAAGAATCAATATTGTTAAAATGCCCATCTTAACCAAAGCAAGCAATCTATAAGTGGAATCTTGTCAAAATACCAATGACAGTCTTCGCAGAACTAGAAAAAAATCTAAAAATTTTCATGGAACCACAAAAGTAACAAATATCCAAAGCTACCTTGAGCAAAAAAATAAAGCAATAGGTGTAGCCAGAACTGGTTAGGTAGTTAGTGTAGAAATAAAAGAAATCGGGTCAAATCGAGAAAATGAAGGACATGAAAAGCACCGACATCTGGAAGTTGGAGGCTGCCCTGGGGAATGGAATATCAAAGATCTCTGGAGCCCCTTGATAACCAGATTTACCTGCCCTTATCGAGAACTACAGGCAAAGAGTTGCTAATTAACACCCACTGGGACATTACCTGCTATCCCTTCAGCCCTTCCCCTGACCATCTGCTTCTCTGCTTTTGCCACTCACCTGCAAAAGTGGGCCTAAACCGAGAGGAAGAATGTGAGGGGGGAAGGAAACAAGAGAGTGAAACTTATAAAAAGGACAGGATTTACTCAACACAGGGATTCCGCCTTTGGGTCCCCTTCTTCCACCTGGGAGAAGTCTGCTGCTTTTACTTTTCTTTAATAAAACTTTATTTTCCACTCTGCACTTGCCTCGGTCTGCTTCTCCTGCATTATTCTTCAACACCTGAGGAAGCAGGACTCGGCACTGGTTACAAAGGGTAACATAGGTACTGCACTACTTGACTCAAAAATATATTACAATGCTATAGTAAATAAAACAGTATAGTATGGGTATAAAAACAGGTACTGACCAATGGAACAGAATAGAGAAAATAAAAATAAAGCTGTACATCTATATTCAATCTATTTTCAACACAGTTGCAAACAGTGCACGTTGGAGAAAGAGCCAGTACCAATAAGTGGTACTGGAAAAATTGGGTATTAACAAGTGGAATAATAAAACTGATTCTTACTCTCTCTCACCAGTTATAAGCATCAATTCAAAATGGATTAAAGACTTAAATGTAAGACTTGAAACTATGAAACTACTAGAAGAATGCGTAGTAGTAATGTTCCAGAACATTGGAATGGCCAAGGATCTTTTGAACAAGACCTAAAAACATACAGGAAATAAAATTTAAAAATAGACAAATGGGATCACATCAAACTGTTTCTTTGGAAAATGTAAAATGATTTTAAAACCAGATGAAAAACAATAATTTCCAGAGATCTGAAGTTAGAGGGCAAGCAACAAACTAATGAGCAAACAGAGGAGAATAAGTCGTTTACTAAGGAGGTAGAATCTTCACAGACATAATTAGAGCATTGACCAATAAAAGTTAAAACACACTTGCAATATCCACCAATTCTACCACCAACATTGTTAGATGTCTTAGTCTGATATATATCTTTATTAGGTTATCAAAAAGTACTTAACTAGTCCCCAAACCTTGCTGGTTTTGATTCAGTTGTGAGGTTATGTTTGGATGAGAACAGAAAATTCTCCCTAGCTTTTTTTTTTTTTTCATTTTATGAAAAGATAGAAGTTAAAATCTTGCTGGATATAGAAACTTCACAGAATCTGGTGATTCATCTACTCAATTAAAATATCATTCTGATAGTTATAAATTGCATTAATGTTTGCTTAACCTTCAAATATGAAGGAATTTCAACATAGGTTTAAGTAAGTTTTGAATTCCTTTTATGGCTTTTCTTGAAAACAGTGGTTTCCCTGTAGTCATCTTCTTTTCTCTTTTTTCCTATCTTCTAGTGAATGGACTCTTCAGGGAGGAATAATTATGCATTTTGATAGTGATAAACTATTTGCTTTTGCTTAAAGTTAATCCTTCCGGAATGTTATTTCAGAATGTTATTGGTATATTTATTTTCTTCTTACAGACTTTTACAGTAGTATAACTGTCATAATATTGAGAAAGCTAGATGCTTATAAAAGAAAAAATAATAACAATGTAGTATACAGCCCAGACGATAAGGATGTAAGAGTCAGCATCACTAATAAGTTACTTGTAACTACTCAGTTCAGTATAATTTAACTGAAAAATACTGCCACAATCTCAGCATTCTAAAGTGACCAGTTACATCAAGTACAAGGAAATTAGAATCCTTCACGTGGTTTAATGTTATTAAGCACAAATATATTGAAGCATGAGAGTGTCATTTATAAAGTTAATGCTCTATGTTATCCATGTTGGCCCAGTATATTAATGACTTTTGTGCAAGTTAAATGCAAATTAATAACCAGAAACAAAAGGTATTGCTGAAACTGCAGTTATGCGTGGAATGACCATTTTGCTCAATGAGAAATCATATTTCAGGAGCTTGCTAATTAGAGTCAGTATCTGCAAAACAGTGCATTACTTTCCAAGCAGAAAACATCCAGATTTACCAGGAAAATATATTTCCCTTTTCTTGGATTTTCCTGATCGTCAATTTTTATTTAAAACTACACTGCATACCTACAATAAAGGTTCCTATTGTGTGTAGCAATGCTCTAGGAATAGTGAGGGCAGAAATTGAGGAGACAGAAATAAATGGTCTTTTAGCCTTAATATAAAGAAATATGTCTTTATAAGTGGACAAATATAATAAGACAACTTGGAAGCTGGATGTTTAAATTGGTTCATATTTATTTCCTTCATGTTAAATGTGTTCTACCTTTGGGAATTTTACACTTCTTTTAAAGCCTTTTTCTGAAATAAGGATGGGGTGCAGTGGGTAAGGGAATAAATAAAACAAAACATAAATGCATACACACATTTTTATTTAAATGAAAAGAGCTGCACTTGAATAAAGAAAATTCTTAGATGGTTGAGTTTTATTTGTGACAGTCTGAAAGATTTTTTATCTTCAGCTACAGAGGCCAATAAAAATTGAAATTTGAGGAACAAAAGGAAGAAAGCTGATTATTCTCTTTTAAAGACCTTATTATGCATTTTTAAAGATAACAAAATATTAGCAGTCTGTATTTGAAACTTTGTTCTCATCCAGGTTAGGGACAGGAATCATTCTGAATTAGAGACAACACTAGGGACATATTGGTATTCAATTGTTATATGAAATAGATTCCGGTGCATTTAACTCACACACCCCAGGTTGTAAAAGGCTACAGCCAGTCTACAGTGTGTGAGTTGATATGTCTATGCATAGTACTTAGTCTCAGGAACATATACACACACACAGTCTCTGGAGCAGCATGGGTGCAGAATAAATGGTCACTTCTCCAATCTTGGGGCTCCTGAAACCCAGGTTATATTATTTTGATCCAGGGTTCCTCAGACAGGACACAAATTCTGTTATTTTAATCTCACTAATGGCCACTTTCTCAGATCAATTAGTTCTATGGGGCAATAATATGAACTGCTTATTACTGTGTCTAAATAATTGATCGTAGCAGCCACCAAAGAGTCATTTCTGCCTCAAAAGCAGCTGTGGAACTTCACTACTTCCTCCACGGACCTATTTTTTTTCTTTCATGATATTTTCTTAAATACAGAAAAAGCACTAGCTGAAGTTGAGTTTGCATTTATGTTTAAGATCAGTTAAAATAATTCAAAGAGGGAGTAAGATTGCATTTCATGCATTTGGTGAATATTCTAGACTAGGTTCATAGCATGAATCTAAATATAAGGTTTTTATCTTCTTATAACATAAAGGCTCAGAGCAGGGAGTTGGCTCTAAAAGTCCAATCCTGACCAGAAATCTCAAAAACCTTTTCTACCATTCCCTTTCTTCTACACTTCTACTTACTGATATGTAAAAATCTCAAAAAAATCGAAATTCAAAATATGTAGAGGAGATAGGGAAGCAGGATGAAGGCAGTTCTAAGACTAACTTCAAACTAACCATATGTATGATAAATAATCAGATATATCCCCCAGAACCTGAAGGTCAATTATGCCCTCTGAAATATAGCATTCTGGCTTCCCAGGAATACTGTGCATTGAGAACATTGTGTGCAATTTTTAAAGGATTGAAATCTCATATGAATTAAGATGGCAGCATATGTGTGCTGGACTTTTATCACAAACATGGTTGTTACTGAATGAAATGTCCCAGTCCCTAATTGTAAACTCAGGGTGGAAAGAAAAGCTAATCTGTTTATTCAAATTCCTTATAGGAGTGCAATGAGGAACTGGAAATTTATATAACTCCTTAAAAATGTTTCTGTGTTGAGTTGTGAGCATATTTTGAGTTGGAGGCACATGAGGCATATTTAAACCAACGATTCTTGATTCAACGGCTATCAGAATGATGGGCACTGGAAATTTCAAGGTAAAGGATACTTAATGTTCTCTGTAATTTTTTTCAATGCAGAATTGATGGCATAAATCCTTCATTTATTCCACAATAAATGCAAAGGGCATTTCCTTATCATAATCTAACCCTGAAATGATTTTCTTTAGAGTAGGGAGACACTGACTAAAGAGAGGCATAGAAAGCAAGTTCTAATATGTGGAATTTAGATGTTATTTTCTAATAATGGCTGAGAAGCATCTACTCCAAATTCATTTCATCAATTAAGCCTTTTAAAACATATTTTAAGGTGAGATTTCTAAAACATGCATAGCGATTTATGATAAAGACTATAGGAAAAAATGAAATAGTACTAAAATATTAATAATGATCAATAAAGGAAATAAATGCAATGCCATTATGCACATACTCTTAAATGGTGGTGCATTATTAATAAAGATGATTATCTGGAACTGGATATATCCCAGCACACATTTTATCTTCCATCAGGACCATGATGTGCAGAAGGAAGATCAGTGACAGGCGAGCAGACCTGAACAAATCCTGCTCTGTCATTAATTAGCACTGTGACCTTGCCAAGGAATCTTTCACATATGGGTTACAGTTTCCCCACTTTTAAAGTACCAATATCTTAAGTGACCTTTGAGGTTTATCCCAGCTACACTCTTCCATGATTCGAAAATGAAGTGAACTTTCTATGATGGAGCAAATTGAGAGACTGTCTTTTATTTGCCCTCTGACAGCTAAGCCTCACAGCACTGAAGTAGGTGGGACAGAAGACTAACAGAGTAGGGTGGGGATGCCTGACTGTGTCTCTGGAGAGCCTACATTTGAACTGCCAAAATCAGCAGCCGGACTGAGTGTGAGTTAGTCATCTCTAGGGAAGGCTCAGGTGAGGTGGGCTGGCCTGCTACAGGTACAGGCATCAACTAGGGAGGAGAAAAGATGGTCCCTACCCCCTTGCACTCAGGCTAACTGTGCACATTCAAAAGCAAGTTCCTCAAATCCCTGTGACTAAATATTGACTAAGCCTCAATATCACTCTTTCAGCCATACTGTCAGTGTCAGGGTTTGTATACTTGGGGACTGTATATGTAAGAGAGGCAGAGGTATCAAATTTCTCAGGAGAATCCAGGGCTGAGGACTGGGGTGGAGTGCTGGAAGGAAGCTCTGTACATTATGAACCCATCATGCTTCTACTTGCTTAGCCACACTCTCAAACCTAGAAAACTTTCATTAAGCTATAGAAGGCAACCAATAGACAAGGCAATAAGAGGAAATTAGGTGAACCTTCTGCAGAGAACGATTCTACCACTGGCTTCGGGTATTTGAGATCTCTTCCACTGAACCTCATGCCCCACAGGTCTTGGCCAATGGCTATAATTCTACTTTCTGAACTTATGCAGTACCTGCAGCCACCCTTTGCATGGGGGTGAGGCCACATAGCCCACAGGTCTCCTTCAAGTGTGAGAAATGTGGCATCAAGACTTTAGAAAGACTTCTTTTTGCTCAAGAATTGAACCACAAGTCAAAATAACAATGATGAGGCCAAATCTGAAATGCTAATCTAACATGCTGACAATATAAACAGGAGATTAAAAGCAAAGCTGTGTCCCTACTTTACAGGATCAGGGCATGTCCTACAAAGCCAACTAAGAGCTCCAGCCCAGGCTCTTAACAATCAGAGGTATACAGTCCTCCTTTGCTGCTGGTATCATAAAACCATAACACCAAAGGGATACAGAGCACTTCCAGGCTCCAGAGAGCTCACACATGTATTATCCCATTAAATGTCTCTAACATCCTATGAAATGAGCAGGATAAATGCCATCACCTCCTTTAAACAGAAGAAACATAAAGGAGCAGAGGTTAAACTGTGGGTTCAAAGCAGCAGCCAAAGCAGGAGCTAATTCACTAGTCTTTCTGACTCTAAGAATATTTATATGCCAGTTGTCATAAAGGGGCAAAGAATAAAGAGCATTAGTCAAAGTGATCATTTAAATTAGATCTCTGCATACTCTCAGTGCCTTGTCATCATAAACCTGAGCTTCTGGCCAGAAGATCTGCTGCAGGAGCCTGATATACAATACTCAGCTTCCATTTTACATGTTGCATTTTGCATCTTCTGTGAAATGTAACCCTGACCTCAAGGCTATAATTACCACAAGCTTATTCTACATGATTATGGAAGAAAATACATTAGTCATTATGTATGTACCATGGGGAAGAGTATTTATTAGGATTTGTTTCTTAAAGAAAATTAAATTTATTTTCATGAGGAGCAATGTATATGGTAATAATGTAACATTTAAGTCACTGTCCAAGGCTTCACTATCTTTAGGTGGACATGTTCATAATGCTTCACTATACTTTAGGTGGACATGTTCATAATGCTGTAAATTGACTTTCTCATGAGAATATATTAAGATCCTGCTGACTACCCTACCTTTCCTGGGACCAATCTGCTTTAGGCTTGTCATCCTGGGAATAACTGCTACTCGGTAACCCTTCCATTCTTAAACATCCTTATTTAGAAAATAAATTTTAAGGTCACCACAATTAAGATCTGTCATCTTGTCTTTCTCCCTCCGAGCTTTTTCAGTAAAATAATACTGTGATCTAACAGATTAATTGCTAAACAGAGAATAACTTTTTTCTTCCAGAAAGGCACCAGAAACACACCAAAGCCAGGGAGAAAGGAGGGTTCCTTCACCTGCAATGAAGATAAAGGAACTACAGACGTCTGGACAATCCAGAAGGTACAGATATATGTACCTGGATGTGTGTTGTCAGAGGAAGATAAATGCCACATGTTTGCATAGTCAAGCAAGTAGGGGATATTGAAAGGGACTGTTTGGAGAGGGAAAAAAATGGGTTTAAACCCAACAACGCCTAGCATGAGTTCAATATTGTGAAGAAGTAGATGTTAAATTGGATATATGGATATGCTGTTTGGGAAAGAAATCTAGACTAAAAAAAAGCCCATGTGGAGTTTCCAGCTTATCAACAGCATTTGAAGTCATATCTCTGCCTAAGTCAATAAAGGAGGTGTACAGCAAGGGAATAAGGAACAGGGGCCCATTTCTCAATAAGCTCACTATTTGATTGCTAGAAGAGAAGCCTGGCAAAGTATCAGGAAACTGCCGGAAAGGGAGGAGGAAGAACAGGGAAGTATCAGAGATAACAAAGAAAGAAACCTTTCAAGGAATAAAAAATGATTCTTTGGTCAAGATCTGAAATCAAGTCAAACAAAATGAGACAGAAAAAAAAAAAAAAAAAAAAAGTCGAGACTGCCAAATAAAATGTGGTAGTTCAGACTGGAGACTGAAACAGAAAAGGACATTAGTGAAAAAACTAATGAAGTACAGATACAGTCTAGTTTATTTAAGATAATACCAATGCCAAATTTTAGTTGATAAATGGGTCAGGGTCATGTTTACCAGTAAGGGGTGCAGACTGAAGGGTATAGCAGAGTCCTCTGTACTATCTGTGCCAATCATCTGTGGGTTTAAAATTATCCAATAATTTGAAAGTTTAAAATATTCTAATATTGAAGGGGAAGGCTAAATGTATAAGCACTCTCTAATAAACATTTATTTCAAGGACCTGTAGCCTTGCAATTTTGCACAGAAGTGTTTAGTTTGTTTTTTATGTTTATTTGGTGCTGGACCTAATCCAGGGCCTCACACGAGCTAGGCAAGTGTTCTATGATTGAGCTATGCCCTATCCTTAAAAAAAAATTCTAGAACTTATTAAAATAGAGACAAACCTAGAACTTATTGGTGACCTGCAAATGAAATTTTAGAATTTATTTGAAAAGGGGTGAAAATTCAGGCAGTGGGGCAATAGCAAAAAGAGGGTTCTGCAAAGATTGTTTTGGGAAAGTGGGGAAAGAGCAGAATGGCAGCTATTTATTGTTACTTAGAGAAATAAAAAATCCTGGTGACAGTGGGAGAGATATTTCTGAGAAAGTAAAAATATGGAGAACCCTTAACTTGATGAGGTGAAAAGAAATAAGAAGGGGAAACACACTTCCTTTGTTAAAAAAAAAAAAAAAAAAAAGTCTGCAGAGAAAAGGAGGCAGAGGCAGGGTCTGGAGCAGGTGGAAATGTTTTATAAGACAGGCAGGGACAGCCTGGGTATGGAAGGGGGCACCTCCCTGGGAGCTTCCTCAAAATACATCTTTTAAAATAATTTTAACAGTACAAAAGCAATAAATGTAAAGCCATTGTTGCATTAGTTAAATTAAATCTACTCAAAATTAGGTAAGATTTTATTTTAGGTTTTATTTATAGATTGTTTAAAATAATGTTCCGGAAATACAAGAAATAGCAGTGTTTGGGGAAGATCACATCATTTCAGAGCTGTACATAAAGTATATATTATAAAATTAATATAGGAAGATTACACAAATATATATACACACACACACACAACGGAAACTGCACACGTTGTTCAAATTCATGGCAAGGTGGATACCTCTGTCATCTGAATGCAAATAATGACAGTGAAGGACATTTCAATTGTCTCATAAGCTCATGGCAATATTTCTTTCAGCTTTGTCAGATTAATAAATAAATAAAATAAGGCTCTCTGACAGTGAGAGGGTGAGACCAAGTTAAAGGGTAATGAATACTGAGAATATGCAGGAGTCAGTAAGCATGGCATAGTTCAACCTGACAAGAAAAATATTGCATTTTTATGTCATTTCTGAGTAAAATGTGCTTGTCAAATGGAGATGATGATTGGTCTATTGAGAAGCTGAAAATTGGGCCATTATTGGATGATATGATGTTTTGCTGTGTCAAGAAAATAGTCTGTGATGAATGACACAAGACTGAAAGGGAGCAATAGATTATAATACACCACACGTTTTTTTCCTCCCCTTGGAAAACATTTATTTGGTATCCAAAAATTTTAAACATTTCCACATATAGTAATTGGGATTGGAAGAATATATTTTGGGGAACTTCCTATGTTTCAGACAAAGATTGTGTATAGATTTCTACAGAATACATATTAAACATCACAGAACCCTCTTAATTCCACTTAACAGATGTGGAAATAGAATCCCCAAAAGTTTAAGCCACTTCCCCAAGATGCTAGATGCCAAACCTGGGACTCATCAATTCAAAGGCCGGCTCTCTGCAATTCTATCCTGTCTAGAGTTTCCAAATTACATACATCTTTAAGACAATATGCCAAGAACCTTAAGCTATCATGATAATCCTTATGAATGAAATAAATACCTATTATCTAAAACAGGACACTGAGATGAATGATTGAATTTATGAATACTTAAAGTTACATAAATAGTGCTACCAAGGACCTGGGAGAAAGGACAGCATGTTTTCCTGATATCTAATTAGTATGCAAATGTGATGGGTTCAGAATAGGTGGATAGTCCTGAGTAACAGATGTTAAAAGGAATTGGTTTCCGTCAGTGAATGCAGGTAATCCTGGAGACCAAAACAAGGAAGAACCTAATCGTGGTTGCTGCTTTCCAGTTCATAACAGTCTGGATGCTCAGGTCACATCACAGAACAATTAAATCAGAAGCTTTGGGAGTGAAACTCGGGCATCTGTACATTTTAAGACTTCCCAGATGATTTCACTGTTCAGCCAAATTAAAAGCTACAGTTTTAGATCCTAGAGCCTACACTTGGCTATTTGGACTTGCCTCAGAAACAAATGGGACTGCAAAAGAAAGCACAGAATGTTGGATGAATTAAACTCTTAAATCCTATTTTTTAAGGGAGGTTGTGGGAGGGCATCAGGAACACAGCAGGGAGAGTCAGGAGAGGATGCTGGTATCCATCAAAAATAGGGTGATCAGTGAGACTTTGAAGGATTAAATATGGTTTCCAAACAATAAACAGGTGTTCACAGTGAAAGTAAGAGGAACCCAGGAAGAGTGGGCTCCACAGTTCTCTCTGCTTTCAACACCTCTACTAAAATGCATAGACTTCAAGGTTGGCACTTGGTATCTGCAGCAGAAACATGGACAGGATTAACCAACAACAACAAGGCAAAGCACTCTCTTTTGGAAGTGAAGTGTGCACCTTTGGAAATCAGGGAAGGGAAATGAAACTGGTCTTTTATTATTGATGTTCCAAGTTTAGTAATCCCCAAATACTTCTAATAATATGACTCTTAATTATTAAGCCATGTTTACCAGCAACAAGTGCTATACTATGTCACTGTATATGCTTGTTCAGACCTAGATTAACTCCACCCCAGGGAGAACAAAGATTATTAATGCTGAAGGTAAAAAATATGGTGCCAAAATTCAGAACATAGTTTCAGGTAACTCCATGTTATCAGTTTTCCATTTTGAGTTTTATGTGGTTTTTCACTGCCAAAGTAATCTTTGACCTATGATCCATTTTATTCAAGAGAAATCTGAGCTGCTAACATAGCAGATTTGGGGAATTAATTCAAGAGAGAGAGAAATTTCATCATGGCAGTGGACAAAGTATAATGGAAAGAGGTGGATTTTGGAGTCACAGATACTAGTGTGTATCTCAGGAACTTAATGAGTGAGTTGTAAGAACACAGGTAAAATGAGAATTGCCCACACATACTGCAAGGCCAGCTCCCATTTAATAAAATAACCCCATATCCCATAGACTGTCATGTTTCTTCTTATCTCACCCAGTTTGTATTCCAGGACCGAAAAGTGACAGGTACTCAGGGCAGACAGTGTCCAGGAATAACAATCATCTAATTGGCTGGACAAGCCATGGGCTGCAGCTGTCCTTGTGCAATGTCACCTGAGAACCTGAAGTAGAAGGAGGACAGGCAAAAAACTCAACCCTAATTACTGAGAATAAGGTAAGATAAAGGAAAGAAAATCAGCATCTGAATTCACAAAGGCCAAGTTTGACCAAGTGTCTGCGAGGGGACACTAATGAGGAAAACACACGAATAAATTGGCCCCTGAGTTGCGCTAACACATGAGTCTACAGCACGAGCAAAAGCAAGCAAAGCAAATACTATGCCAGAGGCAAACTCCAAAGGCCACGGGGAGAAAACTCAACTGGACAAAAGATGGGAGATTTCTGATTACTAGGAAGAAAATCAGTGCCGCACCTGAGCAAGGTAGAAAACCACAAAGGGCCAGGTTTTCATAATAGCCAGCTATTATTAAACAAACAGTGATAATAGAACACTTATCCCATGGGAGGCCTTTTCTAAATTCATTCATTAATTCATTTAATGCTCACAACTCAAGAGGCAACCTCATTTTCTACATATGGAAACTGACTTTCTCAATGCTTTTCTCAAGATCATACTGCTGGACAGAGGTGGTTCTGGGATAAAAAACCAGTTTTTCTGTATAGTACAAGATTTGGTCTACCATGTTCTATTCCTCTCTAGTAGGAGTCTATTCAATAGACATTTATTATATGCTCTTGATATAAAATTCCTGCAGGAAAACCAGAGAAGTAAAACATTTCTGCTAGGGAATTTATGGAATGGTTGAATAAAATCAGCATGAAGCCTCTAATTGCTCACGAAACTAAAATCTGCAATCTAAAGTCTATATGATATAATGCACGTAGCATCAGGGATATGCAAACCCAATGTAAAGCTAGTAAATACCAGGAAGGAAATGGGAAACAACCCCTTATATTGCCTCACCTACAGGATGTTCCTGAATCCTATTTTTGAGAGAACCACTTCCAATACGTTCAAAGCTGTAACTAAAGCACACACATCATTAACCTGTGGGTGCAGGAGAAAATCCAATATGTTCCCCTCAGTTCAATTCCAGAGTCCATGCCCTTCTTCTCTTTTATACACATCCTATGAATATTTCTGTGAGGTGAGTGAGATTGAAGACTGATATGAGATGATTATGGGTGTCATCAGGGACAAGTAAAGGAAAAGGGGAAGAAATTCCTGCAGCTAAAGTAAAGCATGGTGGTGAAATCCAGATTTCATTGAAGAGACAGAGCAGGTGGGTCAATTTCACTGCAGCATGTAGCACCCATTAATTTATTGGTTGGCTGTATCTGTAGATTAACTAGAATGATGGAGATATATGTACCTTCACCATAATGGGGATGCTTTGGGTTCATTTGAACTGATTTTAATTCTTAAAGCATCAAAGCAAGTTAAGTTAAATGGATGGCATCCATTACTGCAGTGAGAGAAGAAAAAGGGAGTGGAAGAAGAAAGAGGCAGAAAGACAAGTAAGGAGATAGGTGCAGGAATAATAGGTGGTAATGAGTCTCCCACATGCAGACGAAGGGTCATGGAAAGCAAATGAAATGGCCCTGAATCCATAACTCTTGGAGTGACTCCATAGTACTTAATATTCATCCATAGAAATGTCAAGAAATTTTTTTGCATTCTTATTAGTAGGTGGACTCTTGTCCTGCTTTTTGTTTCTTCTTATTCTTGGGGGTTTTTTTTAGGTGTATATGTGTGCACACAATTTGGTCCCAATAAAGTGTTCATTCAATTTTGACTGGTAGGGATGTTACTTGTTAATAGTGCATTTGAAACATCTCTTACTATCTTCGTTAAACATAAATGTATAAAGGCAAACTTGATATCTAACTTGACTAGCATAATTCTCCCAGGAAACAGGAACACACGAGGGGAGAAGGTTTCATACCTTTTACATTTCATACAATTTCAGGGTTCTCTTATGGACACTGGGTTAATCAGTTCATCATTATGACTCATATAATGTCCCTGAAATTATTTTCTTTTTATAAAATATAGGTTAAATATTACCATTGATTTAAAATAGCCTAAAACTTTAAAGAAATTCAGAATTTAGACCAAATCCAGAAAAAGAAACCATTTCCATGGGTCTCCTGTGGTTACAAGGCTGAGTCATCCCTTTCTACCATCGCCTATACAGTTGGAGAGGACCTGGGTATATATTTAGAGTTTTTACTGGGTCACTTTCTGGGAGAAGAAATGGCTTGGACTCCTTCTGTGGAGGAGCTGTTCCATATATATTACTGCTTCTCAAACAGGCTGTTTAATTTTAGGCAAAGAATTCTTTCCCTGAATTTTCTAACAGAACCATCATAATTCATCTTTCTTTAAAATAATACTTCCAATTGCATTAAAAGCCCTCATTTATTTGAGGAAGTAGCTATGTCATAATTCCTTAAAGCATCCTTCTTGCATTTCAGTGTGGGAATGGCAGAGGTAGAGCTCTTTCCATGGCAAAAGCCCAGTACTGCAGAAAGGAGGAAGAGAGGTGTTCATGTTTTCACAAGTGCCATCCAAAGTGTGGAAATGCTGGTAACACATACAACTTTATTTTCACCCTGTCTCAGCAGGGTATCAGTATAATATTATAGCAGATAACAACAAAGAAAGAAACCTCCCTATATATATGCATGAAGGAATTGGTCAGCTTTCAAATGGTTGTGCTTTTGGTATTTAGGAAAATTCTCATAAATTTAGGACACAGTTCATGTATCAGCTCTGGGTGGCACATAGTCAAAAACAAACTCACCAGGGTCAGAAAGGTCCTCACTTCAACATTTTCTGGTTGTGAAAGTGGGTAAGATATTTATACTTTAGTGCCTCAGTTTATTTATAAAGTGAAGGTGGTGAGTGTTGTGAAGATTGAATGTGTAAGATAGATAAAATCTCCCATTCTTGTTATAGTCTGCAAGAGTTTTGTGTAAGACCAGTAAAACATTCAGGTACATAGGGAGTGGGAGAGAGAGAGAGAGAGAGAGAGAGAGAGAGAGAGAGAGAGAGAGACCAACTCAATCTCAGAAAAAAAATTTGATTTTGTTGTTTTGTTTGGGAGACCTATTGCATAGTGTTGTGAACATAATTAATGATAGTGTGTTGCACATTTAAAAACTGCAGAGTAAATTTTAAATGTTCTTATTACAGTATAAGCAGTATTTGAAGTAATTAATATGTTCTTATTTTAATTATTCCACATTGTATTTTACCTTATATACAATCATAAATTTAAAATAATTTTTGAAACCTCTTAACGTGTTTAAACATACATTAATATGAAAACTTGTCCAAGTGTGATCCAGATTGAGCCTGGCCTGTTGAAAGGATTGAAAACTGTGAATCCAGGCATGACCAGTGTATGGGACTCCAGGACTGTAGAGAAGAAGCCTGTTAGGAATTATTCATCTGTTCCTGTTCTCTGGCCCATCTATATTAACTATAATTTGTTTTTTATTTTTTAACTTTCTGTCCCTACTTCAAAGAAAAAAAATTGCTATTCTCAGCATTAAAAATACACATGACCCCCCTCAAAAAGGTAGAAGAGAGAGAATTTAGAGAAAACAAGGTCATACAGTCTCTCACTTTCTTTTTACATCCTAAAGATAAATGTTCAGGTCTGGGAAGAGGCTGGCTCTCTCCTTTTCTCAACTGCGCTAAAATAATGTTTAAGTAGTTCCATTTCAATCCTGTGGCCGTATTTCTCACGATTAAAAGAGAAAAAAAAAAATCCACAGTCATTTTCAGCCCAAACCCCATTCTAAATAAAGCTTTTCATCTTTTCTTGCTTCTGATTCCTAATTTAACACAATCTCACCTCTCTTATTTATCCTAAAATCACTTTTCTGGCAACTTCAACTATTCTTAATAGAGGTATGAATCAAAAAGGGAAAAGTAAGAGTGCTGGAGGGCCAAGGCACAGCCTAAAAATACATGAGCACCAAAGTTCACACCGATTTTGTAGCTTTTCGGGAAAGAGTCCCCCCCTTAAAGCTTAACACTGACACCCAGCCTTTCTTATTACAATCAAGTGGATCAATGTGATTTTAGAAGTACTGATGTGTGGATGGACCAAATCTCAAGACGGTGGCAGTGAGCCAGGCGGTGGTGAGGTTAGAAGTTGGAAAAAGGGGTTAGAAGTTGGACAGCAGAGTTAGAAGCTGAACAGTCATTGAACAGGACTTGCCAGTCGCATTAGGCTGTGCTGGTGCTGCTGGCCCTCCTCTCCACCCTGCATAAGCACCGACCATTTAATCTTCAGCATCCCATTTGGGCCAAGGAGGAAGCAGAGGAACCGAGATAATGAATATCAAGTAATGGAGCTAAAATTTGAGTGCAGGAAATGTGGCTTCAGAACAGCAATGAAAGAAAACAGTGCCAGAAACAAAAAGAACAGAC
>JAJEJO010002205.1:251078-267728 GCA_020662805.1 Glaucomys volans | reverse complement strand
TTGGGAGCAGCCATGCAACTTACAGGAAGGAAGCCAGACACTTTGGCTTGCTCCTCTGAAAACTGAGTGTGTTGGTTAGGGGAGTTGACTGGATGAACTGGAGTTTTCTAGAATCCAACTTCCCCAGACACCAAGATCCATTTGGGCATCATGCCATGAATCATTAAGAAGAGTTACATGTATATTCAACACTTTAGTTTACAAAGAGAAATGATTGTACAATTACATTTTAGAAAGATTGACTTCAGATTGATTTGAAATAGAAAACAGATGATCTTAAATGAGTAAAGTTTTGCTTATTTGAAAATGCACTTATAAAAGAATCCTCATTCTTTAATTATGCAAAAAGAAGCAAATGTCACTTAGATAACCCTCACCCTAAGTAAAAACATTTGAAGTGTATATCTGAAAGCATTCATAGTTTCTAAATTAAATGTTGATACATGGCATTTCCTATTCCTGTAAAGTCTAAAAAAAGGTATTAAAGAGCTAAATAGTGCTTTGCTAGCTACTCAGGAAACCAGAGGGCTGTTTAAGAATTAATATCTCAGTTGCCTTTAATTTTAAACATGCTATTAAAGATGCTATCCTTCCCTACTGACGGTTCCTTCTTGTGGTAGATGAATAAAAGGATACTCTGTATCAAAGTACAGGGGACAAAACCAGGCCATCGCTTCTACCTGAATCTAACCATTTTAAAAAAATACTTAAATTGTACAGTCATTTTTGTTTCCCTTCTGGATGTAAAGTATCCATACTGTGGAGACTAAACTGGAATGAATTATAAGCATAGCTGCCTGTACGAAATTTCATTTAAAAGGATTTATAACTATAGCCTAGTTAAAGGTGGCCAGAGGCAAAAACCCTGTTGACTTCAGTCAAAAATCAGAGTTTCCCAGGAGTTGTAATTGTGGGACTCTGCAGATTTTCTCTGCAAGAATCAGGACAATGGTTGCTCCATCTAACTTGGGTGCTCAAATGTACTGGTATGAGGCCGAGGCCCCCAACCACTCCCTTGCATTTGCCCATCACAGGCATTTGCTGATCTTCATTCAATGTGTGGCCTGCACCAGGCTAAAGAGGACAACCAAGAAATGTTAGGAAAAGAACTTGGATATATACACAATGGAATATTACTCAGCCATAAAGAAGAATAAAATTATGGCATTTGTAGGTAAATGGAAAAGAACTTGGGTGTTGCAGGCCTGAATACCGGAAAACCAATTTTGACTCTATTACTCATTGTCTTTTTTTTTTTTTTTTTTTTTTTGGAGCCAGGGATTGAACTCAGGGACACTCGGCCACTGAGCCACATCCCAAGCCCTAATTTGTATTTTATTTCAGAGACAGGGTCTCACTGAGTTGCTAAGGGCCTCGCTAAGTTGCTGAGGCTGGCTTTGAAATTTCGATCCTCCTGACTCAGCCTCCCAAGTCGTTTGGATTACAGGCGTGCGCCACCACACCCGGCTCATTGTCCCTTTTAATGACTGTTTCTCTTTTGTGTTTAATGTTCTTTTGGAATCTGTTGGAATCTGTACTTTCTTCAGTTTAACATATTATATCAAATGAATAACCAAGGTCCTGACAAACTGAGATAAACTATGAAATATAAGACCTCAGTGATAAGGGGCTTGAATGATAAAGGGAGGGAATTGTTCCCCTCAAGTAGTATCCAGACCACTGCAAATCAGCAACATTCAAAGCAGCACAAAGGTCAGCCAGATATGGTAGTGCACAGCTGTAATTTCAGTGACTTGGGAGGCTGAGTTCAAGGCCAGCCTGGGCAACTTAGTAAGACCCTGTCTCAAAATTAAAAAAATTAAAAAATTAAAAAGGGCTGGAGAACTAGCTCAGTGGTATAATGTTCCTGGTCCAATCCCTAGAACCACAATAAAGAAATAAATAAAAATACCACAGGTTGAAACTCAAAATTATTGATTTCTTGGGCTCTGATTCAAGTTTCAGTTGGGATTGGGTATCCTTATTTGACTACATAATTTGATTCTGATCCACAACAAAATTGTCACACAATTGAAAAACTGTGGTTACATCTGAGGTGGGGAGTGCTTCCTGCATTTATGCACTGTCTAAGAAGAAATATGGAAGCTCTGGGTAACGTGGGTAGAAAGCTGGCCTGGAGAAGCATCAGCTCAGCCTGGCTGAGAGTCATCAAATGCAGGGGAGCAGGGTACAAAAGAGATGTAGGAAGAGCAAAGCTGAGCGCTGCCCTGAGCCTCCGCTACCTTCTACAAGCAAGTGATGTGCTAGGATGGGTGTGCTCGTGCATGTGTGTGATTTCCTCAGCTGTGCTATATGAAGCAAAATCAGAGGGAGGTACACAATTAATGGATTACTCTATAATCTGCCTTTTCTCCAAAATAAAACAGTAATTGAGAGCACCTGTCCACCAAAAATATGTTCTTTTTCAAAGATATCAGTTCATGTCAGGTTAACAAATACATTGAACACCTGCACTGTGGGAAGGTGTTGTGTGAGAGGAGAGGAAAGCCAGGCATGGCCCTTTGGGAGCCTGCCTTCCTAACCATGGCTGATATTCTGGCAATTCATCATGGAAGAAAAGTTCCCAGGGAAAATTTGATTTTTAGAGATAGCCAGAAGTAATTTTATTTAAGTAGGGCCATGCACTAGGGGCAAAAGCTGTTACAAATAGTCAATTTTTCTACTGTGGCTCATAAAGCTCAATCAGAAGAAACTTCTAAAGAGGAGTTGCCTGATTGCTAAGCAATTGCAGTATCACAAGAAGGTTTATGTTTCTTTCTCAGAAAAGCTTCTTTGAAGGAGAAACTTCTATGTACTTGTGCAAGGATGTGTGTGTGAGTGTGTGTTTCATGCTAAAAAATTTCATTTGTAAGCATAACTTATCTATAAAGAATGTTCATAAACTGAGTCTCAAAGAGGCAGTGAGCACTGAAAATAATTTGAATTTTTTAGCATGTTAAGGTACTATTATTTCTTCTAAGAGAATTACCTCTGGGTTTAAGTTAGAAATAATTGAGCTAAAGCCAAGAATATGTCTAAGAAAAAGAAATGTTATGGTTTAGATATGTGGTATCCCCCAAAAATACATGTGTGAGACAGTGCAAGAAGTGAAAATATTGGGTTATGAGAGCCTCAACCAGCCAATGAACTAACCACCTGGTAAGTATTAACTGAGTGGTAACTGAAGGAATGGGGTATGGCTGAAGGAGGTGGGCATGCCTTTTGGGATATATATTTTGTCCCTGTTGAGCAGAGCTCTCTCTGTACTTCCTGGGTTGTCCTGAGCCACTTCCCCCTGCTGCATTCTTCTGCCATGATGTTTATCCTCACCTCAAGCCCAAAGGAATGGAGTTGGCTGTCTATGGACTGAGACCTCTGAAACTGTGAGTCCCAAAATGAACTTTTCCTACTCTAATTGTTCTTGTCAGGTCTTTTGGTCACAGCAGCCAAAAAGCTGACTAAAACAATATGAAAACAGATAACACGTTTATAGCAGCATTGTTCATAATAGCCAAAAGGTGAGAAATGACCAATCAACTGAGTGACCAAAACTGAGTGGCCAAAATGACCATCGACTGAGTGATAAACAAAATGGGTTTTATCCATGTAGCACAATATTATTTGACCATAAAAACACATGAACAACTGACAGATGAATGAATATTGGAAACATTATGCTAAGTGAAAAAAGACAGTCACAAAAGACCCCATGAAACTCCATTCATATGCAATGTCCCAAACAGGAAGTCTAGAGAGACAGTGGGGAGAGGGATAGGGGCAACTAGATAAAGACTAAAGCAGACCTGTTTCTTTTGAGGATAATAACAAACCTTAGATTGACTGTGATTCACTTATTATAAATAAATAAACATCCAATCTGACAAGTGTCATCCTGAACTAAATCCAAAGTACTTCTGAAGAGCAGGAAGGAAAAAAAACAGTGTTTCTAGGACTAAATAAGAATGAAATTTGTAATATTCAAGGCCTCTATAATTATAGAATGGGGAGGAAACCACATTAAATCACCATTTTTAATTTAAAAATATACATAAGATTTTAAATTATAATGCTAGATTTACAGAAAAGTTGCAAAATTCGTGTAGCGTGTTCTCATGAACCATTCACCCTCTTCTTCTACTGTTGCCTTACAAGAAATTAACAGTTAAAACCAAGCAATTTATAATAGTGCAACACCATGACCTAAACTACCTGATTCAGATGCCACCAGTGTTTCCACTAATGTCCTTTTTCTTTCTCAGTATTTGATCCAAGATTCTGTGTTGGCGTTTAATCAGCATGTCTCCTCGATCTCCTCCAATAAGTGTCATCTTCTCATTCTTCCTCTCTTTCCCATAACCAAAATCACCACTCTTTTCATGTAAAAATAGTCACATATCAGTAGTCTCTTATGGTGCTAATGGTATTAAAGTCACAGAAAGCTGTCTCTGAATGCAAGGTCACAATTCATGTTCACCATGGCATCCGTCAGCACTAAGCAGCATGGAGCCTGGTGCTGTGTTGAGAAACATGGGCTCTGTGGCCAAATGACAGGGCTCTCAGCCCAGTGTCATCGCTGAACAGCTTCAGTGTGTTGGACAATTTATTTAACATCTGTGTCCTTAGTTTTCTTATCTGCAGAACAATTCCTCCATTCCACCTCCATAGGGTTGTTGTGAGAATTAAGTGAGATAATGCATGATGAACGGCACACTTCCGGTGCATGCAAGTATTTGCTCCAGCTGTTTCTTCTCCTGGTGTTCCTGGATGCCTTGTGCTCCCCCACAGAGATGCTTCCCATTTTACAATGGAGCCATGTCCTGATAAATGCCATCATACGTTTCAGATACTATAAGTCAAAAATGCATCAAATCCACCTAACCTGTGGAGCATCCTAGCTTAGCTACAGTGAACACCACGGTAGACTATCAGTTGTTTCCTTTTTGATGGTGTGACTGATAGTGCTGCTCACTGTCACTACCCAACATCCTAAGAGATATTGTACTGCACATTCTCGACAGGAAAAGATCAAAGTTGAAAGTACAGCTCCTACTGCATGTGGATTACCTTTCATCACAATGAAGTACATAGACTATAAGTCAAACCATCATAAAGCAATGTCTGCATAACTATTATCCCAAGTTCTTCCAGTTTTCATGTATTCCATGAAAATCTTAGGAAGCATCGGCAAATAAAGAAATGATTTGTGTTTCAGAAAGAATACATGGGGGCTAGCATGCAGGAAGACCAGCATGCTTTGCCATGAGGCAAAGAAAAAGAATTAGGCACATTGATATTTCATGAATCATTGGCACATACTGTACAAGGCAGCTCCATATTCAACCATTCAGAATATTTGTTAAAACTTGTCCAAGGGATTCCCACTCTCTGAAGGAGCGATGAGATCACCAGAATACATTTCTGTATACGTGGAGCATTGGTCATGGCTGAGCATTATCAGATTACCATAGTTACAGTTGGTGACATTGTATAGCTACTTCAACAAGATCACCTGAAATTTTAAACCATAAGATGACCTTCAGAATGTCACCTAAATTTGTAGGCTCCATGAATAATAAACGTGTCATAATTCATTAGCAGTTGTAGCAAGCTCTAGTCCTCACTAATGAAGAAGCACAATTTAGCAAAAAAATGTGCAAGTTATCAACTCTTTAAGAAAATACTTGATAAGCATCCTCACCAAATTACATTTAATTTTGCCATTTAAACTGCCTCCTGTGGAGTTTAACTACACTATCAAATACAGGTATTGCATATAAAATCTGAAACAAAGGCAGCAGTATTTTCTGTTTGATTCTTATGAAGCGTGTTCCCTCTTTCTCCAGAAAAAAAAAAAAAAAAAAGGGGAAATGGTCTATAGTTTCAACATCACTGGAGGTTCTGCCCCATTCTTAGGTCTATAGGTTTCTTTAAAATAACAATAATAACAATGAATGAAAACAGAAAGAGTAAGCAAGACCTTCATATATTTGCATGATTTTGATGAATGACCTCATACTATTTGAATTTGTAGTTGACCACTGTTAAGTAGATGATTTGTGATTACATAATAACAAGACACATAGATCACTAGGAGTCAGTGCAAATTCATTGCAAATTAGACAAACCAGGCAGCTTCATACTTTGATATGACTAACAAGAGTGACCCATAGTTGAAGAATGTCATAATCAGATTGTTCTGATTTCTTCCGGAAATTTAATAGAGACTGTCATTATATATTTGATAATACAATGAATAAGTATGAGCTGTGGGATAGTTCTAGCAGGCAAATCCACGCTGAATGAAAGCAGAGTTCATGCTGATGCTGGTTGAGGACCAAGGCTTCCCCTGACCTTGTCCAGGTATCAGAAAGTGACACTGTCCAGGGACAGAATTTGGGGAGCCTTGGAAAATGGCACAGATGGCATGCTAATGTAACTAGGAGATGGCCTGGCACTGGGTGGCAGAACCAGTGCTGGAGTTTTTAGTGTATAAAATCTAAACAAGCACATTTATCAGGGATAATACATTAGCTACCTTTGAAGTTGTCAAAAAAGTAAATCCATTTTTCTGAGATGCTATAAGGAAGACCTGAGTCAAGAAGAAATTTTCTGCAGAAGACACACTGAGACTCTTTTGACTATAAAGCCGGGTGAGCTTACCGGGTGGTAGAAGTACTCAGTTGCAAGTATAGGCTTTCTGAATAAAATATGGTGTTCAGACCAAGAGAGGTAAATATTCCATTTCCTTCTTCTGAAGAGATTGGATTCCATTCAAGTTGTGTGTCCACGTGTGGGAACACATTCTCAAAACTTAGACTGTCCACCTAATTTTAGACTTTAAGAAAACTTGCATTAGCAATATAGAAAATTCCTATAACCCCCTTTCTTCAGTGTCTCCTTTTGTTAATATCTTACATAACCATATAACGGTGATTAAAACTAAATATTTAACATTGGTGTAGTATCAGTAAATACCACTGCAGACAATTTTCAGATATCTGTCCTTTTCCTTACTACACCCTTTTTCTTGGGAACAATATTTTAAGATCAATACTAACAAACTGCGAGACATCCAGAATAAAGCCACTGAAAAGACACTGGTTGGGCACAAGGCAAATAAGAAATGTGTGAACAGTTTCCAAACGTCTAGAGTTGATACCCTTTCAAAATCTCAATGAACATGTCTAACAGACATTAGATAGAATTTAGTAAGTCTGACATAAAACTACTCATCTCTTTGCAATCTTCTTTCCACAGTCTTTCCATCTTTCCAGTTGCCCTTTGACTCTCTTTCTTCCTTACTTCAGATCCAATCTTGCCTATTTTGCTTTAGAAACATATGGAATCTGATCTGACCATTTTCCACCCTGGCAACTCCACCACTTTGGTCCCAAACATCACTTATCAGTTATGTCTCTAACAACATCTCCTATCACCTTCCCAGTGTTCACTGCACACAACCACACAATTGATCTGCTAGTCTTCATCAGGCACAGTCTCATCTCAAGGACTTTTGATTTTCCCCCTGTCTGATATATACTCATCCCAGATATTTGTGTGGGTCATTCAGTCACAACCTTCTGATGTTGGCAAAGTGAGGTTATTCTGGGCTCTGATGTTCAAATCATAGCCTCCCTTTTCCCCTCCTGACTCCATCTCTGGAGCTCTTATGGCCATCAAACAGACACACTTGAATCACAGTGATGAGGAAGAGCACTTAATCTGGAATCAGATTGCCAGGTTGAAGTGCCAACTCAATTGCTTACAAGCTTCATGGACTTGGTCAAGTTGTTCCACTTTATTCTTTGGTTTCTACACCTGGAACATGGGAATAATAATACCTGACTTGAAGGTTTGCATGAGAATTATACATAACAGTTCATGGAAACTATACAACACAGTGTTTGTAAAATATTTAATGCTCAGTTAATATAAGTATTAATTGATTAGAAAGCCAGATGCAATGGACAGCATAGCTGTAAACACCTTGCTAATGAGTCACGACAACCCAGGGCTTAAAGTCAGGACACTGGAAGTAGTTTGACCTGAATATAAATCTTAGTTCTGTTATTAACAAGCTTTGTTTCCTTAATTAACACAATTAACCCCTCTGAGCCCTGAATTCTTAACTATAAAATTATACTACTAATCCCCTTCATCTGTTCCCTGGGAGGATAAGACAGTATGGAGTGCTCAACAGGATTCTTGGTGCCTACTGAAGGGTTGACTAAATAAGTGGCTACGATTGTTGCAGAATCAGGATGTCATTTATCTTTTTGACTTTCCTGTGGCCTTCTCCAGATACTCACCGTGTCCCTATAGTTCCAGACTTGTCTCTAAGACCAAGAGCCCTGTGTCCTGAACTTTCAATCTTCTACCTACTCCTTGCAAGCTTGTCTCTTGTGGAGGTAACATCAGGAAATTCGTTGACCACATCATAATTCTTTTGAGAGTAATGATGGATATCATTGCTTCATGAAAGTGTTATTACTCCCCTCTGTGTTTCTGGGTCTGCTGTGCTTGCTGTGTCCTAGATAGACTGAAGTGAATAAAACCTAGATCTTGCCCACTTACAGCTTCCATTCTAGTGGGGTGGGGGGTGACAGCGCATTGAGTAAGGAAGGGACTCTATACTGTTGGCACTGCAGAAATTAACCAAGATCAAAGAGATTTAGATCAGAGGATTCTCTGGGGAATGATAAATGTACCAAAGCCAGGCACAGCTGCACAGAATTCTGCCCCAGCTTTCACTAAGCACAAGAAGCGCCAGTATCCTCAGCTCCTACCTGACATTTGGGCCTGTCTACTGCTGACACTGGTACTATTACTCTATTTATTAATAATGTAATGACTTCCACTATGTCGACTAGTATTATCTACATTATTTTTTCAATTAATTATTTACTTACCTTTCCAACTGTACTATTAACATTGGAGCCTAAATCCTCCTTATTTATAATATCTCTTACAATCCTGAGCACACCTTCAACATTTATATTCAAATTGTCAAATACAAGAAGGTCAATTTTATTAGAAAAGTTTCATAGCTAAAAAGGAAATGAAGGGTAGCAGACAAGCATTCATGCATCATGGTGACATTTCAATTTATCTCCTGCTCCTCATGGACCTCCAGTATAGTGACACTAAGTCCGTCGTTGTCTGTTCAGCTTGGGACATTGGGGGTCTGAGCAAAACACTATTAATCAATTTTCCATGCTACAATCAACCAGAAGAGCATATACAGGAAAACAGTCGACATCTTAGCAAATGTACTAGTAACAGCTTGTCTGTGTCCCTGAAATATCAGTGGATGAAAATTTACATCAACAATATAGTTAAGCCTAAACCATCTGTAATAGCCACATGTTGTCTTACCATGCACTGAGTTCACAATCTTGTCTGAACACTCTAGTGTTCTTTGGTGGGGAAGATAAAATGGCACAGGAGCACACTTAAGTGGGAAAGACAGGTAGGACAGGTCTGACCTCAGGAAAGAAACACACGTACAAGCCTGATCCCTAAGGAGCTAAGTGATAAGGTAGAGAGAGCTCACAGGCAATGGGGGTTAAAAGTGGCAACTGGGAAACTAGCTGTCACCTAATTTATAACTATCCCTGACATCTATAGTTTCAGCTTTTCTTACCTGACTGGAAATTTCCATAGTTTAGCGGAGACATAAGCAAGCTATGTAACCCCAAGGGTTCATTCTGCCTTTGGACCATAGGTTTTCCTCTCTTGGGCTCTTCCCCCTAATTGCCTGTGATTGTCACACTTAGTCAATCAACAAAGGAAGAAGGAGGGAGGTTTAAAGGAGAGATTTATTAAGCAGGTACTACATGATGCAAGAACAGTGTTAAGAAGAGCATAATTTAGTTTCTGCAAGTAATTAGGCAGTTTGGTGCGACTTTCTTAAGCTCTGCATTTGGATCCACATGTGCTCCATCATTGAAGCCATATATTGGCAAAGTTAACTTCTTTTTCTCAGTTTTTCCATCTGTAAAATATTTTTGAAAATAAAAACAAGTGAAGTAGTCTGTGCAGAGCATCTGGAAGTTGGCTATAATACATATTCACTAAATGACATATACTTCATATAAGAGTTTTTCTTTCAGTTTCTCATGGTCCTTATGATGAACATCATCTATTGATGGTTTTCCCAACTAATTTGCTTTTTACTTTTTTTCCCATTTGTTCTTTTGCATGTTATGCATGATAGTATAATGTATTTTGGCATATCATACATACCCAGACTACAAATTCCCATTTTTGTGGTTTTACGTGATGTGGAGTTACACTGGCACTCATATATGAACATAGCAAAGTTATGTCCAATTCATTCTACTGCCTTTCCAGTTCCCATCCTCCCTCCCTTCCCCTCATTCTCCCCCGGTCAACTCTGATAAACCTTCATCCTTTCTCCCCCTGCCTATTGTGAGTCAGTATCTGCATATCAAAGAGAACATTCTGCCTTTGGTTTTTTGGGATTAGCCTATTTCACTTAGCATGATAGTCTCCACTTCCATTCATTTATTGGCAAGTGCCATAATTTCATTCTTCTTTATGGCCAAATAATATTCCATTGAGTACATGTGCCACCTTTTCTTTATCCATTTATCTACTGAAGGGTACCTAGGTTGATTCTAAGTTTAGCTCTTATGAATTGGCTGCTTTGAACATTGATGTGGCTGTGTCACTATAGTATACTAATTTTAAGTCCTTTGGGTATATGCTGAGGAGTGGAGTAACTGGGTCAATGGTGGTTTCATTACAAGTTTTCTGAGGAATCTCCATACTTCTTTCCAGAGCAGTTGTAGCCCTTTGCAGTCCCACAAGCAATGTATGATTGTACCATTTTCCCCACATCCTTGCCAACATTTATTGTAGCTTATATTCTTGATAATTGTCATTCTGATTGGAGTGAGATATTATTTCAGTATAGTTCTAATTCACATTTCTCTAATTGCTATTTCCCTACTAATTTTTAAGAGTCTCTTCTTTGGGCTCCAGAGCATGTTGTCATTTTCTGTTCAGTCTGCCATTATTGTTTGGTACAGATTTTAGCAACGTACCCATGTCTAGTTCATGTCAGTACACCCTGCCATGCCCTATCCATCACCTAGCATGCAAAGATTCTCTGAATGGATGAAGAAACAGATTGCTACATTTAATGGAAATGCATTGAATTCTCAGTGTGTAACATTTTGTACAAAGATTATTCTCCTTCATTTTTGCAAGATCCTTTATAGCTGAGCGTGTCTTCTAAGAAATAGTTTTTAGAACCCTGAATATAAATGCCTACTTATGAGTTTTCATAAGATGAAAGAGCTTAAAATTAAAAACTATCCCATCTTTAGGTGATCAGGGTTCTGCAAGGAATCCTGGGCTTATAAACCTAAATTGTATATAAGACTCCGCATCGAGTTAAGATGGACCACAGGCCTTGTGGGTGATCCTGGGTCTGACTCTGAGCATCCATACACTTGGCTTAACACCACTGTCTGGACTCCTGGTTTCACAGCTGACTTTCTACTATTCAGGAACTATGAGCCAAACATTTTCCCAGGCAGGCTCACCTGGCTTAATGTTCAGTATTGAGTCTTTGACTGATCTTACTATGTCCAAGTGGCATCCCAGCCCAGGTCCCTTTATTGAACACTGGTTGTCTTAGGTAAACCTTGATGATTAGGCTGAAGGGCTGATATATGTGGGCATCAGACTGAGCAGATATGTCACTGACATTAATTTGAGGTCAGTGGAAAGTAATGAATATAGATGCTCTTACTAAATCAGATGCCCAAGTATGCAGATCCCCAAATAACAGATCTTTGTGGTAATAAATATTTCTCAGGTCATAGCTGAATGGAATTAGTCACCATAATTCAACTGAAAAGATTTTAAATATAACATAAGTTTTGTTTGCTGAGCAACATGTCTCGGATTGCACTGTATCATATCTGCAATATTTATGGAAATTTGGTTATTTCTAGGATAATTCTGGATATTCCCCGAATGTCAAATTTGTTGACATTCCATCCTCCCTATGATCTCAGTGGTCGTGAGTTGTTATCTGTTATTTATGTCTATTTTCATGTTGGCATGTAATTTACTGATAATACCTCATAATGCTTTAAGATGATGTGGTATATCGAGACAGAAATGTAGATAATCAAATGCATCATCATAGATGTCTCAAGCCTTTCACAGGATGAAATGGGACACAAAAAACCCAAACGTCAAATGCAACAAAAGTCACCAAGAACTTCCTCTACACATTACCAAAGTATCTACTTTTACTTTTAGGTTCATCAGTTTATTCCAAATATATTTGTCAATCCATCAATGCTAGCTAGAGTTCCTTATGTTAGAAAAATAGGAGTACACAGGAGAAATATCATCTGTTCACTTCACACCCCTTCTGACCTTACCCAAGTCAAGCGAGAGAGAAATTCATTCCACCTGATATTAGTAAACAAAACCACCTACCCACATCTTTCTATGTCTGAGCACTTTGCTTGGTGTACAAAATCAAAACAGGTAACAAGACAATCTGATAAACTCTTTAATTATGTCCAAACTTTGCTGTGCATAAACCTACCAAGAGGGAGAAATGATGAGTCCATCTTAACCTAAATTTTATAGTCACAGAATATCTCTTTTATCCAGTGACAAAAAATTCATTAAATTCACATTTTTTTCTAGCAAAATATAACCCATACTCTCACAGAGAATTTATATTTTACATTATTAATATATTCCTGTACTACCTTTTAATTATAAGCTATGTTTTATCTGTCTGAAACTCTTCATGTTCATAGGTTATGAATAAGATTTAAGTACAAATGTTTTCTTGAAAAAAAAGATGTAAAACCACTAATTCAAGTAAAAATAGAGTTAATTGGAATTAGCATTTTATGTTACTGTAAAACCACAAATTATAACTAATTTAAAATAAGCATATTCATTTTATAGCCCTTTCTCATCATCAAAGTTACTAAGCTCCAATTCAACTTTTCTGTGTGCTGAACATACAAGTATGTGTATACGCCCATGCACTTACATATAAATAAGAATATGAATATGAATATTGTGTAAAATTCCAGTTCTACATCATGTGATCTTCAATAAACAAGGTCAAGATATGTTATTTATGTTCTTAAAATAACCATCCTTTATTCTAAATTCCTTTATTTAAATGTTTTTAGGCACATTTTATAGCATTTAAGAGTTCTTAACATTTTTTCCTCTGGTCTAAGACTTGTTTTACAAGAGGGACATGGTAGATATTCTCTTGCTATTTTTTTTTTAATATTTCAAATGGCTATCTGCTTTTTAAATGACACCTCTCAGATAAATGTAAATTAATGTTTCCCGCCTTTTCCTATTTTCTTTTCTATTTTATAAGAACACTATGTAGAAATAGAGATGTGTATGGCTGGTCCAATGTTTCCCTCTCCAGTATCTAGCATCTCATGCAGGATATCTATTACTTTCTTCAATTTATAAGTTGAATATCCAAACCTGACTTCTGTGGCTGGCCAACATGTTCTAACCCTAATATTGCTGATCTCTTTCACCTATTACAGCTAAATATCTCTGAATAGAAATACTAAAAGTACATGACTCCTCAAAGGTAGACATTGGGCAGGCATGTCAGGTACCACGGTGCATGTTTGTAATCCCAGCAACTTGGGAGGTTATGGCAGGAAGATGGCAAGTTCATGGCCAGTCTCAGAAACTTAGCATGACCTTGTCTCAAAAAAAAAAAAAAAAAAAAAAAAAAAATTAAAAGGGATGGAGCTATGGCTCAGTGGTTAAGCACCCCTAGGTTCAATCCCCAGTACCAAAACAGAAACTAACAAACAAACATTGACAGGCAGATTAGAGATAAAAGAAAAATGTCACAAGACTAAAGTACACACGTTCTGGACAGACTTTATTGTTTCTCATTGTTGCCTTCTCCAGCTCCCAGCTCTGAGGGCAGACTGAACTGCAATTCTGCAGCCATAGCAAAACAAGATTTTTCTGCAAACACTTTAAGAGACAGGGATCCCTTTGTTCTGTGAATATACTAGCAAAATTATTGAGCTCACTGCTGAGAGGAACATGCATGTATCAGACACACAGAAGCATATTAAAAGATTTCAAACACAATAATGATATAAAATGCCACCTAATAATTCAGGTTATGTATTTGTAGGGCAGACAAAAAACATATCAAAGTCTTTTATAACAGAATTTACACTGGATCCACTGCTTATAGAAGATAAGACAAAACTCACAGTTTGAACTTAACCAAGTTGCTTGCCTGTTTTTATTTATTTGTTTTAGTCAATTAATTAATTTACTTTGGTGTGCTAGGGATTGAACCCAGGGCCTTATGCATGCTTGGCTAATACTCTACTACTGAGCCACACCCCAGTCCTGATTTCCTGCTTTTCAAAAATAACATGTTCAGCAGCGGATTTCATACAACCCACAAAGTCACAATGTAATATTTTTAAATGTTCAGGATACAACCCGAAATTGCTTGAGATATGAAGAAACAGCATAACCAAATTGTTGAAAGTCACTGATGAAGAAAAACTCTTGAAGGCACCCACAGAAAACTGCAATAATACTTATAGAGGAAGAACAAGTCAAGACCATGTATTTGGCAACAGAAATCATGAAGGCAAGACAGCACAGGACATCTAAGTTTTCATTTGTGGAAATGTTTCGATGAAAACAACAAAGGCACATTAAAATATGTTAGAAATCATAATCTAGATCTCACATGTATTATAATTGTATAATTATATTATTATTTAATTATATTACATATTATGTAATTACTATTATGGCTTAGATGTCAGGTGCGCCCCAAAAGCTCATGTGTGAGAAAATACAAAAAGGTTAGAGGAGAAATGCTTGGGTTAGGAAAGCCTTAATCCAACTGGCAAATTAATCTCCTGATAAGGATTAACTGAGTGGTAACTGAAGGCTGGTAGGATGTGTCTGGAGCAGGTAAGTATTTGGGGCGTGGCTTTGGGGTATAAATTTTGTATCTGGCCAGTGGAGTGTCTCTCTGCTTCCTGATCACACTTCTGCCATGTCACACTCTTCTGCCATGATCTTTTGCCTCACCTCAAGCCCTGAGGAATGGAGCCTGCTGTCCATGGACTAAGACCTCTGAAACTGAGCCTTCAAATAAACTTTTCCTCCTAAAAATTGTTCTTGTCAGGTCTTTTAGTCACAGCAGTGAAAAAACTAGCTAAAACAATTACATTACATATTATATATTGTGTTTAAGTTTTTACATATATTCCAAAAAATTAAAAAAAAGACTAAAAAGAACTGGGAATGTAGCTCAGTGTTGGAACAAACCAAGGTTAAATCCCCAGTGCTGAAAAAATTTTTACAAAACTACCATATAAAGAGGGTATGGGATCTATAAAAGTACAGTTAAACAAATCAATGAAATTGAATAGTGTCCAGAAATAAAACAGAATATTTATTATAAATCATGGTTAATTTTTTCCTGCATAAGGAATTCAACAAATTATGTTGGAACAGTTATCAAAAAATAAATCCTAACCTATATATCTCATACAAGAATTAACTCAAAATTGAACATTGATCTACTTGTAAGATGTAAAATTCTGAAACTTCAAATGAAAACAGGACAGAGTCTTTATGACCTGGAATCAGGCAAAGAGATTTTAACATTGATCCAAAAAAACATAACCCATGAATGAAAGAAAAAATAAACCAGAATTTGTCGTAATTAAATCTCTTTGCCAATGTTATTCTTAAAAAAATAAATTAGACACAAAAAAAGAAATATTTGCAAATCATACAGATAACAAAGACTTGTATACAGAATACATGTAAAGTGGGAGAGAATTTCTGGATATTTTCATGTTTCTGTACCATCCAGACTTTCTCAGCAAAGGTCATGCTTGAATAGCATATCAATAACTCAGTAAAAATCCAGTCACAAGCATGCCAGTCTCAGCCCGGCTCTCAGTCTTACTCTCTAGCTCTTGTTCTGACTTTCTATTTCTCTCCAGTGGGGAGGTTGGGTCTGTGTGTCAGCAGCCCTTTCTAAGTTCTGAGTCATGACTTGGGGTTCCTCTTTGGTAACACACCCATGCACAGGGTGCAGAGTAACATCTGTTCTCACATCACCTGGTGAGGGCTCAAAAGACAGGTGCTAAGACTGGCTGTTTTGCCAAGAGTAATTAAATGTCTGCTTTTCTGATCCAGAAAGCCTCAGGACTCTTATCAGAATAGATGTATTCTTTGGCAGACTAACATATTGCCTTATAAGTAGGGTGAGGTCTAAGATCTTCCACACTTTCAGAACTAACAATAAAAAACTTTCTAAACAAAATCATATGGAAACAAATGCTCTCATAATGTTAAAACGGGTCCCCCCAAAATGAACAAAGATTTTACCAAAGAAGATAAGTAGATGGCAAATTCGTACAAAATACATTCAACATCATTGATCATGAGGAAAATGCAAATTAAGGCCACTAGATGCAACTACACATGTGTTAGCAAGGCTCACATTGAACATGAAAAGTCCTCTGATAGTACCAAATGCTATCAAGCATGTGGTGAAACAAGAGCTCTTGCTCCCAGGGAGTGGTAACAAAAAATGGTACC